>SJYV01004354.1:1550997-1599660 GCA_006410875.1 Neotragus pygmaeus | reverse complement strand
AGCAGAGAAAAATTTTTCTCTCAAAAAAAAAAAAAAAAAAAAAAAAGGACATATGTTATTTTAAAAATTTGGTAAGATTATTAATATGAAAAATAGTAGGAAAACAGTCAAAATTGTTAGTAACCTTGCCAGATTATCTTCTTTGCTGCCTTTTAGCCATGACCTTCCTTCCAGAAGGATGACTGTCATCTTTTCTCTTCTTCCTTTCTTCCTTCTCTCTGTCTTTATCTCACTCTCAACCATTGCCTGCATTCTCATACAGGAGAATAGATTAGAATAGGAGAACTGGAAAGAGATTTGTACTAAGTGGAAATAATATTTCAAATTCCAATCCATGTAGACTGACAGGAGAATGATGGCAAAATGCTTTGTACCAAGATTATACTCTGCAGTGTTTCAGATTGATTTCAGTGATTTCTCTAAAGAATGCTAATATCACCAAATATATATTAATTTGTTTTATCATAATTTTTGCACTGATTTGTATATTTAATATACAGATAGAATTTCCTGTCAATGAGATTTGGTGTGTGCCTCATTGGAATAGGGTTCAGAAAAAGACTTCTGTATTGACGATTGACTTTACCTTGTTTCCAAAGCAAGTATTAAGTGAATAATTAAAGAAAGATAAACTTGGGGAATTAACACCAACAACTGGTATTTGGCTTGTTCCAAAGTAAACTCTACAAAGATTGAATATACGTATCTATTAAACCATAACTAGTGAAAGTGTTAGTCTCTCAGTCGTGTCTCTTTGTGACCCCATGGACTATATCCTGCCAGGCTCCTCAGTCCATGGAATTCGAATTCTCCAGGCAAGAGTACTTGAATGGATTGCCATTCCCTTCTCCAGGGGATCTTCCTGACCCAGGAATTGAACCCAGGTCTCCTGCATTGCAGGCAGATTCTTTACCATCTGAGCCATCAGGAAAGTCAAACTGTAACTAAGGTGAACTTAAAGAATTTAGATAACTACTGTACACTTTCAGCTCGTCTGCCTACTTCAACATTTGCTATCCTTCATTCTCCACACAGCAGTCAAAGCGATCCTTTAATAATGTAAATTAAGTCATGCCATGCTTCTGCTCAAGAGTCATCATCCTGTGACTCTTATGTCGGAGCCTGCGTATTTCTGACATAAGAAAACACCTATTTACCAGTACCTATTTGATATTCTTCTTTGTGAGTTTAACCCTTGGTATATTCACAAATGTCTAGAATGAACACTACGTGTTCTACTTTCTCTCAGAGATAGGTGTGGCCATAAGACAAAGCTCTATTCAATGGAATGTAATTATGCCTTGATGCCACAACACTCCTAGATGAGAACATAGGCAAAACATTCTCTGACATAAATCATAGAAATGTTTTTTACGTCAGTCTCCAAGACTAAAAATAAAGGCAAACATGAATAGTAGAAACTTATCAAAACTTACAAGCTTTTGCACAACAAAGGAAACCATAAGCAAAGCAAAAGAACAACCTACAGACTAGGAGAAAACATTTGCAAACCATGCAACCTACAAAGGTTTAATTTCCAAAATATACAAATAGCTCATACAACTCAATAGCAGAAAAAACACAAACAGTGGGATCAAAAATGGTCAGAAGACCTAAAGAGACGTTTCTCTTAAGAAGACATACAGATGGCCATCACTAATTATTACAGAAATGCAGATCAAACTACAGTGAGGTACCACATACTAATCAGAATTGCCATCATTAAAAAATATACAAATAACAAATTCTGGAGAGAGTGTGGAGAAAGCACCTTCCTACAGTGTTGATGGGAACATAAATTGTTGCAGTCACTGTGGAAAACAGTATGGAAGTTCCTNACAGAAATGCAGATCAAACTACAGTGAGGTACCACATACTAATCAGAATTGCCATCATTAAAAAATATACAAATAACAAATTCTGGAGAGAGTGTGGAGAAAGCACCTTCCTACAGTGTTGATGGGAACATAAATTGTTGCAGTCACTGTGGAAAACAGTATGGAAGTTCCTTAAAACAACTAAAAATAAAGTTACCATATGATCTACCAATCCTACTCCTAGGCATATATCTGGAAAAAAAAAAGATATATGTACCCTAGTGTTCATAGCAGCACTATTTATAATAGCTGAGACATGGTAGCAACCTAAATATCCTCCTACAGATGAATGGATAAAGAGGATGTGGTATAATATACAAAAAGAATACTACTACTTGGCCTTAAAAAATAATGAAATAATGCCATTTGCAGCAAGATACATGAACCTAGAGATTAGCATACTGAGTCAGAAAGAGAAAGGCAGATACTACATGATAGCACTTGTGTGTGGAATCTGAAACATGACACAGATGAACTTATTTATGACATAGAAACAGACTCACAGACGTAGAAAACAAACTTATGGTTACCAAGGGGAAAAGTGCGTGGGGCAGGGATAAATTAGGAGTTTGGAATTAGCAGATACAAGCTATTATATATGAAATAGATAAACCATAGGACCTACTACTGTATAGCCCAAGAAACTTGAAGTAAACCATCATGGAAAAAAAATGTGTATGTATAACTGAATGACTTTGCTGTGCTCCAGAAACTAAAACAGCATTTAAGTCAAGTGTATTATTAATTTAAAAATATTTTGAACACTTTTTGGGATGTAACTTTATAAATAGAGTAAGTCCCTTTAATAGGAATGAGTTCCATTCCAAGAGCACTTTGGTTAAGTCCAATTTGCTCATCCAACAGTTAGCCTAGGTACCCACTTAGCACAATTGGCTATTTAGTACTGTACTGTAATAGGTGTACAATATTTTTACACAAATAATACATTAAAAAGCAAACAAAAATAAAACATTTTAAATCTTATAATACAGTACCTTGAAGAATGCAGTAGTACAGAACAACTGCGGATGCTTCTTAGCAGTACCAGCTATATCACTGCTGCTTTTACACTTGCTTCTGGACATTGTGGGCTTGAAATAAAGATATGGTACCACTGTACTCTATACGATAGTGTGTGTGTGCTAGTTGCTCAGTCATGTCTGACTCTTTGCAACACTATTGACTATTTCCTGCCAGGCTCCTCTGTCCATGGAATTCTCTAGGCAGGAATACTGGAGTAGGTAGCGATTCCCTTCTCCAGGGGATCTTCCCAGCCCAGAGATCGAACCTAGATCTCCCACATTGCAGGCAGAATTTACCATCGGAGCCACGAGGAAAGCCCCACTCTAATAAAACACTGTATAATAAAATACACAAAAGCGCAGCTACTTGTAGAGGATGAATGCACGTGACAATGTACACTAGATGTGCGAACTAACTTATTGGACGTTTGAACAAACGTTCACGTCTGAAATTTCGCAACATTTGTATGTAGGGGACTTAACTGTAGAAGCATTTTCTTTGTTCCCTTGTACTTTCTGATTATTGAAATGCAGGGTTGATAGCTGGAGCTCATTCAGTCATCTCAGTTCCTGAGGCTAAAAGCCATTCTGAGCGTAACTGAAAAGAAAGACAGAAGGAGCTATGACCCTGCCAATTTTTTGAAATGTTTGATGTCCGTATATTGATGTCTTTATATGAAAGACAAGCAATCTTCTGTCTTTCAGAAGCTAGTCTAAATATAAGTTTTTCATCATTTGCAGCTGTACCTAATTCTAACTTTCACGTGACTGAGAATAAAATTAAAATTCTCTCTATGCCCTATGTGTTCCTTGGCTAATTTTATCCCTTATTTCCTACCCTTCATACACATTCAGTCTATTCAAGCTACACTGAACTTCTTGTACTGGACACATCAAGCACATTATTGTCTTTGGGTCTAAGTGCTTTGTATCCTTCAGTCTGTCATTCTATCGTGGAGCACAGGACACCTGTGCATGTCTGGTCTCTGTTTGGACTTCCTCTAGAAAAGACTTCTAACCAGTATATTTTAAACAAAAGCACAAGTTCATCTTTCATCATCTATTTTATTTTTATAGCATATATTAATCCCAGTTAATGCATTTTTTATTTGCCTCTTAGTTTATGTATCTTCCCCCAGAAGCTAAATTCCATGAGGTACACATTTAATTACCCCTCTGTTGTAGGAAGGCAGACCCCTTCCAGGGCCCAAAACTGGGCTCTTGTCTAACACTTGGAAATGAATTGTCCGAGGAGACACATNCCAAAATATACAAATAGCTCATACAACTCAATAGCAGAAAAAACACAAACAGTGGGATCAAAAATGGTCAGAAGACCTAAAGAGACGTTTCTCTTAAGAAGACATACAGATGGCCATCACTAATTATTACAGAAATGCAGATCAAACTACAGTGAGGTACCACATACTAATCAGAATTGCCATCATTAAAAAATATACAAATAACAAATTCTGGAGAGAGTGTGGAGAAAGCACCTTCCTACAGTGTTGATGGGAACATAAATTGTTGCAGTCACTGTGGAAAACAGTATGGAAGTTCCTTAAAACAACTAAAAATAAAGTTACCATATGATCTACAAATCCTACTCCTAGGCATATATCTGGAAAAAAAAAAAAGATATATGTACCCTAGTGTTCATAGCAGCACTATTTATAATAGCTGAGACATGGTAGCAACCTAAATATCCTCCTACAGATGAATGGATAAAGAGGATGTGGTATAATATACAAAAAGAATACTACTACTTGGCCTTAAAAAATAATGAAATAATGCCATTTGCAGCAAGATACATGAACCTAGAGATTAGCATACTGAGTCAGAAAGAGAAAGGCAGATACTACATGATAGCACTTGTGTGTGGAATCTGAAACATGACACAGATGAACTTATTTATGACATAGAAACAGACTCACAGACGTAGAAAACAAACTTATGGTTACCAAGGGGAAAAGTGTGTGGGGCAGGGATAAATTAGGAGTTTGGAATTAGCAGATACAAGCTATTATATATGAAATAGATAAACCATAGGACCTACTACTGTATAGCCCAAGAAACTTGAAGTAAACCATCATGGAAAAAAAATGTGTATGTATAACTGAATGACTTTGCTGTGCTCCAGAAACTAAAACAGCATTTAAGTCAAGTGTATTATTAATTTAAAAATATTTTGAACACTTTTTGGGATGTAACTTTATAAATAGAGTAAGTCCCTTTAATAGGAATGAGTTCCATTCCAAGAGCACTTTGGTTAAGTCCAATTTGCTCATCCAACAGTTAGCCTAGGTACCCACTTAGCACAATTGGCTATTTAGTACTGTACTGTAATAGGTGTACAATATTTTTACACAAATAATACATTAAAAAGCAAACAAAAATAAAACATTTTAAATCTTATAATACAGTACCTTGAAGAATGCAGTAGTACAGAACAACTGCGGATGCTTCTTAGCAGTACCAGCTATATCACTGCTGCTTTTACACTTGCTTCTGGACATTGTGGGCTTGAAATAAAGATATGGTACCACTGTACTCTATACGATAGTGTGTGTGTGCTAGTTGCTCAGTCATGTCTGACTCTTTGCAACACTATTGACTATTTCCTGCCAGGCTCCTCTGTCCATGGAATTCTCTAGGCAGGAATACTGGAGTAGGTAGCGATTCCCTTCTCCAGGGGATCTTCCCAGCCCAGAGATCGAACCTAGATCTCCCACATTGCAGGCAGAATTTACCATCGGAGCCACGAGGAAAGCCCCACTCTAATAAAACACTGTATAATAAAATACACAAAAGCGCAGCTACTTGTAGAGGATGAATGCACGTGACAATGTACACTAGATGTGCGAACTAACTTATTGGACGTTTGAACAAACGTTCACGTCTGAAATTTCGCAACATTTGTATGTAGGGGACTTAACTGTAGAAGCATTTTCTTTGTTCCCTTGTACTTTCTGATTATTGAAATGCAGGGTTGATAGCTGGAGCTCATTCAGTCATCTCAGTTCCTGAGGCTAAAAGCCATTCTGAGCGTAACTGAAAAGAAAGACAGAAGGAGCTATGACCCTGCCAATTTTTTGAAATGTTTGATGTCCGTATATTGATGTCTTTATATGAAAGACAAGCAATCTTCTGTCTTTCAGAAGCTAGTCTAAATATAAGTTTTTCATCATTTGCAGCTGTACCTAATTCTAACTTTCACGTGACTGAGAATAAAATTAAAATTCTCTCTATGCCCTATGTGTTCCTTGGCTAATTTTATCCCTTATTTCCTACCCTTCATACACATTCAGTCTATTCAAGCTACACTGAACTTCTTGTACTGGACACATCAAGCACATTATGTCTTTGGGTCTAAGTGCTTTGTATCCTTCAGTCTGTCATTCTATCGTGGAGCACAGGACACCTGTGCATGTCTGGTCTCTGTTTGGACTTCCTCTAGAAAAGACTTCTAACCAGTATATTTTAAACAAAAGCACAAGTTCATCTTTCATCATCTATTTTATTTTTATAGCATATATTAATCCCAGTTAATGCATTTTTTATTTGCCTCTTAGTTTATGTATCTTCCCCCAGAAGCTAAATTCCATGAGGTACACATTTAATTACCCCTCTGTTGTAGGAAGGCAGACCCCTTCCAGGGCCCAAAACTGGGCTCTTGTCTAACACTTGGAAATGAATTGTCCGAGGAGACACATCTGCTGACAAAGCAAGAGATTTTATTGGGAAAGGGCACCCGGGTGGAGAGCAGTAGGGTAGGAAACCCAGGAGAACTGCTCTGCCGCGTGGCTCGCAGTCTCGGGGTTTATGGTGATGCGATTAGTTTCCGGGTGGTCTTTGGCCAATCATTCTAATTCAGAGTTTTTCCTGGTGGCTCATGCATCGCTCAGCCAAGATGGATGCTAGCGAGAGGGATTCTGGGAAGTGGACGGACACGTGGTGTCTCCTTTAGACCTTTCCCGAACTCTTCCGGTTGGTGGTGGCTTATTTGTTCCATATTCTTTATCAAAATCTCCTGTCATAAAACAACTCATGCAAATGGTTACTATGGCACCTGGCCAGGATGGGTGGTTTCAATGGTGTGCTTCCCCTAACACCTCTGACTCCCAGACCAAGAACAATTCCAGGCATTTGGTCCATCCCAAGACCAAGAATGCACATTCCAGTGTGCATTCTTGAATGTATGCGCATATGAATAGTTGATTATTTATGTACATACCCATTTAGTCTTCTTATATCGTTACCCTACCTGTTATACTCAGGATAGTTTAGGCTGGTAAACTAATATGATGCTCGTCATTTTTTGATGATGAGTTTGTTATATTTCCCTTAGATCCTTCAAAGCTCCATTTTGCTCATTTTTGTGCTGTTGGTTTCATTTTTACACACAGGAAACAGGAAGAATCTTGGTGAAATAAGACCCTAAATTTAGTTTTCTTTGTTTGTTTTTGATGGGAAGAGACCAAAATGGAAATGCAGTGAATTCCATGTATCCCATCCTGAATTTGACTGTTTTTGACAAGGTATAATCTCACATTATTACCATTCAGAATTCAGGAAATATACTGATCTCACATTACTATGGGATTGTTTGGCTGTATTGTTTTATGAGCAAGAGTGGAATTTCCCTCAATGAATTATTGTACAGTCAGTCATACCGGTAAGATGTTAATTCTGGGGAAGAAAATCAACCTGCAGTGGTGTGCCACAGGCAGAAAAGTTTGAAAAGCTTTCATCTTCTCTAAACATTTTGGACATGCAGCCTGGGCTCTAAGAGAGACACTGGGAGTGCTATTGGTAGAGGCAGGCTGGATTTAAACAGGAATGAAGTTAGGTAAGAACTCTGTAGTATAGGGCTTATCATTGAGTAATTATAAATTATTTTCTATGCGATATTTCCCTTCCAGTATGGTCAAGCCTTCAATAACATCTGGATAAATATTTTCTATGTCATGATGAATAAAGAGAAAGGAAATTATTCCACATCTTAGAATGAATCAGAAAGAAAGCAGAAGCCTCTTCCAAGATTCACGGTGCTGGGTCTGTCCCCAAAATAGTGGCAATTAACCCAGGCAGTACAGCTGAGGCAGCAGCATCATGGCCTAAAAGGGAAATTGGAGGGACACACCAGAGCCTGAACTCTGAAAAACTGTCACAAATTGTTAAAGTTGAGAATTTTTGAGAAAGTATTCATTTTTGCACTAAAGCCTTTGGGAGGGTAATTCTATTTTAATGAAGGCTACCTAGATAAGATCTCTTCTGTATTTTTCTTTCCTTTTCTTGTCCAGAAAGTTTTCAGCAAAGAAGAAAGCATTTTTCACATTGTACTGAAAATTGCTGCTTAATTCCTCCCCTGCCCCCAGCTCTAGCCTGTAAATTCTTTAGGACCTGCTTCTTTCATCTATGTATTCCCAGTGGCTAGCACCCTACTGAGCAAAATAAATCCTCAATAATTGCTTGTGGAAGGCATAAACAAGGCTTTCTCAGAGCATTTACAATCATTCCCATCATTTGAATGAAATAATGTACATAAAATATTTGTCATAACAATGTTAATTGAATCGTAAGTGGTGCTGAGGGCCTTTTATAAACACACACTGAAAAATGAGCAAAGAAAATTTCAGTAACACTTATTGCAAAAATGCTTTTGGTATTGTCACAGAAGAGGATATGAAATGAAGTGAAAAGAATGCTCTGTATCACTTAAATTCAAGAAGTTAATTCCCACATTCTTGCTATTCTATTCTCTTTCAAGACACATAAAACTAGAATTTGGAATGGGAGAGAGCCTGGGACCTCCCTGGTGGCTCAGCAGTAAAGAATCTGCCTGCAAAGCAGGAGACGATGCTGGGTTTGTTCCGTGGGTTGAGAAGATCCCCTGGAGTAGGATGTCAACCCACTCCACTACTCTTGCCAGAATAAGTCCCATGGACAGAGGACCCTGGTGGGATACAGTCCTTGGGGTCACAGAGTCAGACAGGACTCAGAAACTAAACACATAAGCATGGATCCTGGGAAGAAACATAGGAATACATGGATGCCTTTCTCTCAGCCCAGCTGTGACCTAATTCTAAGAAAACAACCCAGCTTCAAATTATGATCTCTCTTAAATACCTTAATTTCCTTCCCCAAAGGTAAATCCTTGAGGTTTCTGAGGCTAAGGTAAAGGACTGGCTGATGCCCAGCTTTCTCCCTCACTAGATAACTAGTTTGCAACAGTTTTGCTAGGTATAAATTAGTAAACTCTACCGAATTCTATGTGGTGTAAAAGGAAAGCCAGGTAGAAAACGAACATGTTAAGTTTTTGTTTGATTCTCAGTGGTTCAAAACTCATAGAAGTCAACTGTTTGCCAAAGATCACAGGATTTTGCAATTCCACTGTGTCATAGACCGTTGATTTGGCGACATTCTTTCTCAAGTCTCTCCAGTATAAGAGCGCCTGTCTTTTAATGTCTCATTTGGGTTGAGAAGTTTCCAGCCTAAACTCAATCCTATGGATACTGATATCTTTCCTGAAACGTATTATGTAATTGGGGCCCATTTAGTTTAGTGCACAATGGTAGGGGCACAGATACAAAATAATTGGTACTTTGGCAAATTTCTATGATTAAAACAGAAAAGAAAGAATGGTAGACACATTTCACATGGTTTAAAGTCAGGTTAAATGCCCCAAATAATATAATGTCTGCTGCCATTTAACAAAGGAGTATCATTTCTTTCTACAACTGACTTTAATGTACACATTTTTGCATCATGAACTCATATTGTACTTTCACCATGAATTAAATCCAAACAATACCATAGAAAATAGCAAGGCACCACTTAATAGGTGTGAAACCAGAAATCTAATATTCATAAATAAGAACCAATTTTGTAAATTGTGGTTTTCCCCATATAAATTTGTATTATTTCTGTCATTCCTACGTATACTTCTGTGACATTTTAAAAGAGCACAAAATTTTGATTTCTCTTTAGATAAAATATACATATTTTATAGAGCTTTAACTCTTTTTTTTTTTAATTTAAAGATTTTTCTTTGTACTAGCTAAGGAAACTTTAGTGCATCACTGAAGGCAAAAATTAGACTATAATTTGATCATTGTTTTCAGAATTTCAGGAGACATTTTTATTTTTTTATTATTATTTTTTTAGGAGACATTTTTAAAACAATATTTCTTAACTCAGAATTTTAATGCTTTCTGAGCTACCTGACCTAGAAGAGTGTCATCAAGAGACTGATGTCTGTCTCACTTGCAGACTTATAGTGCTAATACTGTCTTAGCCACAAACTGTCTCCTTCCACTATAATCACTGTGAACACTGGTTGATCACCCTTATCTCATGCTCCACATGATAGCTACTAGAATGGCCCCAAAACCCCTACTCAAAGAAACAAATATATGAGTGAATGTAATTAGGATAGGGAGGTGACATGAATGATTATATATATATATATATACACTCTGGTATTTTGTGTGTGCAGATATATTTTTATAAATGGGCAATGTTTTGATTGAACCTTGATTATGGATTTATTTCCAAATAAAACAACTTTTTTTTCTTGTCAGCAGAAAGCTAACATGGCTCTTGTCGTTCTGATGGGGAACAATGAGAGATTTAATAGAAATTATTTATATATAATTTATATATGCAAATTATANTTGATTGAACCTTGATTATGGATTTATTTCCAAATAAAACAACTTTTTTTTCTTGTCAGCAGAAAGCTAACATGGCTCTTGTCGTTCTGATGGGGAACAATGAGAGATTTAATAGAAATTATTTATATATAATTTATATATGCAAATTATATTATATATATTATTTATCAATAATTTCCACCTTTTGTGTAACTGCTGTCACCTGAAGAAAAAAAGCACATTTAAAAGTTGTGAGTTAGAGGAAAACATAGGCAAAACACTCTCTGACATAAATCACAGCAGGATCCTCTATGACCCACGCCAGAGTAATGGAAATAAACGCAAAAATAAACAAATGGGACCTAATTAAACTAAAAAGCTTTTGCACAATGAAGGAGACTATAAGCAAGGTAAAAAGACAGCCTTCAGATTGGGAGAAAATAATAGCAAATGAAGCAATTGACAAAGAATTAATCTCAAAAATATACACAGAGCTCATGCAGCTCAATTCCAGGAAAATAAATGACCCAATCAAAAATGGGCCAAAGAACTAAATAGACATTTCTCCAAAGAAGACATACAGANAAAATAAAAGCAAAAATAACCAAATGGGAACTAATTAAACTTAAAAGCTTTTGCATAACAAAAGGAACTATAAGCAAGGTGAAAAGACAGCCTTCAGAATGGGAGAAAATAATAGCAAATGAAGCAACTGACAAAGAATTAATCTCAAAAATACACAAGCAGTTCACGTAGCTAAATTCCAGAAAAATAAATGACCCAATCAAAAATGGGCCAAAGAACTAAACAGACATTTCTCCAAAGAAGACATACAGATGGCTAACAAACACATGAAAAGATGGTCAACATCACTCATTATCAGAGAAATGCAAATCAAAACCACAATGAGGTACCATCTCACTCTGGTCAGAATGGCTGCTATCAAAAAGTCTATAAAAAATAAATGCTGGAGACAGTATGGAGAAAAGGGAACCCTTTTACACTGTTGGTGGGAATGCAAACTAGTACAGCAACTATGGAGAACAGTGTGGAGATTCTTCAAAAACTGAAAATAGAACTGCCACAAGACCCAGCAATCCCACTGCTGGGCATACACGCCGAGGAGACCAGAATTGAAGGAAACACGTGTACCCCAATGTTCATCATAGCACTGTTTACAATAGCTAGGACATGGAAGCAACCTAGATGTCCACTGGCAGACGAATGGATAAGAAAACAGTGGTACAGATACACAATGGAATATTATTCAGCTATTAAAAAGAACACATATGAATCAGTTCTAATGAGGTGGATGAAACTGGAGCCTATTATTCAGAGTGAAGTAAGTCAAAAAGAAAAACACCAATACAGTATATTAATGGATATACATGGAATTCAGAAAGATGGTAATGAGGACCCTATATGTGAAACAGCAAAAGAGACACAGATATAAAGAACAGACTTTTGACTCTGTGGGAGAAGGCGAGAGTGGGATGATTTGAGAGACTAGCATTGAAACATGTGTATTACCATATGTGAAATAGATCACCAGTCCAAATTCAACAGGGCATTCAAAGCCAGTGAACTGTGACAATCCTGAGGGATGGGGTGGCGTGGGAGGGGGCTTCAGGATGGAAAACACATGTATACCCATGGTTGACTCATGTCAAAAGTATGGCAAAAACCACTGCTGCTCCTAAGTCACTTCAGTTGTGTCTGACTCTGTGCGACCCCATAAACAGCAGCCCACCAGGCTCCCCCATCCCTGGCATTCTCCAGGCAAGAAAACTGGAGTGAGTTGCCATTTCCTTCTCCAATGCATGAAAGTAAAAAGTGAAAGTGAAGTCACTCAGTCGTGTCTGACTCTTAGTGACCCCATGGACTGCAGCCTACCAGGCTCCTCCGTCCATGGGATTTTTCCAGGCAAGAGTACTGGAGAGAGTTGCCATTGCCTTCTCCAGGCAAAAACCACTACAATATTGCAAAGTAATTAGCCTCCATTTAAAATAAATTAATTAATTTTAAAATAAAAGGCCCTGTGAGGTGTGCTGTGAGGTGGAGGACCATTAATGGTACTTAAAAATCAAAAAAGAAACTAAGAAAACAATACAATTTTTGGTAACATTAGTACCAAATTCTGACTGTTTTCCAAAATGGACTTTCATTTCCTGACAATCGAGAGTAGTTAGAATTTGTTCAACATGCAGATGTCAGTCCCTACATGATCAAAATCTATATTCCACTGTATAATTTTATTTCCTTCAAAAGCAGCTAAAAAGTGTTTCCCCATACTAAACAGTTCTTTGCTGTCCAATTTTTAAAAAGAAAGAAAACACTAAGCTTGTACATACAATCATGCTTAAATACAAAATAAAGATGCTTATTTAGTCAGATGTTCTTATCTCTGGAAGAAGGTGCATGCAAGGTGAGGCCCGGCTCTGACCCAGGGGCTCTTTGAAATCTGACTTGCTTGCCCCGCTCCTTGCTCACTGCAGGCCAAAGCTTCCCTCAGACACCTCCCTCTTGCATTTCAGCAGGATTAACCCTTGAAACAAAATCTGTGATGCTTTTCACCAGAATTAGTAAGAGACAAATGTGAAGAAATTTTTCTCATAACATGGGGGGTGTTGCCCTGCCTCTTAGCCTCAAAAAGGCAGAATTAACAGAAGCAGGTGAAAAAGAAAGATTTCAAGCTCAAGGTCATAGGCCCTTCCTCAGCAATGTTTGGTACATCTGATTCCAAGGGGGTCAGGTATTTTGGCAAGGTAGTGGTCACGTGCTTTTAGAGGGTCATAAACATACAGGCTGAGCAGACTCACTCGCTGCCATCTTTCTGACTGCCTGCTTCCAGTGGAAAATGGAGCCGCTGTCACTCTAAGAGTAGGGAATTCTCTCAGTCTAACTAACCTGGTTTTATAATTTTGGTTTTCAGTGGGCGGTCGCAGGGTGAAGGGATAGATTGTCATTTGCAGTGCAAAGCTGGCCCTTACTCACCTTCCCATCCATTCTGTCGACCTGTCAGCAGTGGGCCCTCCGCATCTGGATGCTGCAGGTGGCCCCTTGGCTGCGGCAGGCAGCAGGGTTGGGGCCCAGCTGGTGCAGGCAGAAATGAGCACTCCTGACTCCTCCTCTGCCCGCCTGAAGTCATCCTGTGGTCCCTTTGTTACTCAGAACCCACATGGGGATGGTGCCACCCCTGCCTGGCTCCCAGCATTCCTGCCATCTCTGCTTGGAAGGAGAAGGGCCAGCACTGTCCTCTCCCCACTGGCCAGGGTGCTCAGGAAGCTGCTCTGCTCCTTTGTGGGGTCACCAGTCTGTGTCCACCCCTTGGCTGCTCCTCAGCCACCTGGTAAATGTCCTCCCTGACACCAACACTGAGAGGGCATTCCCTACCCATCCTCTGCAAGCCAGTACCCAACCCTGAAGCCAGAGAGGTATTCTGAGTTTCCAGAACTTTCAACAGCAGAGCTAACTTCAGCAGAGCATGATCGTGTGCCAGGCCCGTGCTGAGCATGCTGACCTCATTGCATTGAACACTGCCAGCAACCCCATTCAATAGGTATACTAGCATCTCCATTTCACAGATGGGGAGACTGAAGCCCAGAAAGGGGACAGAGCAGGCCAAACAAAGAAGTGGCAGAGCCAGGATTTGTATCCCAGTCATCCAGGCCCGAAGCCTAGCCCCTGGTTCACCTCCTGCCAAGACCCAAGGGTCAAGGCCACAATGTTCCTGGCTCTGAGTTGTCTCGTTCTAAGGACAAGAGGGACTCACAAGTGAGGGTGACAAGAGAGCTTCCTCTAGGTACCATTTCAGATCGAGGTGCCCAGAGCCCCTTCCCAAGCCTAGCCCCTCTAGGAGGGTGGATGGCAGTTCTCCTCATGAGCCCACGGCCTCCACCACTTTTGGGGGCTCACCACTCCCTGAGCACCAGAGATGTGCAGCTTGGAGTTAAAGGCAGAAAGCATAACACACCCACGCAAGGGCTTGTCTAGCCTTCACCAAGGCAGGATCGGGTCCCCTCTCAAAATCTGTAAAAACCATATCTCGGGCCTCTGTGGCCTATTTCTCTGCAGCTGCCCCCTTCCCCTCAGTTGCCTCGGCCTGCCTCAAGATCAGATTTCAGGCATTTTATTCTTATTCCAACTGGCCATCATCTACATCCCTCCTCCCTGAGTTGCTACCCATCCAGCTCTGCAAGCCCATGTGCACCTAGGGTGCTCCTGCTGCCTCTTGCTACTCTGAGTCTTCCAGAGCACAACTCCCATCTCCTGGACAGAACTGTTTTGTCTTTGAGTAAATGTTAGTGCCATCCTCCAGTGGCTTGATGCTAAAACTGAAGTCCTAACCCTGATTTTCACAATGCTCTAAGGCACCTTCAATAGTTTTCAGTGAGAAGGGGCATGCAATTATGGAATCAAATTTCATTTTGCTTCACTTAGGTTAAAAACAGAAATCACCCAGCCTTGAGAGTAGGGTGGGGAATGCAGTGAGGAGATTTAGGGCCATTGAAATTCAACACACCAGGGCTACGTGTCTCGACTTCAAAGTCCTTCCCTTAGAAATCGTAGGTCCACATCCCTTATCTGTAGTTTCAAGGCCAAAAGCTCTGAAAGCTTTTTCTGTTTTTGTAAATTTGGTGTCAAAATTTATTTGGGAGCAAAACTTGACTCGAGCTCAGTTAAATATTCTTATTTCTCTGCAAAAATAATAAAATGCTGCCCCAGATTCCACCATAGGGTTGTGTGATATTTGGCATATGCAGCATATTATCTTGCTTAAGTCCCTAAAGTTCTGAATTTAGAAACACATCTGATTCCAGGGCTCCGAGACCCAAGTCTGGGAGCCTGCGCTGGCCCTGCCGAGCTGCAGAGTGTGGGCCAGGCTGCACCCCAAGCATGCTCGGTTCAGCATCTCCTATCTTCCAAGGTCATCAAAATGAAGCCCAGCCGTTTGCCCAGGTACAGCTGACGCTCAGAGGGCTTAACTGACATTGCTCCTGGCACACTGTCCACACAGTGATGGTGTCTGGACTGGAACCCCAGTCCGACTATCTCCAGTGCCTCTGCCATGCTTACCCGCTGCCCTGACACCACATGACATTTACGTTTTACCTCCAATGCAAGCAAGCAATCCACTGAAATTGGATCAGTCACTTAGCTGGTAAAGTGGAATCCCCCCAGTTGAGCGAAACTAGTCTGCAAATAAGAACCTGTTCCTATCAACAACTGGATTTGGCATTTCTGCTGACTTGAGAATTGCTTTCTCACACTCCATTTAGAAACTACTTTTTAAAGCAACTATGATCTGGCTAAAAATGAACGCCCAGTCCTCCTGCTACCACCCACAGAGGTGTGATGAGCTAGTCAATGCCAAAGAGGAGGACAAGAGTGTTTTCTGAGGGTTGGCTTGGGTGGTAGTAAAGCGTGGCCAAGTCCACCGTGGTGGGAGCAAGAAGCACGGACTTCCTGTCCATCCTGCAGGTGACCATGCTAAACACTCACCTCTTCCTTTCTCCCAGCTTCTCCTGCTCACGGGACCAGCACTGAACTCTTAGGACTCTAATTCAATGTGGAAAGGCCACAAGAAAGAACATATCCCCACAAAGAGAACCAGATCTGGAGACTCAAGCCTAGGAGACAGTCATGGTGACAGCAAGCATCTGTTGGCAGTACTTTAGGTGCACTGAATGAACACATTTACTCCTTTAACAACCTATCATCACACTCACTTTGTGGACGAGGCAGAAGTGAGGAGGGTCAGGCAGGATAGGCCAGGCCCCTGCGTGCAGGGTTACGAGTGTGGCCTCTGTAGCCACGCTCCGTGCTCTGGTCCTGACTGGCTGTGTGACTGCAGGCAACTCTGCAGACTTCTCTGTGCCTCAGTTTTCTCAGCTTTAAGGGGAATGATAACAGCTTCTACCTCTGAGGATCACAAGGAGAAACAGGAGGGAAGAACTGGGTAGCACTCTCAGCCCCAGGCAGCAGGGGCCCGGAAGGTGGCCCTTGGCAGTGGTTGTAGCCCCTTGGGCTTAGCAGAGGTCACGGGTGTCCCTCCTGGCCTCAGGAACCTCAGCCACGTGCTCCTTCTCCCAAGCCTTTCCCCAGCCCCACCTAGGGAATCAGCTGTGGCGGGGGGCGGAGGGGGGTGGATTTTCAAGACTCTGAACATTAAGGATTCTCTCTCTGAGCCAGCTGCTCCAGCTCTGAGGCAACACAGTCAGACTACAAACACTCCCCACTGAAAACAAAAGAAACCAAAAAAGCTCACAATTCTAGATGGTGACACAGCTCCAGGCTGAGGATGCTGCCTGATAGGATAAGGATTCCAGTGCTGATTCAGCTGGTGCTCCATCGAGCCAGCCATGGAAGTCCACGAGAACAGTTGGCAACACGCCTATAACAAAATCAAACCTAAGTGCTCCTGAACTGTGGACAAGGGCTGGCTGCTCACCCTGGCCACCCCCACGGGAGAACCCAACCAAAGACTGATCCTTGGTGTGGAATGCATGGTTCATGAGGCTTCATGAGACCTGGNCCAAAGTCCTGGAGTTTCAGCTTTAGCATCATTCCTTCCAAAGAAATCCCAGGGCAGATCTCCTTCAGAATGGACTGGTTGGATCTCCTTGCAGTCCAAGGGACTCTCAAGAGTCTTCTCCAGCACCACAGTTCAAAAGCATCAATTCTTCAGTGCTCAGCCTTCTTTTATACTTGTTCCCAATCCTGAACCCCCCTGCCACCTCCCTCCCCATTCACTAAGTTTCTTTTAAAATTTCAGTTATTGCATTTTTCAGTTGTGAAATTTCTATCTGGGTTTTCCATATATCCTCTATTTATTTTCTGATGCTTTCTGTTCATTATTTTTACATTTGTTCATAAATGTTCACTGAAGAGACTTGATGGCTGCTTTAAAATTATCATCATATAATTCTATTTTCATCTCAATATTAGCCTCTGTTGATTTTTTTCTTATTCAAAGAGAGATGTTCATGATTTATATAATAAGTGAGGTTTTTATTGAAATTTGGATTCTTTAGGTATTGTGAGACACTTTAGTGGGGAAAGATTACTGATTAAAGATTACTCATTACTGTCAGGAAGTCAGAACTGTGAATTCTTTTGCCTTCACTGACATCTAAGGAAGGAGGGGTACCTGTTCCTCTAGGATGGAAGTGAGATTTCAGCCTTCCACCAGGAGTGAGAAGGGGGCCTTGTTACCCTTCCAGGTGTAAACTCCCCAGGTGGGGTAAACATCTCCCTGCTCAGCTTTTTGTGCTGGTTGTGGGGGTGGGGCCACAGTGGCAGTATTTGGCTGGAATAGAACAGTTACTATCTACTATCTAAATGTTTTTCTGCGTTACTAGATAGAGTATTACTTTCATGGTTCTTTGGCTAAAGAGAGTTTCCTGGATCTGAACTCATTGGTATTTCCAGGCTGTTGGCTTCTGTAGCACCTGGTCTGGGATATATGAGGCAACAAGAAAAATCAGGAATCTCGGTGGTATGTCATACCTTGTGTCCCCAAGTTCCTAGTTGGTCTGCATTCTTCTTTTCACATTTCAGAATATTTTACTGGTTTTTTAACAAAGGCAAAATGTTGTTAGCTATATTTAGGGAGCAGAATAGGGGAAAATATGTCAACTACATCTTTCCAGAAGTGGATCTCCCCAACCATTGTTTGTTTGTTTAATCTAGTCATTACCCAAATATAATTACTCACCCCCTTTAACTTCACCTAAAATGCTTTACAACACAAACATTTATTAGCCATTGGTCATTTTAATATGTATATATAATTCAGTTGAGTCAAGTATAATATATAGTGAAATAGGCTATTATCCTCCCTAATGAGTTTTTCTTTTTGCTTTGACTGTTAGGATCATTAAAATGCTCTATTTGGAATATTGATTCTCTTTTGTAGCAGTAGACATTTGTGTAGATTACAAATTTTGAAATATTTTGTAACCAGTTTTACTAAAATCAATTGAAAATGACACTGCAATGTAGACAAAAAAAATTGTGCAGGACAAACAAATATATCCTATACATTAATTTCATTTAAATGTCCATTTATGTCTTTCTTATTTCTAATATATCTTGCTATGTTTTGAAAATTCCTTTCTAACTTCCTATTTGATGTGTCAAAATACAGAGTCCCAGCTGTAGGTACTCTTTTTTTGTTGGACTTGGGAAGGATGAATTGTTTTACAAGACTNTTTAAATGTCCATTTATGTCTTTCTTATTTCTAATATATCTTGCTATGTTTTGAAAATTCCTTTCTAACTTCCTATTTGATGTGTCAAAATACAGAGTCCCAGCTGTAGGTACTCTTTTTTTGTTGGACTTGGGAAGGATGAATTGTTTTACAAGACTTGAATCTCCTGTGTGCATAATTTTAAAAAGTCAGTGTTTTCTATTCTAGTGCCTTTAAATTCACATTTAAATAATTAAAAATTTAAAATACATTCTATAATGCTTAAATTTTTAATTCAGAGTACATTTTATTGAATTTAATTACATATTCAGCATATCCTTTGAGTTAACACAGCAAAAAACCTTTAAACATTTTAATATATTTTCTGTACTGTTTACATAATGCAGAATGGCATTAGTGAGAATTTAGACATACATGTTAAAAAAAGAAAGCCACAATTATTTGGAAATATGTCATAATAAATCCATGGTGCTTTTTTTTTTAAGTAAAATTTATGGGCAAATTTCTATCTTAAAAGACACAAAAGCAGTTCATGTAATCATACTGTGTGATATTTTGGTAGCATTATGTAACATTACAGTTAATTACAAATACTATTGTCTAATATTCTCATTTGTTTATCAAATAATCTTTAAAAAATAATTTGTGCTAATTATATTCTGAAGTAAATTACAAATTAAATAGCAGAATCAATTTTTATGAATGAAAGTGCTTAAACATAATAGATAACACAGCAAATAATACAAGGACTTTAACCAATACCATAAACAAATTTCACTAGCTTCTCCCATTTGGGACATGAGAAATGAAGAAATAGATGTTATAGGTTAATCACGTGATTAAAAGTAATTTGACAATATTAGTCATGAGTGAGCTTCACTAATTTTACAAATAAATTTTATTATAAAGGCATAATCAGGCATTCCTGACTTATTGAGAATCATACAGATATTATCATTATGACACATTAATCATGAAGATAAGCAAATGCAAAGAACTGTTCAGTTTATTTCACAGGCCATCAAAAATACAACTTTGCTTCCTAGCTTCTCTTACAACTTGTGAATAACATTTTTGAATGCTGATGTATTTATACTACTGCTGAAAAATAATAAATCTTTAAGCTTACTAAATTGCCTCATAGGCATCTCACCTGGCATTTACTAAGGATAGTTCTTTCCCTGAAGGTGAATTTCAAAGTGTTTATTATTCAGACTTAAGATGTTACTGCTGTGCCTAGGGCTTCCCTCATACTAGATTATCCATCCAGTTCTTTGCTCCTACCTACAGATAAAAATGTGAATTACCATCTGTTTTCCATTTGTCCTGATAAAATTATAAATAGCACCTTTTTTCATTCTCATTGTTTGCATGATAAATTTTATGGTCACACTAGTTATTGAGAAGTAAAATTAGGGAAAAAATAAAGACTCTCCAAAGAAGCAAAAATATATTGATTCCTTAGCACCACTGCAGGGATAGCATAAATATGCCACAACATAGGTTCTATAAGCCTTAAGAATAAAATTATGGAACTTATTATTTAACTAACCATTTAAAGGAGTAAAAAGAAAAAAAAATTTTAAGACAGTTTATAGATAATAGCCTGATTTTTCTAAGACTCTCCTTAGTAGATGGCCAAAGCTGTTCACCATAGTTGTTTAACCTAGACTCTTAAGGAGAACTCCTTGGATTTCAGTTCCTAGCTCTAAATATTTACTCTCTCAAGCTTGTTTCCTCATGTATAACACAGTATGTAATAGTTTCTATAGCATAAGCTGATGCGGAAATTAAATGAGATAAAACATTTCAAAGTATTTAGTGCTGTACCTGTCACATGCTAAGCACTCAACAAATGTGAGTCATTACTATTTAACAACATGATATACCATCAATAAAGAAATCAGTTGATAAGCTGCACATGTAACTGACCTTCCAGATATACTGCAAATACATTCCTAAATATCACGTGAAAGAAATACAAATAGAGTTCCAGTTTTTATTCTCTCTCTTAGAGAAGATAAATTCAGTTAATTAATCAAAATCAAAGTAGACAACATATATATATATATATAAAAGATTCCAAAATAACTCAGTCATCTATTTTTCATTCATTCAATACATATTAATTCAGAGAAAGCTATTATAGGTCAGTGTGCCTTTTAATTAATACTAGAACACATTCTTTTGAACTTGTTCCCACCTAAAAATGTTAATCGGAAGTACCTAATTCATTGCAAAACTTGTTCCATTAGAGAAGATTCATTTTCTATAAANTCAGAGAAAGCTATTATAGGTCAGTGTGCCTTTTAATTAATACTAGAACACATTCTTTTGAACTTGTTCCCACCTAAAAATGTTAATCGGAAGTACCTAATTCATTGCAAAACTTGTTCCATTAGAGAAGATTCATTTTCTATAAAGAAGTAGATTCAGTAAATAATTTTGCATAATCTACTTAAATGCCTCAAAGATGAAAACCCAGGGAGTATGTGAGCAGAACTGACATTTCTTTTTTTATGCATTTGATTATCAAATACAAATTTACAAAGAGACCAAAGTAAAGACAAACTTATAGGGACCAAAACTTAACAATGAAAGCTTTCTAAAAAATATATTTAAGATAAATTTTTGAATTGGATTCTGAGATATTCTAAGGTACTATGAGGTATTGGGAGGGAAGAAGAATGGAAAGTTAGTGGAGTGGACACTAATATCTACAGTGCTGCAGAGAACTACAATTGCTAAAATGCTTTACATATATATAAAATCAACACATTACCTTACTGAAATAAAGGAGAAAAATAAGGTTAACATTTGTACTGCCAATAAAAAATAAAGGACAACTGGAATTTAGATAAGTTCTAAGCAACATACCCTGTATAATAGTTTAGGAATCAGAACTCTCTTTGCATTAGACTATCACACATTATTAAAATTCAACAGAAGTTTTTATTATATTGCTACTGTTTTTCAAAGAAGCGGAAGCAATCACTAAAGTTATAAAGAATTGGTTTATCTCTGTTAAAATATTTTGTTTCACTTCTGATGTCACAATTTAGATTGTTCTTCTAAAAATAAGTATAAATTTATAAAATTTTATTTTTACCTATACATTTATCCATTCACTACACACTTCATGACATCTACAATGTACCTTCTCTGTGGTAGGTATGGGACAAGCAAATAAAATCAGAATCCAGGAAGGAGACATATAAAAGCATATGTATAATATATGTAAATAAGCACAAAAAATGTGGAGTTATTTGAGCATGTATGATGGTACACAGTCAACTGGGAATGAGGGATATGCCAGGAAGTAACATCAGATTCAAGTCTTGAAGGCTAAATGAGTTCATCAAAGGGGAGGCGCACAGGGGGCAGCATTCTGGATAGATTCTCTCTTTATCAAGGCTAAATCAAGACAGTGGAGAAAGATTGGAGATTTGGAAAACTGCAGCATTAAGATACGGCAAAGGGGAGCCTATACAGGTCTGTCATGGGGATTGGGACATTATGCTCCATAGTGAGATTTGTGTTTTAGAAATATGGCCCAGCAGCAATGCTAAAGGGGCATCTCAGGAGGTTCAGTGGTAAAAAACCTGCCTGCCAATGCAGGAGATGTAGGTTTGATCCCTGAGGTGGAAAGATCCTCTGGAGAAGGAAATGGCAACCCACTCCAGTATTCTTGCCTGGAAAATCCCATGGACANCAGTGGTAAAAAACCTGCCTGCCAATGCAGGAGATGTAGGTTTGATCCCTGAGGTGGAAAGATCCTCTGGAGAAGGAAATGGCAACCCACTCCAGTATTCTTGCCTGGAAAATCCCATGGACATAGGAGGAGCCTGGTAAGCTACAGTCCATGGTGTTGCAAAGAGTTGGACACGACCGAGCAACTAAGTGCACACACACACACAAAGCAATGCAAAAAATGGATTAACAGTAGATGAGGCTGATGTAGGAAAATCAAGACCTTAGCTGTTGCAGCTGGTGAGCATGGGGGTAAGGGAGGCAATGAGTGGATTGATGCGCTATTAAAGAGGACAAAGGAACAGAGATTCATGACTAACAAATATTAGTTAATAGAGGAAAAGAAAATGGCACAGTGAACTTTAGGTTTTGGCCTGGGTGACTAGATGCTAAGAAAAAAAGAGAGAAAAAGACTACAAAGTGAAGATTTACATTAGAGCATAAACTGAAAATATGAAAATATCCGGGAATTTTAAGACATCATTAAATCTACTTAATATGCAGCAAAACTCTGTTAGCTGGAAAGATGAACAGAATTTCCCAAGGTGTCTAATATATCAACGTCGCGTAATTTTCCTACTTCAGCTTTCAGCTTGCTTCGTATTTTTAGTCCAATTTTACAATTGGTCATTTTTAGTTAATCCATTCATTTCTATGAAGTCACTTAATGGAAGCATTCCATTTTTCAACCTAACTGTGGTGAAATAATTTTCTGGAGGTTCCCCAGAGAGACTCTGAAAAGTCAAAATTCAACTTTAATTTCCTGAGTACCTTTTCTGTTTAAAGTTACTGAACTTAATTTTCTTTGCTAGGAAAAACAGCAAACACTGACACTTAAAATTTCAATTTACTACATAAATATTTCAGATTATTTTACATTGGGATAGCAATTTTTCTGCCTGAGAAACATTTTAGTCTAAATAATGGTGGCAAAATAGATGAATACATGCTGCCTATGAGCTACAAATTGTATGAGGATTTGTATATATCTAGTCACAAATGCATTTGAATTGGATTTAGTCAAAAAGCAGGTCCGACTAATTTTTCATTGAATTCAAATTGTTCAGATTAACTAAGTGAACTGCTTGGTTGTAATCATATAGATACCACCCAAGATCATTTTGTCAAATTAATAATTAACTAAACCAAAACAAATGCCTGGGTCGTGGCTCTGAGACCAGAATATGATGAAACCTGCCATTACTTAAATGACGTAGTCTATTCAATAAAACTTTTGTGGATAATTCACACGTTTTATGCAAAACAGTGCTGCAACAGGGAAGCTTCCAAGTCACACTTCATGTGTATTATTCATACTAGTAATATTTTAACATTAGTTAAGATGCCATATAAAGCATAGTTTTTCACTATCTCAATTTTATTATAATTTTTTCACCCAGAATATCATACAAATTTCTATAAAGTATTTTTTCAAATAATTGAACTTCTCTTTTTCAAGCATTAATCCCCTAGGTCACCAAGACTGTGGGTTCTTCACCACCATCCCAAACCCTCCTTCTTTGCCTGTAATTGTTCTGATCCCTGCTGCACTGTGAGCTGGGGGACAGTGGACTCATAAGCACCAAGGATCCCCCAGCGGGTTTCACATATTGTCTTCAACCTAACCTAGTATCCTGCTGTATGATACCAATATTCTGTTGAAAGCCACTGACTTTTCACGTCTATTCAGATTTCATTTGACTTAAAGTGAGTTTTATAAAACAGTTTAGTTATACACGCAATAGAAAGCCTAAGGCACTGGCAACAACATAGAACAACTTTAATACATCTTGATTTCAGACAAAGGCACTAGTATTATAAACCACTAACGATGCTTTTTGAGATATTTAGCCAGCCACGGATACCACCGTGAAACACAGAAGCATGCCTATAGCAGTAAGACATCATGGCTATGTGAACCTTAATCCTACAACATCAACAACAGCTATAACTTAAGAAATCCAAAACCCACAGGTTAAAATAAAAAATGCTCTCTAGGAAGTCTAAGAATCACTTTAGCTTAATGTGGGAAAACAGTAGAGATGACTGGAATGAGACTGAGAAATTTGCTTCCGTGGAGATGGAGATGGGCAAGTGTATGGTTTTATTTCTTTGCCTTCAGCCAATGTTTTCATAGGAAAAGTATGTTTTCTTTCTGGTGACTGCACAGTAACCATCATTAACAAAGGTAGAAAGTGCTAATTTCCCCTTGATGACACTTCTTTTCAATATGACTGAAGAATGAACTTTACAGGGAATTATTACAAACACTTCTACACCTAGTAAACATGATTGGGGAAAAAACCTTTTTAAGACAAATGGCACAGCTTTGTTTTTCATGAATTCTTTGGTTATAAACAGGTCTTGAGTGACATTCACTCTGTGTACTATTTGGTTTTGCTGGTGTCTGTTCTGCATGTCCCTTAAGGACTGGAATGAAATTAATTATCCTGGGTTATAGCTCATAGCACAAACTTAATACAATTTACCTTGCTTTAGTGTAAAATATAGAATGAAAATATATCTGTAGATCTGAAATTGCATATATTATTTACAAAGCTACTTCTGAGCATTTTAGATAAACTTTTCATCCTTTTAAAAGTAAAAAAATCACACGTTCTTAACAAGAAGCAGAAATAAAGCCGAAATGCAAACTTTTTGTACGTCTTCCTGTGACTCTTGACGTGACGTTTGTTACTCACTGGCCCACGGATTCAGATTCCTGAGTTACATAAAGCATAATGAAACATAATTAGCACATCCTGGTTATTCTGTAACAACTTCTTATCATTTTAGCAAAGCAAAATTTCTGCAAGGAGGTGATCCAAAATTGCTAAACCAAACAGCTCCTAAATACTCAAGAGAAAAATGATGAAATATGGAAATTTTGATCCTCATCAGTAAAGAAAATAAACTAATATTGATTCATTCACAGACCAGATGTATAGGAATATATGAGAATAAAATAGGAGAATCCAGAAAAACAGAGAAAAAAAATAAGACTCCATAAAAAGTTATAAAATAACTTGGCATGTGGTGACAGAAGAAAAAATATACATCTACAGTGCAACCAATTCACTTTTAGATTGGTTGTTACATGTTCTCTGGTGGCAAAAGGATGACATTTATTTATTGTGTTACGAGTATATTCTCCTATAATATCCAAGTTCATAGTGAATGGCCAGGTCTTTCATGAAACTAAAATAAAGGAGATGGATTAACAGGCTGTGCATATTGAATTTTACATTTTATTTAGAAGGTAAGCATTTGGAAGCAACTTACATTTTTTCTGTGCCTAGGGCCACTATTTTCTATACCATTGCTATCGTCCAATTTCCTGTATAGAAAACAAAAAAGAAAATTACTATATGTTTACACTGCATCAAACTAAGTCAGTACACGATCTATATCATGGCCATCACGTTAAAATATGAGGTCAATAGAGATAGGATTTATTCTTGCTAAAAATGGTGTTTTACTCATAATGTTGATTTTATTTGCATGCCATTGCTTGGAGAGGAACCATTGCCACAGATGAGTGACAAAGTCCTGTTTATTTTATGCAGAGAGAATTGCTTTTCCCCAAGAGTGAGTGAAGGCTTCAGTATATGGCCTAACATATGTTGCTTTGACCCATCAAGATAATAGCCAATCTGGAGGTCAGCCACTACGTAGATAAAGGTGCTATAATCCGACATGTTTATACACTGAATTAGAGATTAAGCACGGCTCTTTGTCTCCTCAAAGTGCATCAGAATAAGACCACAACATGGGCTATAGATTCTTAAGATAAGAAAGACTAAACTAGGTTATAAGGGTACATAATTAATACCCTTCTAGATCTTATGGGCAAGCTTGAGCTTATTAAACTAGTCTCACCAGATAATAAATTGAACCATATAATCAGTTACATCAAAACTGGGAGAAGGAATTGTAGGTAAAATTGTGTGGATTAAATATCTTGGTGGATCAGATAAATGAATGAGCTCTTCATTGAACTGACGAGCTTGTCATACTCTCGAAATGACTAGCTTGTCATACTCTTAGTACTATTTTTTAAAGTCATTTTAAAAGTCATTCATTCTGTGAATGGCTGCTATCTAAACACATATATAAGCATCAAATATAAAATATATTGATAAATAATATTCTCTTTAAAGATAAATTTATTTCCTAAACTAAACATTCTAAAAAAAAGCATTAGTGAGAGGGTTCTCTAAATGAGTCCAAGTGCCCTTCATACTTGTATTAAATCTTAAGTTACTAACAAAACCTAAAGATGAGAAATGTGACTGCAGGGGAATGGAGGGGAACACTATGGAGGCTGAGTTGGGAGAACAAAAGAATCCAGGCAAGGGTATCATTGTTTCAAATATCTGAATATTCGTCATGTTTTTCATGATTCCAAGTGTAAGAAAGGTAATCAGCACATGCAAACCAGAAACATAAAATGTTCAAATTAATATGAACAAGTTCTCCAGAAAGAGGTTCACATCCTTTTCAATTTTAAGAGTCTGATTCTAAGGTTTAACTTTTTTTTTTTCCATATCTGGGATTATGGAACTCCTGATATAATTATTTTATGCCCTTACTTTAGAAGCTTTGTCCTGTTGCTGTGAGTGAACTGAGTAAAAATAACTATTTGAAGAATATCTATGAATATACGCATGNTTAACTTTTTTTTTTTCCATATCTGGGATTATGGAACTCCTGATATAATTATTTTATGCCCTTACTTTAGAAGCTTTGTCCTGTTGCTGTGAGTGAACTGAGTAAAAATAACTATTTGAAGAATATCTATGAATATACGCATGACAACCATCCACTCCAGTCTTGTTATTTAACTGTGGTTATAGCGCTCACACCTCAGAGCTCGTCTTGAATGACAAAGATAAATTGCAAGTGTCCATGTGGTACTTGCTCAGGCTTCCCTCTTCTAGGTTTCCTGTGGCTGCTTTACTCTGATCTCATTTTCCAGACCCTGGCTCTATTACTTGGACTTCAAACCCAGTTTCGGGCAATACCCTCAGCCCAGTGGAGCTGGGCACCACTCTCAGTCTCCTGGCATGGTGGAACCAACAACTCCCACTGTCACCAAACCAAATGACATCACTGGTCATTTTCTTTCTAGTTCTCCGTCTCAGCTCAACTTTAAACAAAGGGGACTGTAAAAGAAATAGGGACACAATTTGTGTTCTCAGAAAAATAATAACAAATAGAATCCTAGGTCAGTGATTTTCAACATGACAGAGAATCAGAATCAGTGATGGAGACTTTAAAGAAATACAGATGCTCACGCATAGAAGGCATTCAATAACCGAAGCTTATGCTAAGCACTTTTACACAGAGGAAGTCATTTAATCCCAAAACGTTATGTGGTAATGTAATTAAACCCATTTTGTTGAAGAGAAAACGGAAGTACAGCGAGGTGTTGCAGACAGGTAAATGCCACTCTTCACCACAAATGGACATGTGCAGAAAATAACACACAATATACTCTTGTACCTTTTTTTCTCTAACTGCAAACATTTTATTTAATTTCATATTCATCTGTATTTTATTCAAGGGAAAATTATTGTATAAAAAATAATACTTACAGCTGTTCACCTTGTTCAAATTCTTTCCCATCATCTGTGTAACAAAAGAAGAACTTAACTGTAAGGCTGGTTTATTATTCTTGTGGAACATGTATGCTCAATTCTACTTTCCCCTGAATTCTAATCCCTGACTGCACACGCTGTTTTCCTGCTCTGCAGTGAGAGGCAACAACTACATGTCTGTCTTGTCCACTCCTTCCCTGCTCTCCTGACTTGCAGCTTTGATCAAGCAAAACACTGGCTTCCCTGATGGCTCGGCCCATAAGGAATCCACCTGCAATGCAGGAGACACGGAAGACCCGGGTTCAATCCCTGGGTGGGGAAGAGCCCCTGGAGAAGGAAATGGCAGTCTGCTCCAGTATTCTTGCCTGGAAAANGGTATGACCTGAATCAAATCCCTTACAATTATACAGTTGAAGTGACAAATAGATTTAAGGGATTAGATCTGAGAGACAGAGTGCCTGAAGAACTATGGATGGAGGTTCATGACACTGTACAGGAGGCAGTGGTCAAGACCATCCCCAAGAATAAGAAATGCAAAAAGGCAAAATGGTTGCCTGAGGAGGCCTTAAAAATAGCTGTAAAAAGAAGAGAAGCTAAAAGCAAAGGAGAAAAGGAAACATTTACCCATTGGAATGCAGAGTTCCAAATAGCAAGGAAGGATAAGAAAGCCTTCCTCAGCGATCAATGCAAAGAAACAGAGGGAAACAACAGAATGGGAAAGACAAGAGATCTCTTCAAGAAAATTAGAGATGCGAAGAGAACATTTCTTGCAAAGATGGGCACAATAAAGGACAGAAATGGTATGGACCTAACAGAAGCAGAAGATATTAAAAAGAGGTGGAAAGAATATGCAGAAGAACTATGCAAAAAATATATTCATGACCCAGATAACCATGATAGTGTGATCACTCACCTAGAGCCAGAAATCCTGGGATACAAAGTCAGGGGGCATTAGGAAACATCACTAGAACAAAGCTAGTGGAGGTGAAGGAATTCCAGTTGATCTATTTCAAATCTTGAAAGATGATGCTGTGAAAGTGCTGCACTCAATATGCCAGCAAATTTGGAAAACTCAGCAGTGGCCACAGGATTGGAGAAGGTCAGTTTTCATTCCAATCCCAAAGAAAGGCAATGCCAAAGAATGCTCAAACACCACACAATTGCACTCATCTCACATACAGGCAAAGTAATGCTCAAAATTCTCCAAGTCAGGCTTCAACAGTACCTTAACTGTGAACTTATCGATGTTCAAGCTAGATTTAGAAAAGGCAGAGGAACCAGAGATCAAATTGCCAATATTCACTGGATCATAAAAGAAGCATGGGAGTTCCAGCAAAACATCTATTTCTGCTTTACTGACTATGCCAAAGCCTTTGACTGTGTGGATCACAACAACCTGTGAAAAATTCGAGATGAGAATACCAGACCACCTTATCTGCTCTTGAGAAACATGTATGCAGGTTAAGAAGAAAGTGTTAGAACCAGACATGGAACAACAGACTGGTTCCAAATCGGGAAAGGATATGTCAAGGCTGTATATTGTCACCCTGCTTATCTAACTTATATGCAGAGTACATCATGAGAAATGCTGGACTGGATGAAGCACAAACTCGAATTAAGATTGCCAGGAGGAATATCTACAACCTGAGATATGCAGATAACACTACCCTTATGGCAGAAAGTAAAGAAGAACTAAAGAGCCTCTTGATAAAGTAAAAGAGGAGTGAAAAAGTTGGCTTAAAGCTCAACATTCAGAAAACCAAGATCACGGCATCCAGTCCCATCACTTCATGGCAAATAGATGGGGAAACAATGTAAACAGTGACAGACTTTATTTTAGGGGGTCTCCAAAATCACTGCCAATGTTGACTGCAGCCATGAAATTAAAAGACGCTTGCTCCTTGGAAGAAAAGCTATGAACAACCTAGACAGCATAGTAAAAAGCAGAGACATTACTTTACCAACAATGGTTCATTTAGTCAAAGCTATGGTTTTTCCAGTAGTTGTGTATGGATATTAGAGTTGGACTATAAAGAAAGCTGAGCACCAAAAAATTGATGCTTTTGAACTGTGGTGTTGGAGAAGACTCTTGAGAGTCCCTTTGGGACTGCAAGGAGATTCAACCCGTCCATCCTAAAGGAGATCAGTCCTGAATATTCATTGAAAGGACTGATGCTGAAGCTGAAATTCCAACACTTTGGCCACTTGATGCAAAGAACTGACTCAACTGAAAGATCCTGACTCTGGTAAAGACTGAAGGCAGGAGGATGGATTGAAACCATCCATCCAGGTTTCATGTTAGAATACCTGACTAGTTGTTCAAAGTACTTCCTCCTTCACAAGTGCAGGCATACATTCATTAAATCAACTATTAAGTTAATAAAGCTATTAAACTGATCATTCCTATTAAGGAAGCTCCCTGGTTCTTGACACTGGGAGGTGTCTTTGAACGGACATCTTCAGGCCTTTGAAGCTGATGTAGAAGGACTGGTAGACCTTCCTGTGATCCTGGTAAGCAAGGTGGTCTGTATACTTTCTGTCTTTTCAAAGCTGAATTTCTCTTTCAATCAAGACAGTTTCTGGAATTCACTGGGTTTTCTTCAGTCTTTTAAGATCCATACCAAGCTGTTTGGGGGTTGATTTATTTAATCTATTTAAATTAAATTTTATTCTTAGGCCATTTGCTGCCTTCATTGCTCTATCATTCAACTGCAGTGATCCATAAATGCTAATCTGAATACAAGTACTCTTGGAGATTATCTGATGAAGAACTGTGAGTTTATTATTTGCCAAAAAATTATATCAACCTGGCTCTCTGTGCACAGCATTGCCTGTGATCTTGTTACAAAGGTACTCTCTAACTCAGGGCTGATAAGTCAAAGCACATCATGTTTAGTAGGCACCCCAGGTTGAGTCTGATGCAGATTTCACGTACATTTTGAAAAAACACTTGACTTAAAGTTTTGACTGTACTCTCTTCGCTGCACTTTTCTGATATCCTAATATGATTCATGCTTGGGGCTAAATTGAGGGACACTTAGTAAGATGGAAAGAAGCACAGACTGTACTCTAAAAGTTCAATATAATTAGATTTGGCTATTTTTTGTCTAGTATGACATATGCGGGCTTCCCAGGTAGATTAGCTGGTAAAGAATCCATCTGCAATGCAGGAGACTCCAGTTCAATTCCTAGGCCCAGAAGTTCCCCTGGAGAAGGGATAGGCTACTCCGGTATTCTTGGGTTTCCCTGGTGGTTCAGACGGTAAAGAATATGTCTGGAATGCAGGAGCTAACTGCTAAGTCGCTTCAGTCGTGTCCGACTCTGTGCGACCCCACAGATGGCAGCCCAACGGGCTCCGTCATCCCTGGGATTCTCCAGGCAAGAACACTGGAGTGGGTTGCCATTTCCTTCTCCAATGCATGAAAGTGAAAAGGGAAAGTGAAATCGCTCAGTCATGTCTGACTCAGCGACCCCATGGACTGCAGCCCACCAGGCTCCTCCATCCATGGGAGTTTCCAGGCAAGAGTACTGGAGTGGGATGCCATTGCCTTCTCCATTTACATAGAGATCTGGATTCAATTCCTGTGTAGCAAGATCCCCTGGAGAGGTCGTGGCAACCCACTCTAGTATTCTTGCCTGGAGAATCCCATGAACAGAAGAGTCTAGCAGGCTACAGTCTGTGAGGTTGCAGAGAGTCAGACAGGACTGAGCACTTGTCAGCAGCAGCATGTTTTCCTTAATATCAGGTCTTTGAAAAGCCATTCATTTTTTAGTAGGAATTTAAAGTATCTGGCTTCCCCTAGGTCCCTGGAGGCATAAAAGAGGTCAATGACACTAAAAGAACCCAAAACCTAAGTTTAAGTTACCTAATTTTATTCTTTCCTTAAATAGTGCCACTATATTGCATTCTATCACAAATGTTTCCAGAGACAGAAGCAGGAAAAGATAACTTCCTTTTTTTCAAGTTACTTCTATGAAATGATAAGGGAAAAAAAAGAATCATTTTTGTTGGGATTATACCTAAGCTTATCAACTAAAAATGAATTGTAACTTTCAGTGAATTTAAATAAGTTGTTAAATGTAAAACAAAGCACCAGCTAATGAAACATTGGGAGTATCCAGATGTATAATGTAAAGTGCTAAAAACATCAAACAATTCCATTCATCACTGTTCTTTCTTCATGATCACGTATTTAAGAACAAGATAAGAGAAGAAGAAATAGTCCTAAGAACTTTGAGTATAATACAATCTTATTACTTATCAAATAAATGTGTTTATTTTATAAGTAAAAGAAATATTATCTTACCTGTACACTCCCATTGCCACTGTACCAGGTCCAATTTAAAGGAAGACAATCTTGACATTTACACATCAGGACAACTGAATCCCCCACGTAAGTGATCAATGGTTTGTTTTTTCCATTAATTTCAGGAACTAAAGAAAATGTAGAAATATACATATTACTAAAAAAGTCTGAATGGCGGGATGTATTCAAGTTGAATATAATTTATCCTTTCATTTTTTCATTTATATATGATTTTCTTTCTGTAGTTTTAGTTCTATATAAAATGAATCAATGTACAGTAGTTAGCATGGACCATTGTAGTAGGCAGGTAGTGCAATGTAATTGTCAGTAGTATAGAAAGAGAAGAAAGGTCTTCTATTATGAGCTGAATAACAGTTATAAATATTGTAATAAACTGTTATATACTTTGGATACGAATGAAACTTCATGTTTTTCAAGTCTATTTTTTCATCCCACTTACTAAATTACTTTAGAACAAATATTTCTCTTAAAGTTTACCCTTAGATGGCACTTAAGTAAGGAGATAAAATTTTTAGGATTTAAAATTTTTAGTTCATACAAATTTATGGAAAAGGTTGGAGAAGGTGAAAAGATGAGAAATGAACAAAGAAAATTTAAGAGAGAAAAGAAAAATGAGATGAAAAATCCTTTCATGTGGTTTTGTTAAAAAAAAAACCCCAAAAACTAATAGTCACTGTGATAATCTATTTCATAAAGTTAGAAGCAGATGCCATTAGTAACAGACTAAAATTGAGTACTAAATTTAGAAAAATTAAGTTTTAAGGCTATGAATAATTTGGTATGTGTGCACTAAGTCACTTCAGTCGTGTCCGACTCTTTGCAACCCTATGAACTCTAGCCCTCCAGGCTCCTCTGTCCATGGGATTCTCCAGTCTATACCGGAGTCGGTTGCCATTTCCTTCTCCAGAATAATTTGGTAAGAAAATTAAAACAGAACAACATAAGCAAAGCAATAAAGGTCAACCAGTACCCTCCATGATGAAATCAACTCCTTCTGATGGACCTCAAGGGATATATTAGAGAATATACACTTACACTAGAGATCGAAACTTATCAACAAAGATGACTTTTGTTGATATTTTTTCTTTTACTAATTTTAGCAGGGTTTGTGTTTTGGTTTTTTCTTTTTGTTGGTTTGCTAGCGGAAAGTGTTTGATATTATGTGTACACTTTAATAATATTATGTTGACAAATTTTATAGATATTATTTGCTATTCATTTGTTATCCTATTTTTATATTTTATTTTGGGGAGGGTCAGGATGGAAAATGGAAAGATCAATTTTAGTTGCTAAAATTAGGTTTCCAGATTAAATACATCTTCTAAATGCTCTTGGCTTTCTACTACCCAAAGACAACTGAGCATTTTATGGATATGTGAATTATAAAGATGAGGAAGGGCAAAATAATCATAACTAGAAAATAAATTCTGACTTCTATATCCACTTGTATGGACTTCCCTGGTGGCTCAGATGGTAAAGAATCTGCCTGCAGTGCAGGAGACCAGGGTTCGATCCCTGAATTGGGACGATCCCTGGGAGAAGGGAATGCCAACCCACTCCAGTATTCTTGCCTAGAGAATTCCATGGACAGAGAAGCCTGGAGGGCTACAGTCTATGGGGTTGCAAAGAGTCAGCCACAACTGAACCACACACACACACACACACACACACACACTCCTCCACATAACCACTTGTATAGGGGATAAAAATAGAGTTGGATTTCTTCACAGTTTGTCTTTAGGTGATTAACATTATTGTGATGAACGTGGGAAGTCTTCCATTTTCCTTATGGTTTCACATGGGGCTGGAACTAAATACAATTACACACATCACCCTCTCCTTCATCAGTAAATCTGCCCAGCATAGCGTTGAATGAGGTACTGCTAAAAACAAAGAGATGCAAATGAGAAAGATACATCACCAGTGCAAATGTTCCAGAAATCTTAAGATGGCAGAGCAATCTGTAAGTCAGTGATTACTGTACCTATTATAACCAAGGAAACCTGTTTTGACAAGATGGAATGATGTACAATTTTACATTAACCAAATGTGTGAACTGCCAATCATAATTTATAATCACCCCCACTAACAGTTTATGAGCACATAGTAAGGTACCACTAGGGCATTCCTGAGGAAGGAGAGACGTGAAACCCACGTGACTGTTGTGACTGAGGTCATCCCAATCACAAGAAACTGGTGAGCTGACCCTGCCAGAGAATATTCTGAGCACTCCTTCTGAGAGCCTCCTAGTGTCCCATATTCCCTTTTGGTCACCATAAGGCTGAGGGACTTTAAGGGAAATGTGGTCATTATTTGTCCATTTCAAAGATCAGATCATGAGTGTTTGAATTAGCACAATGTGATGGTGATGTGACAAACATAAGATTTAGGTCCAAGAAATGTCTGAGTTAGAATTATAGTTTCAATGTCACTAGTGTTGAGGACATAGGCAGATTATACCCTCCCCTACAGTGTTACTGTAAAGAACTAAGTACAGGAGCACAATATATAACATTGCTTGGTGTAGAGCAGTTGTTGTGCTTTAGCTGCTAAGTCATGCCCAACTCTTTTGCAACTCCATGGAATGTAGCCCCCCAGACTCCTCTGTCCATGGGATTTCTCAGGCAACAATAATTGGAGTGGGTTTCCATTTCCTTCTCCAAGTGATCTTGCTGATCCAGGGATCAAACCCACGTCTCCTGCACTGGCAGGCGGATTCTTTACCACTGAGCCACCAGGAAAGCTCTTGGGGTAGAGTGAACACCACCAAATCCAAACTTCTGTTGTGTCCAGGTACTGGTACTGCTCTTCTTAATAGAGCTTTCTTATGATTTTATAACGCCCATGGCCTTCCTACATCAGCCAGCTTCATGGCGTGGATTATTAGCATGTGCAGGAAGGATTTCTAGGCCATGTGGAAGACAGAAGAAATAAAATATAGAATGAAAAGAGAACTGGAAATTCATCTGAATTCAGTTCAGAACTTTAAGAATGTATAGAAACACCCCTGAATGAGGAAAAGCATCCAAACTGAGTCTTTTACAGAACATCCAGCTCATCTGAGAAAGGTGATTAAAAGGGATTAAAATGATAGAAAATGAAAAATGAATTCACAGGGGACAAGGCCCAGAAGAATGAAGAAACAGTAGCTTAGAGATGCTGGTGGTGGTACCAATTCATCCTTTAATAATATATATATTTAAAAAGTTTGCTGTGAAGCTGTAAAACAAATTCTACAGCTTAAAAAACTCATTTAAGTCCTTGGCTAACACAAATGAATAAGAGTTTGTTTGTTTAAGAGTTACAATTTAAGTATAAATTAGAACAATTTAAATCAGGGGACTTAATTACCTCTCCTTACCATAAAAAGAAATGAAATCGGTTAAAAGTTAAAAAGAAATTATTGTTTCCAGAACTATGTCGTATATGGAGCAGAAAGAATAAATGGAATAATAACTTTACATATTATTATAAAACCTAAGAATATACAGGAAATGGCCCATTCAACACATACTGAATTTAACAAGGCAGAATAAAGCAAATAATACTTTGATACACCGTGAGCTAAATTTTTAAATACTATACACGTGTCTTTTTATAATAAAAGCAAAGAGGTTATCTCTCACGTAAGTGTTCTTACTAGATCAAGTTATTTTTTTTTATCCAGTTCAATTTCCTCAGTCCGTGGCTACCCACTCAGGGCCATTTGTAGATCCAGACAGCACTCTAATAGAAGAACCCATTCAAGAAAACCAGGAGCAAAGCTAGCACCCAAGAGAAGACTAACTATACACACTGACATGAACATGAGAACTGTATTTTAAGTTCCTTAAAAATAAGACAGTAACTTTAAATGTCACAATGTTAAATGGTTTAATTTAGCTTGAACCACAGGACATATTTTGTTTCATTTTTCTTATGGTAGAGCCAGTTTCCTCAGGAGGCACTGGAGAAGAAAACAAAACTCTGGGGAGGGGCTGGACTGAATTCCCTGATGACGTCGGTACTAAATTCCCTACTCTCATTCAACCCTCCAGTTTTTCAGTCCTAGAAGGGGGGTGAGTCCTGGATGGGTCATATTTCAGGGCACAGATTGGGCCTTGTTTTCTAGGGCTAGGAATCTGGAGGTATAAATAACTCAGCCTCATACTCAGCATGTTTTTTTNCCCAGCTATGAAGACATGTTCTAAGAAAAAAAGAAGGGAAGTTTAATTCAGGCGTAGTCATTTAGACATTGGAGAGAAGGTAAAATATTCTCTTAGAGAAGATTCTGACTTACTGCTGAAAAGAAATATTTTGAGAAGTCTAAATAGTGCAAATAGATCATTAATAAATGAGTTTTTAGGCATATGGCGGGAATAACTGCTAGCAACTAATATTTTGAACTTTATAATATAATGGGCTTTCTACTCTGATTATTTTATTTCAGTTAACTCTCAGAACACACTATGATATGTGCATGTCTTAGGGCCTTTCTAATTTTTTGATTGTGCACTTTGTCATTTGTAGCAGTATTAACAAATATGCATTAAGCCTCTGTAGGGTATCTTATATCTTTGAGCAGGTGACAGCAGGTAATTAAGAAAAAATCAGAAGAGAAAATCATTGCTAAATTTTTCATACTATACTGATTTATACCCAGAGTTCTCATAATCAGTAATTTGAAAGTGCCATGTGTTTTTCAGTTCTGAAGGGGGAAAATCTATTTCCTGGAAATCATTAGGATATAAATATTGACTTTTTTTTTCTTGAGATGCCAACTTTTCGAGCTCAAAGGGACTGACATGACAAGCCTTTGGAGTATATGAGATGCTTGTGACCTCATGAACATTGAAATGAGAGATGAAGAAGTTTATTTTTAGCAAAGTATTTAGAGGGACCTCATGGGCTAATTTTTGCTTAGGGCTGCTCCTATAACAGTTGAAGATGTGCTAACAGGGCATGCTGCCAAAGTCTGTGATTGTTGTTATTTAGCACTTTATTTTAAGAACTTTAAACATCATCCAGAAATATTTATTAAGTGCATCTATGTATAAGGCAAGGCTGTTTGAATGCTGGACAAGCTTTGTAGATCTAAGTAGTGAATAATTTCAGCCTTCAGCACATGATGAGGAGTGGCACCACTATCCCCTATGCCCTGTTGAATAGAAGAGAGCATGATTTGCTTAATCATTATCTTTTGTTCCACACATGATATCAGAGTTTTGAAAATTTGGAATTAAGCTTTTTATTCAAGCTAACTTCTCACGTACTCCATATTACATATGCAAAATTGAGAAATGAAGAATAACTGTGGTAATTTAATGGGTGTGGAAAGATAGTCTACGTCAAGGAGTACAAACATCCATCTTTGCTCTATACCGGTTGTTTGGTGGTTTTTTTTTTTCTTTTGGTGAGATTTCTTGGGTTATATGAATAAATTTTTACTTTTTAATTTATCTGTGTCATTGTGTGTTGTAGGATTTTTCAAATTTGGAGAGCTATCTTATATGAACAGATCCTATTTTGATTCTTTTGATCAGAATAGGATAAAATACTAGGTTATCCAGACACACTGATCAAAAGATTTTTTATATACATTTATTTTTTTATCATGTTAACAGCCTGCAGTATCCAAACAAAATCCATGTTTCTTTCAGCAGTCTACAGAAACGTGGAAATTCTGTCGTCAGAGTGACATGGATCCCCAAAGCTGATTAAGTCCATCAATGCTGAGGANTTTTTTTCTGGTTCGGAAGGGTCTCTCCTCCTGTCTGGGGAAATAAGTACCAAATTGAGCTTGGACTGTGAAAGCATGGGTGACTCTGCTTTGGTTTAAGGTTAGTAAGACCTAAGTGATAAAAAAGCCACCCAAGGATTTCAGCAACGTTTGTAGCCAAGTCTGGCCGATAATGAGATGTTATTTTTCTTTGGTGTCTCTTTTCTGTGGGTATTTCCATATTGGGGATTTTGTTGTGAAGAGGAATGACTGCACCAGGTAAGAATGGAGTTATTCTTGCATCTCCTGACAAAACACTATCAACTCAGGAGCACCTTCTAATCGGACTCCATTCCAATATTCCCAAGAGCTGACGTGGCTTTACTACTAAATGGAGTATGAGAATACAGAAGCACTTTGAGGGACAAAGTCCTTCCTGGAAAGATCAACTCTACTTTTGGAGAGCCCTCAATTAAAAGACTGGCTTCCCTGGTGACTGAGGGTAAAAGAATCTGCCTGCCAATGCAGGAGACATAGGTTCAATCCCTGTGCCAGAAAGATTCCTTGGAGAAGAAAATGGCAATCCACTCCAGTATTGTTGCCTGGAAAATCCCATGGAGAGGAACCTGGCAGGCTACAGTCTATGGAATTGCAAAGAATCGGACACGACTGAGTAACAAAGCAACTAAAGGCCTGCAGATTAAGTAGTTTTGAGCTTGGCTAACAAAGGGATTCTTTTCTGAAGCCACAAGGTTCCTTCCAAACCTCAGATGGAACAGAGCCACCCTTTTTGAGTTCCACATGGAGAAGGTACAACATTTGGCACTGCTTTTTCATAGTGTAGCTCTGATACAGTTGTTTCTAGAGCCAGGTCAGGCTCACCTTAAAACAAGCACTGCTTTGAAGATAGATTGTGAAACTGGTTTGGTTGAGCACCAGGTAAGGGCACAGTTTCTGCTTTCCCAGCATGTGGATCTCCCAGACACCTCTCCTGCTTCTCAACTTCAGCATGCTTCTTTTTGGAAATTAATCAGGCCGTGCTTCAGCATGGGAATGTATGTTGAAATATGATCACACTATTGAAATTCACCCACAAGCTAAGAATCAAAAGTGGAAAACAGGTAACATTTGAGACAGCAGAAAATACATTGGTCTGCAGTGAGCCTCTAAGAGGCACAGGCTTGCAAGGCACAACTGGTAGCTGAAGGGTGCTTTTCAAGAAAATCCTGGGTATTTTATGAGGGTTGGGTGAGGAATACATGAGGATGCTATGAAAGCATCCCAGGTTAAATGTTAACTGCAGATAACTGACAGTGACTGAGGGATACCACAGGGAAACAAAAATCACATTTTGTATTCTCTGCATCTCTCCTGTTTCCTTGATGATATCCTAAACTAAAAGCCAAACGACATTAATCACTGCTCTAGTACGCTTTCTTTGGCTATAAGAGTGATGTGCATCCAAATTAGAAAAGGCACTATACTCAGGGAACACTGATTTGTTCAAACTTCTCCAGAGGTAACAGCTGGTTCTGGGTTTCGGCTTATGTTTAGAAATATTTACAAACAGAAGGGCAGTGTTAGAGCATTCTAATGTGTCCTGTTGGCTTTATGGAACTCTGAATAAAGTAGGACACACACTCTTTGGGTTAAAAGAATTCAAGTTTTAAGACAGTAAATTTGCTGATTCAGACGTGTCAAGGAAGGTAAGGTCTAGGAACTACTTAGTGGAAGTGAAACCCCTATGGAGTTGTCAGCTTAGAGATTTCTATTTGCATATTTGTGAACTATAAAACATCAGCCTGTGTCATTTTTGGCTCAAGGATGTTTAGGTGTTATTGAATTAGAAAAAGATTCTCCCATGTAGTCAAAGCCAGCTAACCAGCATTCTATTAGTACACTATACACTTCTATCAATACACTTTGAGGCTGAAGTTCCAACTGTTTCTATTATTCTGTTCTTCCCTACTTTGACTTATTGGATGCTCCCAGGTGAGGACAGATGGCTGAGAGAAGAGAGGTTTCTTGGTTCTATCAAAATCTCACTGTGTCTTCTAAGTTCTTTGTCCTATTACTTATTCTTTACCAACAAAATTTCTGCATCTTGGTACTAAGAGATTTTAACACTGATTGTTATTATAGAAACTTTCAGTATCCACTTTAGAATACTTCACCTTCTACTGAAAAACATGGTAGACCATCACTGACATATTAGCAGTTGCAAGGTAATCACTGACATATTATCAGTTGGTGAAAGGTAATCACTGACATATTAGCAGTTGCAAGCTTCAGGTGTGACCTTTGCTTTCTCCCTGTATTGTCACCAACAGACAAACACACAAAGTCAGCAGGTTTTTTTCACAACATACTAATCAGGGATGTTCAGGTTTTTTATAATCTTGTAGTATAGTCAAAGATGGAGAAGGTCTATAGAGTTAGTAAAAACAAGACTTGGAGCTGACTGTGGCTCAGATCATGAGCTTCTTATTGAAAAATTCAGGCTTAAATTGAAGAAAGTAGGGAAAAACACTAGGCCATTCAGGGAAGAGCTAAATCAAATCCCTATGACTATACAGGGGAGGTAACAAATGGGTTCAAGGTATTAGATCTGGTAGACAGAGAGCCTGAAGAAATCTATGAATGGAGGTTTGTAACACTGTACAGGAGGCAGTGACCAAAACCATCCCAAAGAAACAGAAATGCAAAAAGGCAAAATGGCTGTCTGAGGAAGACTGACAAATAGCTGAGGAAAGAAGAGAAGTGAAAGGCAAAGGAGTAAGGTCAAAGATATATCCATCTGAATGCATAGTTCCAAAGAACAGCAAGGAAAAATAAGAAGGCCTTCTTAAATGAACAAAACAAAGAAATAGAGGAAAACAGTAAAATGGGAAAGATGGGAGATCTCTCTTCAAGAGCATCAGAGATCTCAAGGGAATATTTCATCCAAGGATGGGCATGATAAAGGACAGAAACAGTAAGAATCTAACAAAGCAAAAAAGATTAAGAACAGGTGGCAAGAATACACAAAACAACTATACAGATAAGGTCTTAATGACCCAGATAAACAGGATGGTATAGTCACTCACCTAGAGCCTGACATCCTGGAGTCTGAAGTCAAGTGGCCCTTAGTAGAAATTACTAATTTTAATTGGAAAAGACCTTGATGCTTAGAAAGACTGATGGCAAAAGGAGAAGTAAGCAGGGGAAGGTGAGATGGTGAGATGGCATCACCAACCCAATGTACATGAATTTGACCAAACTCCAGGAGACAGTGGAGGACAAAGGAGCCTGGTGTGCTACAGTCTGTGGGGTCACAAAGAGTTGGACATGATTTACTGACTGAAAAACAACAGTAATAAATCAACCAATTCCCATAAAAGGATAAAGAGGTAAACTGATAAACTATTTGGAGGTCTCAGGGCACATGCACTCCAGTTGACTCATGTAGTCAATAGCAGAATTGGGGGAGGGGTGGTGTTCAATTAGAGGATAAAATAGGCTCAAATAGAGGATAAAACAGGCTTTTCATCTACACTCAATTGAAAAGATAACCTTTCTTAGGAAAAGTCATAAGCAATCCACATGGAAAAACAGAAATACAGGATATTTGTAAAAATATACACTAGAAGTCTTACAAGATCTAAACAATTATAATATGAATTATTCTGCAAATGCCATTAAATTATACTCAAAAATTCCTCCAAGTAATAGTCACCTTAAATAAACAGAATTATTTTATCAACAAGAATCTGGAAGGGCCCAAATTATTAATTATATAAAATATTTAAGATACAGGACACACTTAAAAGTTAAACTGTTAAGTGGGCATTTAAAACTAATAAGCTGAAAATAAACTGTTTTAAGAAAACTATCAAAAGCAAAAAAGTAAGTATTCAGTGCCTCTTTGTATTCCTCAAGCACTTGATTTCAAACCTAGACTTTGTGTAGGTGCTTCTAACAAAAGCCAGAATCAACCTAGTTACTCAAAATAGATATAAATCAAGAGGCCTTCTTTAAGACTGGCATTAACTTTATTAAAATGTTAGTCACTCAATCGGGTCTGACTCTTTGCTACCCCACGGACTGTAGCCTACCAGGCTCCTCTGTGTGTGGAATTCTCCAGGCAAGAATACTGGAGTGGGTAGCCATTCTCTTCTCCAGGGGATCTTCCCAACCCTGGGATCAAATCAGGGTCTTCTGCATTGCAGGCATATTCTTTACTGTCTGAGCCACCAGGGAAGTCCCAAAAACATGGTACATTGAAAATGAAAATGCTTCTCTTCACATTAGAGGCCAGAATGATCAGTTCCAAGTAGTAATGTAAGTAATTTATTATGAGTACTAATAAGAAAAAATGAATTTAATATTTAAACTTTGAACAGGTATGACAGTACATACCTCTAGAAAACAGTACTATTTAGAAGAAGAGAAAAAGCAGTTTTGTAAGTTGAATCTCCTGGAGGCACTTTGAGCTTCAAGATTTGATAGGCATTTCCTCAAGACCTCTAGCCTTTCTTTATGCATTTAAAGGAGATACAATAAATTGTTTACTAGGGTTGTGTGTGTGTCCACATTTTTAGTATCTGTTAGCTCATGAGAATGGTTGCAGGGGGCAGAAAAAAATACTGGGGAAAGAAAGGAAAAGGAAAAGAGAAGGGAAGAAAAGAAATAAGGGAAGGAAATTTATACAACATATCTAACATTCACTAGGTTAAATTAGGCAAATGGAAGAAAGATGGTTAAAAGAGAACATCCATGATCAAAATAATCAAAAGATGATAACAGATTCTGCCTTTGCAAAGACCAAAGTGCATAAATACAGGATTTATTATATTTATTCAGTAGGAACATATACAAAACCACCTGAAGGAAATGAGTCTGCGTGCAGAGGGACTACAGGGAGGCATGAATGAGGGAACGATCTGAAATCACGGCAATGATGGAGCCGGCCACCCTGCTATTGATGAGACTCTGGGGACAGTACATTTTGTCAGAGCAGCTAGCCAGATTTCACAATCTTTAGGAAATGCAAAAAAACAATTTCTCGTGTGTGCCCTGGGAAATTAACATGAAACAAACAAACAAACATGGCAACAGATTGCATTTCCCAATTACCATCAGGGACAGTGACATTCACTAAGCTGTTAATATCATAAAATATGATTTTTTTGTGTGAAGATAATTACCCAATTTGAACAACTAGTCTATATTATTAAGACCTTTAAAGTTTTGGTTTAATGGTGGTAAGAGTAAAATACTTTGATTTGTTGTTTGTTTTTTTTTTCCCCATGGAGGAGAGCTGTGGATTACATTCTAGGGTTTGGCCTTATTTGATTAAATCAAAACCAGGCAACCTTTATGCATCCCCGTATTATTTTTAAATTTTTATAGGTCCCTAAAATCTCAAGTCCTAGAGCCACTGATACAGAATACCAAAAAGATAATCTCACAGGTTAGGAGTGCAATAACCCAGACACCCAGAAGAATATTATGAAAGCTCTGAGTTTAGAGAGCTAAATAAATAAATAAATTCAAAAGAGTGCTACAAGAAATGTAGAAATAACCTGGCAGCCTGGTCTTTTGAACTAAAACCTGTATTTTCAACTGGGAAGGCACTGGGAAACTCCATTTTCAACATCAACACTTATAATTCCACGGAAAGCATATGATGAGTGTCTTAGTATTGTAATAATCATTTTAAAATGTGAGGATTCAGAATTCTCTGAGTATAATGCTAGATTACTTAGTTATTACTCTATAAATGATTAGTACTGACCTTTCAAATTAAACGTGCCCCTTTGTTGCTTTTTCTCGCCAAAGAAACAAGAATAGCTTCCCATCTGTTTGCTGTTAATGACGGCGACCCTAAAGATAATTTATATTATTAATACAGGCTTAGTTCTCAAAAACGTTTCTTAATGAAAACAAAAAGACTCAACCATTAACCAAAATTTTAAAAAAGAAACAATTCTGTAAATGTGCAAATTAGAGTATTAGCATAACATTCAAGTGACAGCAAAGGAAAGAACTGCTCAGTCAGCAAAAGTATCTAGAATTTAACTGATTTCATCTCGCCACACAGGTTAAAATTTTGTATACTCACCTATATTGGGTATACAGGATACTTCCCGTTGCATTGACGAGATAATTATCCTCAAGTAGTTTATCACCTTTTTTCCACGTCACATTTACTGAATTCAAATCTCCAGATGGTGTGAATTGGCATGTGAGTTCTACATTAGAAGGTCTTTCTAAAGTGACATTTTTTTCTACTGGCGTATTGGAGCGTTCTACTAGCCACAAAATAAACAAAAAAGGATGTAAAAGTTACATTTAGGGAAAATTCAACATATAAAAAATTTAAATAATCAACAATAGTGCTATATCTACAGTTACCTAATGTAACATTCTTTTGAAGCATTATTCCTCTGTCAAAACAGATTTGGTTCCCTTTATTATTTTCTTTCATAGGCATAGCTGGAAAAAAAAAGGTTTGTTGCAACAGTAATAGAATCACAAAAGCCTAATTCTAAGATCTTAATCTACTCAAACTCCTGCTAGTGACAAGGAAGGATATAGGGGGAAGAGTTCTATTTAAAGAAGTGCCACATGCTCTTGATGGGGTAGAAACAGTACAACTGCAAAAGCAAAAACTAGTGGGAACAGAAAGGCGTGACTGTTTCAGTTCCTTTTACTGATCATGTTACTGGTGGTTACTACAAGAATGTTTTGTGAACATACTTTGTATGATATACTAATTCTCTCATCCCCAGCTTTCTTAAATCCTTAAGAATTTGTAGGAATGGGATAAAGATGCATTGTGAGACAGAAGAATTTAAATAAACATCCTGCAATTCTGAGTTTTCACTGCATTTGAAATACCAGTACAAAGCCATTAGGTGATATACCTATATATAAATAGGAAGATGTAAACATTTATATATATATATATCAAACTTTAGGAAGATATGTAGAGCCAACTTACTAAAATTTTGAACAGTGGTAAATTTTAAAAAAAATCAAGTAGGCACACTGCTCTTTCTATATTACTTGTACCACTGGTAACCAAATAATAAAGAAGGATAACTTTCTCTTTATAGAATTCCAACAAATAAATGCATTGGAACAGGCATTTTGCATCAACCGCTACAATCATCTCAAAAACAGANATTTTGAACAGTGGTAAATTTTAAAAAAAATCAAGTAGGCACACTGCTCTTTCTATATTACTTGTACCACTGGTAACCAAATAATAAAGAAGGATAACTTTCTCTTTATAGAATTCCAACAAATAAATGCATTGGAACAGGCATTTTGCATCAACCGCTACAATCATCTCAAAAACAGAATTGTGTGTCTGCTGAGGAAGAACACCGTACTAACTATGAATTAAGTTTGTCAAAAAAAAAAAAAAAAAGTACAGTGGAAGGGAGCCCTAAAACTAAGTCTCTCAATCCAATTACTAGTTTTTGGGAAATACAGAGAATAGGAAAACATTTTAAAACATGCATTTTTAAAAAGTAAAATAAATTATAATATTTAGGGATGTACACCTAAGTGATAAAACAATTTTAAAAAGCAAGGAAAAGACTATACAAAAATCGGAACATTGATGCTTACTTCTACTGGGAAGGAAAGGGCTGGGTTTGGGAAAGGACATTGCTTTACAGAAACACATTTTTCCATCTCATGTTCAATAGTATAGTATCATTAAAAGCATAATGCAGAGCCATAATGTAGAAAGAAAAAAAAATTGAATTTAAAACAGCATAACATCATTCTTAATTACATTTAAAACTTTACAAAAATGCTTCCTTAAGCAAGGGCTAGGTGCAAAGTTTTTCAAACAGTGAAGTACAGCTAGTGTGACGTGCTTTGTAAGCGAGCACATGCTTGAAATGACTACCCATGTAATTCCAAAACTGCTGAATTGAATTTTATGCCCAAAAAGCAAAACAAAACAAAACTCCTAGGTATAGAAAGATCTTAACAAAATCCAATTATAAAGGAGAAAATAATATGAGTCAGGTAAAACTGAAGGGATTTATACATTTCAGCAGATGTACCAGGAGAAAATGTTTCTACATCTGCTGTATTTGGTCCTGAGCTTCTGTTTTCTGTAAATTTTCCTTGCTCTAGGACAGCCATAAATCTTAGTCCTGTTTGTCAAAGAACCCACACCCTCATTTCAATATAGAATATTCTATCTTACCACATTACAGAAAGTGCTTTCTCTTGGGTTAAAAATGGCCTATTTAACCTGATGACTTCTTTTCCAAGCTCATGTTTTGTCTGATGTCTTTGAAATATCAGATGTTGCCAGAGACTACCTCTATGTGCTTACTCTCTCAGTCATATCCAACTCTTTGTGACCCTATGGACTGTAGCCCACCAGGCTCCTCTGTCCATGGGGATTCTCCAAGCAAGAATACTGGAGTGGACTGCCACGCCCTCCTCCAGGGGATCCTCCCAACTCAGGGATCGAAACCAAGTCTCCCACACTGCAGGCGGATTCTTTACCATCTGAACCACCAGGGAAGCCCACTCCTCAAAATTCCCTCTGCGTGCTCAGTAGCTAAGTCTTGTCCAACTCTTTGGGACCTCATGGTCTGTAGCCCACCAGGCTCCTCTGTCCATGGGATTCTCCAGGCAAGAATACTAGAATGAGTTGCTATTTCCTTCTCCATGGGATCTTCCTGACCCAGGGATCGAACCAGTGTCTCCTGTATCTCCTGCATTGGCAGGATACTTTACCACTGAGCCACCTGGGAAACCCGAAATTCCCTTAACTTTGCTCCTGTTTCACAATCCTAACATTGTAGAAATGTGTACATTAATTAATGTGTACATTAATTCTTCCAATTACCCCTAAATATTGGTCTCTAGTCTTTTTACTTTTCAATTTGACCTTCCCATGTTGGACTTAACTATTATTTCTAATATCCTTTATTTGTAAAACTGTTGGCTCCATTCAAGACTCTCTTCCTGACCTCCAGACCCACAGCTCCAGCTGTCTACTGAGCATCTAAATCTAGATATCCTGAATGTTCTTCAAACTCAAAAAGGCTAAGGGAGATGCATTAGCCTTCTTTTCTCCTGACCTCTAAGAAAATCACATTCAGCAGAATTCAGTTGATTTTTATCTCTGAAATGCCAGATTTGCCCAGTTGTCTCTAATCCCCCTTACTTAGGGGCTTTGATGAGATTGAGAACATGCTACCCCCAAAATATGGCACCTTGGCATGCTAATTATCTTAAGCTGAAGGAGTTTGTGAAAACAGCAGAAGCAGGAAGGTCACTGGCATTCCCCTTGCCCACCTATCTTGAAACAGCTCATAAAACCCCGATGCAGAGATGCCCTCTCTGTACCTGGGGGAAAGGAAAATCTTTATCTCCAAAGACAAAGGGACACATAGAAGAATTCTAGCAACAGGATTTTCTAAATTTCTCCCAGTTTATTACATGTATCTCATACTCTCTATCATATTCTCCTACAACTATTCACTTTTCGTCAAGCCTAGCATAAAAATTTGCAGATTTAACTGTTTCCTTGGGTCTTCATTTCCTTATGAAGGATGTGTGTCACATAAAACTTACATTAAATTAATTTCATGCTGTTCTCCTATTAATCTATTTTTTCAGTTTAATTTTCAGACCCAGTCAGGGACCCCCTAAGAGGGTCCAGGAAAACCTTCTCCTCCCCTACACTTTCATTATCTTTCACCAGGACCAGAAAAATGACTTCCTAACTTCTCTTGACTATAGTGCCTCTTATATTTGTTCTCTATAACAATAACAAAGTTGTCCTTCTAAAGTAAAACTTGGATTATTTATCTGCTCTGATTAGATACCTTTCATCTGCAAAAAAAGGGGGACACGGTATTCTTTTTATTTTAATCATACAAGGGACACTTACCATGAGACCTACCATCTCATATGTAGGAACACTGTTGTATAGTAGAACTGACTCATCTTGCATAACTGAAACTCAGTACATTTGACTAATACCTCCCCATTTCCCCCTCCCACTTCAGTTCAGTTCAGTTCAATCGCTCAGTCATGTCCAACTCTTTGCGACCCCATGAATAGCAGCACGCCAGGCCTCCCTGTCCACCACCACCCCCTGGAGTTCACTCAGACTCACGTTCATCGAGTCTGTGATGCCATCCAGCCATCTCATCCTCGGTCGTCCTCTTCTCCTCCTGCTCCCAATCCTTCCCAGCATCAGAGTCTTTTCCAATGAGTCAACTCTTTGCATGAGGTGGCCAAAGTACTGGAGTTTCAGCTTTAGCATCATTCCTTCCAAAGAAATCCCAGGGCTGATCTCATTCAGAATGGACTGGTTGGATCTCCTTGCAGTCCAAGGGACTCTCAAGAGTATTCTCCAACACCACAGTTCAAAAGCATCAATTCTTCGGCACTCAGCCTTCTTCACAGTCCAACTCTCACATCCATACATGACTACTGGAAAAACCATAGCCTTGACTAGACGGACCTTAGTCAGCAAAATAATGTCTCTG
>SJYV01004354.1:1515719-1538947 GCA_006410875.1 Neotragus pygmaeus | reverse complement strand
TGTGGTTCACCTACCCAGCGGGTATGGGATTTGATTTTAATGTGATTTTGCCCCCTTACTGTCCTGCAGATCAAAAAGCAACAGGTAGATGTGGAACAATGAACTGGGTTCAAAATTGGGAAAGGAGTATGTCAAGACTATATATCGTCTCACCTGGCTTTTTTAACTTAAATGCAGAGTACTTCATGCGAAATGCTGGGTTGGATGAATCACAAGCTGGAATCAAGATTTCCAAGAAAATTATCAACAACCTTACATAGGTAGATGATACCATTCAAATAGCAGAAAGTGAAGAGGAACTAAAGAGCCTCCTGATGAGGGTGAAAGAGGAGACTGAAAAGGCAGGTTTGAAACTCAACATTCAAAAAACTAAGGTCATAGAAACTGGTCCCATCACATCACAGCAAATAGATGGAGGAAAAGTGAAAATAGTGACAGATTTCATTTTCTTGGGCTCCAAAGTCACTGCAAACAGTGACTGAAGCCATAAAATTAAAGACACTTGTCCTTGGAAGAAAAGCTATGGCACACAGACAGCATATTAAAAAGCAGGGACATTACTTTGCCAACAAAGTCCATATAGTCAAAACTATGACTTCTCCAATTCATGTTCAGATGTGAGAGTTGGACCATAAGAAACACTGAGCACCGAACAATTGATGCTTTTGAATTGTGGTGCTGGAGAAGACTCTTGAAAGTCCTTGGGACAGCAAGGAGATCAAACCATTCAATCCTAAACAAAATCAACCCTGAATATTCATTGGAAGGACTGATGCTAGAGCTGAAGCTCCAATACTCTGGCCATTTGATGCGAAGAGCAGACTCATTGGAAAAGACTGTCATGCAAGGAAAGACTGAGGGCAAGAGAAGAAGGAGATGACAGAGATGAGATGGTTGGATACCATCAACAGACATGAGCTGGAGCAAACTCTGGGAGATAGTGAACAACAGGGAGGCCTGGTGTGCTGCAGTCCATGGGGTGGCAAAGAGTTGGACACCACTTAGCAACTCAACAACAACAAAAAGGGATGTTATCTTGTACAACAGGATAAATATGATTAACACCAGCTGTATGTTATATATGAAAGTTGTTAAGAGAGTAAAGCCTAACAGTTCTCATCATAATGAAACTTTTACTTTTTTTGCTCATACCACATGGCTTGCAGGATCTCAGTTCTCTAACCTGCAACTGAATCTGGGCCCCAGAAGTGAAAGGCTGGAATTCTAACCACTAGGCTACTAGGGAACTCTCTTTTAATTTTTTTATCTACATAGCATGGTGGATATTCAATAAACTTATATGGTAATAATTTCATGATGTATATAAGTCATGTACACCTTAAACTTAAACAGTGCTATATGTCAGTGATATCTCATTAAAACTGGAAGGGGAAAAAAAGTATGTGGACCTTTAAGCCATTTGTAACCTTCAGAGAAATGACAACAGTTAGACCTTAATGGGTTCATTTAGGAATCATATAATGTGAAATAAAAATATACTTTGTTCTTGCATTTAAAAAAAAAGAAACAAATGGAAAAAGCCAATTAAAATTTTGCACATAGGACAGTGTTTCCAAACATGCTTTACAAATAGAAACTCTTATTAAAAAGAGGTAAGTACATTAAGGACATTATGCTAAGTGAAATAACCCAGAGAGAGAAAGAAAAATACTGCATGATTTCACTAATTATGAAAGTGAAAGTAGCTCAGTCATCTCCAGCTCTTCGCGACCCCATGAACTGTATAGTCCATGGAATTCTCCAGGCCAGAATACTGGAGTATTCTGCGTAGCCTTTTCCTTCTCCAAGGAATCCTTCCAACCCAAGGATCAAACCCAGGTCTGCTGCACTGCAAGCAGACTACCTGCTGAGCCACAAAGGAAGCCTAAGAATACTGGAGTGGGTAGCCTTTCCCTTCTCCAGCAGATCTTCCCAACCCAGGAATCAAACCAGGGTCTCCTGCATTGCAGGCAAATTCTTTACCAATTGAGCTATGAGGGAAGCCCCTTCACTAATATGTGGAATCTAAAAAGAAAGTTAAATTCAAATAAGCAGAGAACAGAATGTTGATGTTATCAGGGACAGAAGAGGGGTGGGGATGGGGTGATCAAAGGGTATGTATGAGGTTGCAATTACATAGAATGAGTAAGACTAGAGAGTCTAAGACTTTATGCCTAATATATAGGCATAAAGACTATAATTAATAATTCTGTATGGAACACTGGAAATATGCTAAGACAGTAGATTTCAAGTGCATTCTTCACACACAAAAAATGATAACTATGTGAGAAGATGACATGTTAATTAGCTTGACTGTAGCCACATGTGTGTGTGTGTGTAGTCATGTTGTATATCTCTGTACAAATTTTATATATATATATATGTGGAAAAATTTAACTAAATAGATACTCCAAGTCAAATGAGATCTAAATCACAGGTGACAACAGAGTATTCAATTCAGTTCAGTTCAGTCACTCAGTGGTGTCTGACTCTTTGCGACCCCATGAATCATAGCACGTGAGGCCTCCCTGTCCATCACCAATTCCCGGAGTTCACTCAAACTCACATCCATTGAGTCAGTGATGCCATCCAGCCATCTCATCCTCGGTCGTCCCCTTCTACTCCTGCCCCCAATCCCTCCCAGCATCAGGGTCTTTTCCAATGAGTCAACTTTTCGCATGAGGTGGGCAAATTACTGGAGTTTCAGCTTTAGCATCATTCCTTCCAAAGAAATCCCAGGACAGATCTTTAGAATGGACTGGTTGGATCTCCTTGCAGTCCAAGGGACTCTCAAGAGTCTTCTCCAACACCACAGTTCAAAAGCATCAATTCTTTGGCACTCAGCTTTCTTCACAGTCCAACTCTTACATCCATACATGACTACTGGAAAAACCATAGTGGGATTATAAAAATACTAATTCTCCCCCCCCCAACAATAATCCATAGATTCAGTTAAAATCAGTCAGATCCCAAAAGTATTTTTTATGGAACTTGGTTCCAAACAAAAAATCCACTTGAAAGAGTAAAAGGAAGAGTAAAAGGAATTAGAAAAAGCTANGATTATAAAAATACTAATTCTCCCCCCCCCAACAATAATCCATAGATTCAGTTAAAATCAGTCAGATCCCAAAAGTATTTTTTATGGAACTTGGTTCCAAACAAAAAATCCACTTGAAAGAGTAAAAGGAAGAGTAAAAGGAATTAGAAAAAGCTATTTTTTTTGAAAAAAAAAAAAGTAACACAAGTATAATGTTTCAAGAAGTAATATTAATTTGTTAGTGATGCTGGAAAACACCAAGAAAATTAATGATATAAAATAAACAGAATTTTTCAGATTGCAAGTTGGAAACAGTAGACCTGATAATCAACTTAGTTACCATTGGGTTTGTTTTTTAATGGGTTGTAAGATAGAAATCATCAAAGTGTAACACATCTATTACGTGTGGGTGTTGCTTGACATGTGCATGCATGCATGGTAGTACATCAATTCAAAAGGTAAATCACTCCTTACTTTGTGGAGCACTACTAAAAGTTTGAAAAACATTGAAACGGTAGAGAAACAAAATAGCATAGGGGAATTTGTAATATGATCAGGGTGGTATTTCAAAATAGTAGGGGAAAAAAACTATTTAGGCAAGGATTTGGGGACATTTGAGGACATATATAAAATAATATGTCTATATAAAATAATACATCTATATAATAACATTAGTGTTCTATCACACACAATACAAAAAACCATGTTTTAAATGGTTTAAAAATGGAAGGTTAAAAAACTCCTATGAAAATATTAACAGAAATGTGTAAATAAAAATTAATACACAATAAAAAAACATGTAAAAAATTAAAGAAAGAATATTTGCAATTTTTATAAAAAGCAAAAATTACTACTCAAAATTTATAGCTGTCTCATTTGTATAAATTGAAAATCATATAGGCCCAATGGCTTCCCTGGTGACTCAGACGGTAAAGAATCTTCCCACAATGCGGGAGACCTGGGTTCCATCCCTGAGTCTGGAAGATCCCCTGGAGAAGGGAATGGATATGCCTGGAGAATTCTATAGACAGAGGAGCCTGGCAGGCAGCCATCTCTTTGATCGCAAAGAGTCAGACACGACTGAGCAATTTCAGTTTCACATTTTTCATAAGCCCAATAGACAAATAAATGCATAAATGATATCAACATATAAATGCACACATAAATATGTCTGTCTAACTCCAGAATGCAAATTAAAAAACAGATAGACCTTTTCATGCTCATAATATAAAGAGCTTAATAATATCAAGGCTGGTCAGGATCGAGAGAAAATTATACTCAAATATGCAAATGGGGGGAAGGAGTAAATTATCACGATACTTCGGAGGGTAGTTTGCAAGTATGTGTTACAGTGTGCATAGTTTCTAATTCAGCAATTCTATTTTGTGGTATTTATCCTAGAAGAACACAAGCAACCATGCCCAGAAAGAGATATGTAGAAGTGTCTGTTGCTCTGTGGTTTACAGTAGAAAAAAATTTAAACAAACTAAGCTCTCTTAAGAGAAAAATACCCAAGCTTGTGTATCTACACAGTGCACACAGGTAAAAGAACATGCTGCATGCCTAGATGATATGGCTATAGAACCCCCAGAATTAATGTTGAATGATGACCCCCAAAAAAGCAAATTTCAGATGGATACATATGGGTTTATACTATTAATATTAAAGAATAGACAAAAATACTATATAGTTTCTATGGTCACTACATATATAAACACATATATTGAACAGAGGTTACCACTGGCAAAAAGAGAGAGATCTGAGAATGGAAGCAGTGAATAGTCAAGTCTGACAAGTTTTGTTTTTTTCCCTAGAAGTTCTATTCAGCTATTTTTCAAAAGTGATTTTTTATCCCCTTTCAGTTTTACTGAGATATGCTTGACATATAGCCCTTTGTAAGTTCAGTGTGTACATCATAACAACTAGACTTACATATATTAGAAAATGATTATCCATCACCTTATACAGATACCCTCCAACAGATTTTTTTTTAATAGCATAATGTTCTTTTCTCATGTTTCAAGTATTTCTTCCTTCACGTCCCTCCCTAGTATTCTAGCGTCTGAAGTACTGGAAGGTGTAATCCTACTGCTCCTTAGAGGATGCTCAGTGTTAGAACTGCTTCATTGCACTTCACATTGGTCTTGCAAGCAGGTCCAAACATGAATTGTACAGCCAAGGATAAGGATTCCTCCTTCCACAGATGTTTTTCATTTGCTTTCCTGCAGAAGTATCACCTGTCAGGGCCATTTTTTGTGTTATTTCTCAGGTTGGAAGCTCCTGTATCATGCACGTAATGTAAAGCTGAATTCCAGCCTCAGGGAGAATAGGCTCTTGTCTTAGAAAACTCATGGAAGTCTTTTGTTTTGGTGCAGAACAAGGCTAAAACCAAGAAGCCAGCTGAGCATCACCTTGTGCTAATCAGCTGTTTTTTACACTATGTGAATCCTTTCTCTGTGTTTATAGAATTCTGAGGGTGTTCAGCTCCAGCTTTCTGGGACTTTTCAGTTCCAACTCCCCTCCTTGCCTAAATTCAAGTCCTTGTTCTAAGTCTGTGGCTATCAGAACTCAAGTGCCTTGGCAACAAACACAAGGAAACCTAACATGACATCAATTCACAATTGGATCCCTGGTCTAATTATAATTCTTGACAAACAAGTTAATTTTGCAGTGTTTGTCTTTATAAACTTCCCCATTTTGTAGTCCAGTAGAACACAATTCAAGTGCTTCCTGAATCTGTCTCCTGGACTATAGTCTTCCATTTGGCTCAAATAACACTTTTTTGCATTCCTATTATAGACTGGTTTATTGATTGTACCTTTTGNTCTGTGGTTTACAGTAGAAAAAAATTTAAACAAACTAAGCTCTCTTAAGAGAAAAATACCCAAGCTTGTGTATCTACACAGTGCACACAGGTAAAAGAACATGCTGCATGCCTAGATGATATGGCTATAGAACCCCCAGAATTAATGTTGAATGATGACCCCCAAAAAAGCAAATTTCAGATGGATACATATGGGTTTATACTATTAATATTAAAGAATAGACAAAAATACTATATAGTTTCTATGGTCACTACATATATAAACACATATATTGAACAGAGGTTACCACTGGCAAAAAGAGAGAGATCTGAGAATGGAAGCAGTGAATAGTCAAGTCTGACAAGTTTTGTTTTTTTCCCTAGAAGTTCTATTCAGCTATTTTTCAAAAGTGATTTTTTATCCCCTTTCAGTTTTACTGAGATATGCTTGACATATAGCCCTTTGTAAGTTCAGTGTGTACATCATAACAACTAGACTTACATATATTAGAAAATGATTATCCATCACCTTATACAGATACCCTCCAACAGATTTTTTTTTAATAGCATAATGTTCTTTTCTCATGTTTCAAGTATTTCTTCCTTCACGTCCCTCCCTAGTATTCTAGCGTCTGAAGTACTGGAAGGTGTAATCCTACTGCTCCTTAGAGGATGCTCAGTGTTAGAACTGCTTCATTGCACTTCACATTGGTCTTGCAAGCAGGTCCAAACATGAATTGTACAGCCAAGGATAAGGATTCCTCCTTCCACAGATGTTTTTCATTTGCTTTCCTGCAGAAGTATCACCTGTCAGGGCCATTTTTTGTGTTATTTCTCAGGTTGGAAGCTCCTGTATCATGCACGTAATGTAAAGCTGAATTCCAGCCTCAGGGAGAATAGGCTCTTGTCTTAGAAAACTCATGGAAGTCTTTTGTTTTGGTGCAGAACAAGGCTAAAACCAAGAAGCCAGCTGAGCATCACCTTGTGCTAATCAGCTGTTTTTTACACTATGTGAATCCTTTCTCTGTGTTTATAGAATTCTGAGGGTGTTCAGCTCCAGCTTTCTGGGACTTTTCAGTTCCAACTCCCCTCCTTGCCTAAATTCAAGTCCTTGTTCTAAGTCTGTGGCTATCAGAACTCAAGTGCCTTGGCAACAAACACAAGGAAACCTAACATGACATCAATTCACAATTGGATCCCTGGTCTAATTATAATTCTTGACAAACAAGTTAATTTTGCAGTGTTTGTCTTTATAAACTTCCCCATTTTGTAGTCCAGTAGAACACAATTCAAGTGCTTCCTGAATCTGTCTCCTGGACTATAGTCTTCCATTTGGCTCAAATAACACTTTTTTGCATTCCTATTATAGACTGGTTTATTGATTGTATCTTTTGGCAATACTTAGCTATATACTTAAAAGATTTTATATTTAAAAGAATGAATGTTTGCTATATTTTAGATTTGCTAGATGTGTCAAGAGAAATGTCACATTCTCTAATTTATCGTGGGCTAGAAATAACATTTTAGTATTTCTTAAAATGAATTCATTTTTATTTACGTAATTTAAAATTAAGTAAAAGATGCTGGATACATATCCGAGAAACAGAAACAGTACTTCTCTATTTGCGCTTTATTGGGGACATAGCTTTTAACTTAATTCTCAAAGATGGGGAGGATCTGAAATCAGCAAAAGGGCAGGAAAAGGGCTTTTAATTGATCAGGTTCCCTGTCCCACTTATGCTCAGCACCATCATCTAATTTTTTGGTGAAATTTTTTATTCAGTGTTAACAACCATGTGATTATTAAATCATCTGTCTCCCCATGCTGAGGGGACAGGGAACACTAATACAGCTATTCTTTTTTATGTGTCAAGCAGTGGTTTACAATTGAGGATATTTTTGTCTACTAGGGGACATGTGACAATATCTGGAGACATTTTTGATTGTCATAACTTGGTAGGTGCTACTCAAATCTAGTGGATAGAGGCCAAGGATGATGCTAAGCATCCTACAGTGCCCCCAAACATGCACCCCCTGACCCCAGCAACAGAGAATTATCCAGCCCAAAATGTTAATGTTTATGATAATGAGAAACTCTAGCATAAAACAAAAGCTGCTGACAGCTACTATCAATTGTGTTACTATGACGGATCCCTCTTCCACCTTCTTTTTCACTCTCTGTGTATATTAGAATTCACATTCCTTTTCCTCTCTGCATCAACAGTCTACTTAAGACTTGATAACTGGTGATCTGCTTCTGAGAAACATCCTAAACAAGTACACCTCACTGGAATCATTCTCAGATCTCAGCAACAACGTGTCTGAGCAGCCAAATGTAAGGGACATTCATTTCTTTCAGTTCAGTTCAGTTCAGTCGCTCAGTTGTGTCTGATTCCTTGTGACCCCACGCAGCACGCCTGATCACCAACTCCCGCAGTCCACCCAAACCATGTCCACTGTGTCGGTGATGCCATCCAACCATCTCATCCTCTGTCGTTCCCTTCTCCTCCTGCCCTCAATCTTTCCCAGCATCAGGGTCTTTTCAACTGAGTAAGCTCTTCGCATCAGGTGGTCAAAATTTTGGAGTTTGAGCTTCAATATCAGTTCTTTACGTTTTTTCAAACTCACTGACCAGTCACTTGAACCTGGAATCTGAATCCTAACCCTAGACTTCCTGCCTAGCTGTTCTAAACAACATGGCTGCCTTTCCCTACCTGGACTAATCTTCCCAAATTTTACTCTGTGCTTTAATATACTCATCTATACCTCCAATGCCTGCTTTGTCTACCTCCTTGTCTCATCAGGTCCTTGCCAGGACAGCTAATCACATCTTAAAACGGTAAATAAAATGTGCCAGTGAGGACAGACTATGCCAACATTACCAGCGTAGTCAAGAGAACTGCCAGCAGATGTTTTGATTGTAACCTCTTTGGTTAAACTGTAACAGACTGATGGAGACACCAATCACCATAACATACACAGAGAAAGAAAAAAATAAAACAATAAAGAAACACTCTGATTGCTGTAATACAAACAATGACTTCCGAATATTGACACTGGGAAACTTAGCAGAGTGATGTAAAAATAGTCCATTATTAAAAGATCAATTTTGAAACCGAGTGGTATCAGACAACTGGAAAAAAAAGCATACCTTATTCTCAGTAAGGTAAGTTATACTTTTACAAATATATCCACTATCTTAGCAAGTGCAATTTCCAAGACAAACTTATTTAGCAAAGAACAATTAAAATACCCTCCTTTTCATTGTTTTTGAAACTTTTTCCATAGTCCCAAAAACAAAGCTAAGCTTCCTTAAAATAGGTATAATTATATTAGAAACACTGTTGAAAGAAATGAGTAACTGGGCATTAAGAAAGGCTGCGTACATAGTATAATGGTTAATAGCATAGCCCCTGGTGCCAGAGAGTCTGGTTTGAAAATCAAACTCCCAACTTACCACCTGTGACTGTGGTCAGTTCATTTGGTCTCTCGGGGCTTCTCTTTCCTCATGGGCAAGTTACAAATAGTAGCAGTTATCTATTGTTAGGGTTCTTATGAGGTTTAAACTCAGTTATGTGTAAAAATACACACCTGGTACCTAGACATTACCTTGTACCTGTTAGGTAAACTACTAGCAATATTTCTAAAACCTAGACATTACCTTGTATCTGTTAGGTAAACTACTAGCAATATTTTTAAAACATAAAACCAGTAGACAATTTGCAATCATGACTAAGAGGTCATGCTGTTCACTCTCCAAGGCACAGGACCTGTTTCTCAGTCTCAAGCATCTTTGAGTCAGTATGCTATGAACTAGAGTCAACTCTGCAACCAATGTCCACATTTAGATCTCTCTCTGGAAGGAATGATGCTAAAGCTGAAACTCCAGTAATCTGGCCACCTCATGCAAAGAGTTCAGTCATTGGAAAAGACTGATGCTAGGAGGGATTGGGGGCAGGAGGAGAAGGGCATGACAGAGGATGAGATGGCTGGATGGCATCACTGACTCGATGGACGTGAGTCTGAGTGAACTCCAGGAGTTGGTGATGGACAGGGAGGCCTGGCATGCTGCAATTCATGGGGTCGCAAAGTGTCAGACACAACTGAACAACTGAACTGAACTGAACTGAAAAGAGACGTTTTATCCCCAAAGAGATGAACTTTTAAAAAGGCCATAGGAAAAGAAAAAATAATAAGCAACAAAACAGAAATGTTGTTAAGCACAATTCAAATAAACAAGGTGAAAGTATATAAAAACATTCTCTTTATGAAGTACCTTTAAAATCCTAGTGATAACAATAAGAAGAAAGCTGATGGTTCCGAATAAACTTAAGTACACCTTCAGATTTAAATTCTGTATTTCAATAAAGGCAGTTCCTAAAACCAAACTTTTAGATAGAAAGGCAACCAAAACAACAGGCTACCATGAAAAGGGTCACAGCTCAGAGACGGCGTGTTTCAAAGAAAAGTAAAAGTGAAGGTCGGTCAGTCTTGTCCGACTCTTTGGGACCCCATGGACTATACAGTCCATGGAATTCTCCAGGCCAGAATACTGGAGTGGGTAGCCTTTCCCTTCTCCTGGGGATCTTCCCGACCCAGGGATCAAACCCAGGTCTTCTGCATTGCAGGCGGATTCTTTACCAGCTGAGCCACAAGGGAAGCCCAAAGTTAATGTCATTTCTTTCTTTCTTTCTTTTTTTTTTTTTTTTGAGTAAAATCAAATTCAGACTTAAATAAGGAACAACTGTATTCCAAACATCTACTGCAATAGGGGAAATGCTGCAAGCTTTGGATCTACAGGCATCTCAATGTCAAATAGAATAAAACAATTTTATAAGAAGGGATAAGAGGGCTGGAAGGAACTCTTGAGAAGAAATGAAGCTTTTACCCAGTGGTAAAAGCAGATAGCACCACTGGACTGGGGTAATGCATTTACTGCTTGCACAGACTGGGGGCAAGCCAAAGTCCAGGGGTCTGAGAGGAAGAGAAAAGTATGACTCAAGTTTGATCGGGCCAAGGTAGACAGGGTGCTGTGTTAGTTGCTCAGTCATGTCCGACTCTTTTGTGACCCCATGGACTGTAGACCACCAGGCTCCTCTGTCCATGGAAAACTCAGGAAAGAATATTGGAGTGGGATGCCATTCCTTCTCCATGGGCTCTTCCTAACCCAGAGATCGAACCTGGGTCTCCTGCATTGCAGGCAGATTCTTTACCATCTGAGCCACCAGGGAAGCCCTAAGGCAGGCAGTGAGTAATGGACAGCTGTGAACACCTGCTCTCTTGGATACTGTATGAACACTGGTTTTAATAGCAGTATCAGAACAAAAGAGTGGCGAGGAGTGAAACCCTCCAAACAGGTTAAGTAAGTAAATAATCAGCCTGACACCAACGAAAAGTCCAATTTTTATCTTTCTGTGGGCACCTGATCCTTTTTGCACCTGAGCTCCAGCTGAACAGGATAAATGAGGGATGTGCTCCTGCCAGCATTATCAGGTTAATGAATAGATTTGCAAACTTATGTCCTTACATAAATCTCTCTTAAAGAAACACTCTGTCCTAACAAAGGAAACCAATCATTAAAACTTGTGAAAAGTAAACCAGCAGGCAGCAACACAGGATTGTGATGATTCCTTTTTACAAGAAGGAATACACTCCAAATAGGAGAGTGGGGACATCTGGAAAGAAACAGGAGTGGCACAAAGTCATAAAGAAGTTCTTCTGTTAGAAAACTCACTGTGAACATTCCAATGGTATCAGATTTCAGGGAGGGCACACCTTTTACTCACATTAAACAAAAACAGGGAAACCTTTCTTAAGACTAGAAGACAGTTAAAGACTGGATATAGGATTGGATAAAACTTATCGGTGACTTAATAAACAGGATTAGAATTTTAATTATACCTCTAATATGGTTACTAAAACAGATAACTACTCTGAGTCATTTAAAGGGCTCTGATGTCAATGTATGGCAAAGCCAATAGAGTATTGTAAAGTAAAATAAAGTAAAAAAAAAAAAAAAAGAAAAGCAATAAAATATTTTATGATGACGACCGTTAATTAAAAAAAAAAATTAGTGTTTTTTCTGTGCTTTGTAAAATTTGTATCTGTTACTTAAAAAAAAAAAAATAAAGGGCTCTGAGATTATTTTTAAAACACTGGAATCCAAAACTGTGAAGAGAAAGCAGGCCTGCATTTTATTTCAGGATTTTTTACTTGTTTATCCATAGCACTGTCCCTGACTTATAGGTAACATCTTTAATTTCTTTGCCTAAAGGTCTTCCAGGAGATACATGAATTCTCCTCTCAAGGCAGAGGAACTTGAATGGCTGTACCAGCAAGGTCTGAGGACAGCAGAAGAGCATCTGCAAATTAAAATGAACCCTCCCCTCTCCTCAGCTGTCTTTCTTCTGGAGAACTTTTCTTAACCCTCCCATCTGGACTGGCCTGCACTGGAGTACCTCACAGTGTTTTAGCTGTATGAGATACTGGTGTGTTTCTCCCACCAGACTGTGAGCAGAATTTAGTACTTCATAAGGCAAAATACAGTGGCTTAATTAAAAATAAAAGTTATCTGGGTATTATATTATTTGAAACATGAAACATGATACATTTACCAGTCATTGATAGGCTATGACTCTCCAAGGAAAGGTTAGAGTACTTTGTCATCATTTCTTCCTGGACAGATACACTTGTAATAGATGGAGCCTTTGTCATCATTTCTTCCCGGACAGATAGACTTGTAATAGGTGCAGCCTTTGTCATCATTTCTTCCTGGACAGATAGACTTGTAATAGGTGCAGCCTTTGTCATTTCTTCCTGGACAGGTAGACTTGTAATAGGTGCAGCCTTTGTCATTTCTTCCTGGACAGGTAGACTTGTAATAGGTGCAGCCTTTGTCATTTCTTCCTGGACAGGTAGACTTGTAATAGGTGCAGCCTTTGTCATTTCTTCCTGGACAGGTAGACTTGTAATAGGTGCAGCCTTTGTCATTTCTTCCTGGACAGGTAGACTTGTAATAGGTGCAGCCTTTGTCATTTCTTCCTGGACAGGTAGACTTGTAATAGGTGCAGCCTTTGTCATTTCTTCCTGGACAGGTAGACTTGTAATAGGTGCAGCCTTTGTCATTTCTTCCTGGACAGGTAGACTTGTAATAGGTGCAGCCTTTGTCATTTCTTCCTGGACAGGTAGACTTGTAATAGGTGCAGCCTTTGTCATTTCTTCCTGGACAGGTAGACTTGTAATAGGTGCAGCCTTTGTCATTTCTTCCTGGACAGGTAGACTTGTAATAGGTGCAGCCTTTGTCATTTCTTCCTGGACAGGTAGACTTGTAATAGGTGCAGCCTTTGTCATTTCTTCCTGGACAGGTAGACTTGTAATAGGTGCAGCCTTTGTCATTTCTTCCTGGACAGGTAGACTTGTAATAGGTGCAGCTATAAGAAAAAGAACATATGATTACATACTATTATCAAGGTTAAATGACTGCATAAAAGTTATTTCACAGCAGCTAAAATACTGTATTGTGTATACACAATATTAATGAAAAATGTTTTCAGGAATCTCTGATTCATTATGTTTTCTATGCTCCATAGACATTTAGAAATACACTGGGCTAATGAAGGTAACAAAATTTCCAGTCTTTCTATATTTTTTTCCTGAAAAATCCCTACTGACTTGTATCAGTTGACTTAAAAAGAAAAAAACTTTCCTTATCCTACAATTTGTCATTTCTTTCTAAAACATAAATGAAGACATTGAGAAATTAGATAAAGAGTGCCGGAAAATAAAAGACATCGAAAGGCAGAGAGAAGATGAGAGGACAAAAAAGGACAGATCATAATAAACGACATAAAAAGTGAAGACAGAGAGAATGTACTGGGTGCTGGAGGACAGACAGCATACAATACATGCACAGGAAAGTGTGTGCTGCTGTTTTCCAGCTATGGGGACAGTACAACCTTGTCTGTTTTTGTTTTTAGTTGTTAAGTCGTGTCCAACTCTTTGCTGACCCCATCAACTGTAGCCCGCCAGGATCCTCTGTCTATGGGATTTCCCAGGCAAGAATACTAGAGTGGGTGGCCATTTCCTTCTCCAGGGGATCTTCCTGACCCAGGGACAGAACCCGCATCTCCTGCACTGGCAGGCAGATTCTTTACCACTGAGCCACCAGGAGAGCCCAAATAAGCAGAGTCTTTATTCCAAAAATTCTCCTGTAACCAGGGAAATGCTACAAGCTTTGGATCTACAGGCATCTCAGTGTCAAACAGAAAAAAACACTTTTATTGTATACAGAGGGGTAAGAGGACTGGAAAGAACTTTTAAGAAGCAATGGGGCAACCTAGTGGGGAAAAGCAGACGGCAGCACTGGACTGCGGTCACGCGTTATTGCCTGCTCAGACCAGGGGCAAGCCGAAGGTCAGGAGTCTGAGAGGAAAAGAAAAGCCTGATTCCAATTTGATCAGGCCAAGGCAGACAGTGAGTAATGGACAGCTGTGAACACCTGCTCTCTTGGATACTGCATGAACACTGGTTTTAATAGCAGTTATCAGAACGAAAGAGTGGCGAGGAGTGAAACCCTCCAAACAGGTTAAGTAAGTAAATAATCAGCCTGACACCAACTAAAAGTCCAATTTTTACTCTTTCTGTGGGCACCTGATCCTTTTTGCACCTGAGCTCCAGCTGTACAGAATAAATGAGGGATGTGCTCCTGACAGCATTAGCAGATTAATGAATAGATTTGCAAACTTATGTCCTTATATAAATCTCTCTTAAAGAAACACTCCATCCTAACAAAGGAAACCAACCATTAAAACTTGTGAAAAGTAAACCAGCAGGCAGCAACACAGGAGTGTGATGATTCCTTTTTACAAGAAGGAATACACTCCAAATACTAGAGTGGGGACATCTGGAAACAGACAGGAGTGGCACAAAGTCATGAAGATGTTCTTCTGTCGGAAAACTCACTGTGAACATTCCAATGGTATCAGATTTCAGGGAGGGCACACTTTTTACTAACATTAAACAGAAACAGGGAAACCTTTCTTAAGACTAGAGGACAGTTAAGACTGGACATAGGATTGGAAAAAACTTATCAGTGACTTAATAAACAGGATTAGAATTCTAATTATACTTGTAATATGGTTACTAAAACAGATAACATTTAAAAGGCTTTGAGATTGCTTTTTAAAACACTGGAATCCAAAACTGTGAGAAGAAAGCAGTCCTGCATTTTATTTCAGGATTTGTTACTTGTTTTTCCATACCACTGTCCCTGGCTCATAGATGACATCTTTAATTTCTTTGTCTAAAGGTCTTCCAGTAGATACATGAATTCTCGTCTCAAGGCAGAGGGACTTGAAGGCTTGTACCAGCAAGGCCTGAGGACAGCAGAAGAGTAATCTGCAAATTAAAATGAACCCTCCCCTCTCCTCAGCTGTCCTTCTAGACAGCCTTCCTTAACCCTCCCAGCTGGACTGGCCGCCTCCTCCTGCACCGGGGCACACTGTCCTCATCACATTCGACTCCCATCTCACTATATTATAACTGTATTAGGTACTAGTGTGTTTCTTTCTCCAGACTGTAAATAGAGATTAGTACTCCATAAGGAAAATACAGTGGCTTAATTAAATATAAAAAATTATCTGGTTATTAAATTATTAGAAACTTGATGCATTTACCAGTCACTGATATGTTATGACTCTCCAAAGAAAGATTAGAGTACTCTGTCACCATTTTTTCCTGGACAGGTAGACTTGTAAACGGTGCAGCTGTAAGAAAAAGAACACGTGATTACATATTATTATCACGGTTAAATGAGTGCCTAAAAGCTACTTCACACAACAGCTACAATGCTGTACTGTATATTATTAATGAAAAATAATGTTTTCAGGAAACTCTCATTCACTAGGTTTTCTATGTTCCACAGACATTCAGAAATACACTGAGCTACTAACTGTACCAAAACTTCCCATCTTTCTGTACTTTTTTACTGAAAAATCCCTACTGCTTTACATCAAGCGGCTTAAAAAACAAACCTTTGCTTATCCTACGATTTGTAATTTCTTTATAAAATGTAAATGATGACACTGAGGAATTAGATAAAAGAGTCCAGGGGTGGGGGTGGGGGAGGCATAGAAAGGCAGAGAGAAGATGAGAGGACAGAAAGGGACAGGGAGACCATAATAGAGAACATTAAAAAAGGAAGACGAGAGCGCGTGCCAGCTGCTAGAGGACAGGGCACACACAGTGGGTCCACAGGAGAGTGTGCGCTGCTCCCTGCTTTCCAGCTATGCTACAGTCCAGTCTGCCCTCTACCAAACTGGCTTCAGTCTTGTGCTGTCACTCATCTCTTCTTTCGAAAACTTTCATCAAAAAAGCAAGGTTTCTGTTTCCATCTGTCAGATTCTCCTCAAAGATTCCTTTAAAAAAAAAAACAAAAAAACACCAGCTATTCTCTCCTTGACTTTAGGACACAGACATTACCTCCCAGGAAGACTACCCCAACTCTATCAAACAAGGCAGAGAAGGAGAAAGGCTCATTATTGTAAACTTGACTGTATTCTGAAATTTTTTTCATTTAAATTAAACTTGGGCCTCTTTTATACCACATTTTTTAAATTCTCTGCTTAAAAAGTTATTCCATTTGCAAGATTAGATTTCTAGTTGTTTCTTTTTCTAACATGTATGAAAAATGTTACCAAAGCAAAGTTATCACTTTTGTTGCTTCAGCTTACACACCACCTTTACAATATTGCCTAATTTTTTTAAAAAGTACTTTGCAGAACCTAACTCTCCAATACACCATGTTACAAAGATTTGGTCACTTAAGAAGGGGACAACAGAGGTTGAGATGGCTGGATGGCATTACGGACTCGATGAACATGAGTCTGAGTGAACTCCGGGAGATGGTGATGGACAGGGAGACCTGGCGTGCTGCGATTCATGGGGTCGCGAAGAGTCGGACACAACTGAGCGACTGAACTGAACTGAACTGAAGACAATCTTGGAAGGTAGGATGCAGTTTCTCATAAAATAATCCTTTAACAAATAACATCCCTAAATCACACTGCTCTCCAGGACTTCCCTGGTGGCTCCGCTGGTAAAGAACCCACCTGCAATGAGGGAAACCTGGGTTCCATCCCTGGGCTGGGAAGAGCCCCTGGAGAAGGGAATAGCTACCAGCTCCAGTATTGTGGCCTAGAGGATTCCATGGACTATATAGTATATGTATGCTTTGTTGGGAAGATCCCCTGGAGGAGGACATAGAACCCACTCCAGTGTTCTTGCCCGGAAAATCCCCAAAGACAGAGGAGCCTAACTCTCCAGTAAGCCATGGTCCAAAGATTTGATCACTTCTAATACAATCTTAGAAGGTGGAATGCAGTTTCTCATATCCCTTAACAAATAACATACCTAAATCACACTGCTCTCTGACAGTGATTATTTAGGAAAATATGCCCTGAGTTTCTCACTAGGTTGTCAAGAATACAAACTTCTCCTCCATCCACACCTAATATTCATTCATTCATATTCTCTGTCACTCTCTCTCTCAAACACACAGACATTGCCAAAAAGTTTATCAACATGTTCCTTTTTTTGTTGTTATTGGGCATAGCTCACTTAGAGGCTGCATTAAAGAGAAAGTATCTCAAGGAGATCAAGACATATGCTCCACTCTATCATCTGTTCTGTGAAGCCTGCAGACACAAGCTTGGATATTTGTACTTCCTTTGCTCAGGAGGCCTTTCCACTTGGCCTAGCCTACTGTAGAGTGGAATACCATCATGAAGGTCTTCATCACACTCTATCCCTGAAACAAGCTCATAACCCTTTTGAGATGGTCTGACATTTATTATCATTATTATTATCCACACTATCAACAACAATATGAGTGACAGAGCGGGAAGAAACACTGTCATTCTCATTTCACTTAAATAAGTGAACATATAGAGCATGCATGTAGGATGTCAATATGGAATATAAAGCTACATGGATCATATGATGTTGACTGAGGCCCACCATTTCAGAGTAGTACCCATTCATAATGTTGACTATAACTAGCCTGTGTGCTGTATACAAGCTTGCATGTGATCTACAGAATATGAAGCATGATCTACATCTTTGAATGACTCTGGTGGTGGAAGAGAACTAGAGATAACACACCAGGGAGATGAGGCTGGGTTATCTTCACATTTTGCATCATCAGGACGTGGATAGATGGGTCCACCTAGGGCCTACATTACAGCAAGAAGAAAAAAAAAGGGGTCTAGGCTTGGCTTGGGCAAAAATCTGAATTTACGAAAGTTGAAGGAATAGGAGAAAAAGGAAAAAGCAAGCTTAAAGAGTAGGAAAACTGGGATAATTCCAGTTATTCTAGCTGTTGTGACTACTTCCAATTGCCACCTCCTATATTAAAAATACAACCAGACATCCATAAACCAGCCATCACCTGTATCCTAACTTCATATTGCCTTTAAAGCATTCATGATCAGGCTCAGATTCCACTGAAGGACAAAAGGGCATGTCTAACTGTTGTGAATTTTGTCTTGGGAAGACCTTTAAGAGTCTTCAGTACAAGAGCAGAGCATCTGCACAAGGTGTCAGAATAGCAAAGTGAGAAGTTCATTGTTTAGCCAAGATACGTTTTAATCAAAAATGTGAGAATGTAAGCCTTATTGCTTTCCATAGGACGACAGGAGGCTGACTCAGCCAACAACGGTGTTCGAGGGAAATTGACAGGAGAGTCAGGCAGATGTGGTTTGACTATTTCCCTGAAAGGATTAGGCTGAGTCACAAAAGGGAAGTACACAAAACGGAGAGGCAGAAATGTGTATCCTGATCCAAATACTGCCACCAACGTGTTCCTGGGGCTTCATTTCATAGAGGAAAGAAACGAGGATCGGAAAAGCTGCATAATATTGAGTGATGGCAGAACATCACTCAGAGATCAGAACACACATTCCTCAAGTTGCCATGCTCACTGATTTCTTAGTCATTGCTGGAGGCGTTCCACTCAGTATTCTTTTCCAGGTAGTGGCCAAAATGCCTACATAAGAGAATAGCTAGCTTCTAGTAGTTGTGCCAGAGATTAAAACATTTTCTTTCTCTCCTCAAGGAATTGGGTTTCCCAGGCAGCACAATGGTAAAGGATCCACCAGCCAATGCAGAAGATGCAAGAAATGAGGGTTTGATCCCTGGGTGGGGAAGATACCCTGGAGAAGGAAAATGGCAATCCACTCCAGTATTCTTGCCTGGAGAATCCCATGGAGAGAGGAGACTTGATGGCTACATTCCGGGGGTAACAAAGAGTCACACATGACTGAGCATGCACACCGCACTTGGCAAATGGAGCATGAGGCTGTTGCGTCAAAAAATTGAGTAACATGTAATTTTCACCTGTTATTATTGCTTCATGGAAAATCGCAAAACGTTCTCTACTTAGATAACTTCAACATGTTACCTTTTAAAACAGGCATTGCTGGAAGGGTTTATAATTTACACTATTAACATTTTTAAGTGAAATAAGCATGCCAGGCTTTCTACCAAATATTAACGAAACATTTTCACATATTTAAATGAGGCCCTACTCAATTGAAGTAAATTCGGAACAAAAAAGAGGATCAGTTCAGTTCAGTCACTCAGTTGTGACCGACTCTTTACAACCCCATGGACTGCAGCAAGCCAGGTCTCCCTGTCATCACCAACTCCCGGAGTTTACCCAAACTCATGTCCATTGAGTCGGTGATGCCATCCAGCCATCTCATCCTCTGTCATCCCCTTCTCCTCCCACCTTCAACCTTTCCCGGCATCAGGGTCTTTTCCAATGAGTCAGCTCTTTGCACCAGGTGGCCAGAGTATCAGAGTTTCAGCTTCAACATCAATCCTTCCAATGAACACCCAGGACTGATCTCCTTTAGGATACACTGGTTGGATCTCACTGCAGTCCAAGGGACTCTCAAGAGTCTTCTCTAATACCACAGTTCAAAAGCATCAATTCTTCAGCACTCTGCCTTCTTCACNAACAGGGTGACAATATACAGCCTTGACATACTCCTTTTCCTATTTGGAACCAGTCTGTTGTTCCACGTCCAATTCTAACTGTTGCTTCCTGACCTGCATACAGACTGTCTCTTATACACATCTTAGGACATCTACAAAAAAAACCCTATAGCTGACATCATACTTACTGGTAAAAAGACTGAATGATTTCCCTCTAACAACAGGAACAAGGCAAGGATGTGCATACTTGTCACCACTATTCAGTTTCACACTGGAAGTCTTGGCTAGTGCAATCAGGAAAAAAGTAAAAATAAACTGTAGATTGCAAAGAATCTCCTTTCACAGATAACATGACTTTCTATGTTGAAAATCCCAGGTAATCACTAAAAAAATATCTCTAGAACTAATAAAGATAAGCAACTTTGCAGGATGTAGGATCAAGACACAAAAGTCAGTCATATTTCTGTATACTAACCATGTACAATTGAGAAGAAGAATTAAAAAAAATACAAGCCGGTCCAGTGGTTAGAACTTGGCCCTTTTACTGCTAAGCACACAGGTCAGTCCTTGGTCAGGGAACTAAGATGCAGCAAGATGTGTGGTGTAGCCAGAAAAAAATTTATATTTTAGATAGCCTGGGTCAGGAAGATCCCCTGGAAAAGGGAACAGCAACCCATTCTCTTGCCTGGAGAATTCCGTGTATAGAGAAGCCTGGCAGGCTACAGTCCATGGGGTCACAGAGTACTCCTTTCACGCAAATGGCACAACTAAATGATTAACGCTTTCACTTTTTCAAAAAGTACTCATGTATAAACCTGAAAAAATTATGTACAGAGTCTGTGTGTTGGAAAACTATAAAAAGTTGATGAAGAAAGTCAAAGAAGACCCAGTGAATAGAGAGAGAGAGAGACTGTTTTTATGGGTTGGAAGACTCGAAAAAGTAAATATTGTCAGTTTTCCTCAAGGTAACGTGGAGGTTTACTGTATTATCAATCAAAATCCCCAAAAAGTTTTAGTAGATATAGACCAAGCTATTCTAAATTTGATGGAAAACAGATGAATTGAAATAGGTAAAATAATTTTAAAAAAGAATACAGTTGGGAGGATTGTACCACTTGATTTTAATACTTTCAGTTATTAAAAGATAGACACATAGATCAGTGAAGCATTGATTAGACAGTACAGAAAGAGATCCACATAAATATGCGCAACTGGTTTTATTTTTAAATTTTATATTAGAGTATAGTTGATTTACAATGTGTTAGTTTTAGATGTACAGCAAAACAATTCAGTTATACATATATCCATTCTTTTTCAGATTCTTTTCCTATATAGGTTATTACAGAGTACTGAGTTGAGTTCCCTGTTCTGTAGTGTAGGTCCTTATTGATAATCTATTTTACATGTATTATGTTATATATATGTATATATGTTAATCTCAAACTCCTAATTTATCCCTTTCTCTGCCTTTTCCTTTTGATAACCATAAGTTAGTTTTCTAAGTCTGTGAGTCTGTTTGTGTTTGTAAATTAGTTCATTTGTGTCAATTTTCATATGTCTTTCTCTGTCTGATGTACTTAGTACAACAATCTCTAGGTCCATCCATATTGCTTCAAATGGTATTATTTTATTCTTTTTCACGACTGAGTAATATTCCATTGTGTATAATATATCACATCTTCTTTATACTTCTGTTTGTCTGTGAACATTTTTGTTGCTTCCCTGTCTTGGCTATTATAAACAGTGCTGCAGTGAACATTGGAATGCATGTGTCTTTTCGAATTATGATTTTTGGTACATTTTCCTCGTAGAGGAGTGGGATTGCTGGATTATATGGCAGTTCTACTTTTAGCTTTTTCAAGAACCTCCATACCTTTCTCCATAGTGGCTATGTCAATCCACCTTGCCACCAACAGTGTAGGAAGGTTCACTTTTCTCCACACCTTCTCCTGAATTTATTGATTGTAGACTTTTTAATGATGGTCATTCTGAGTGGTATGAGATCATATCTCGTGGTAGTTTTGATTTGCATTTCTCTAATAATTATTGATGTTGAGCATCTTTTCATGTGCTTTTTGGTCATCAATATGTCTTCTTTGGAGAAGTGTCAGTTTAGATCTTTTGCACATTTTTTGGTTGAGTTTTTTTAAAAAAATTAAGCTACATGAAGTGTTTGTATATTCTGTAGATTAATTCCTTGTCAATTGCTTCATTTGCAAATATTTTCTCTCATTTTGTGAGTTGTCTTTTCATTCTGTTTATGCTTTCCTTTGCTGTACAGAAGCTTTCAAGTTTAGGTTCCATTTAAAATTTTTAGCATCGATTCTTCGGTGCTCAGCCTTCTTCACAGTCCAACTCTCACATCCATACATGACCACAGGAAAAACCATAGNGTGAAGAACCTGCCTGCTAATGAAGGTGGATGTAACAGACATGGGTTCGATCACTGGGTTGGGAAGATCCCCTGGAGGAGGGCATGGCATCCCACTCTAGTATTCTTGCCTGGAGAATCCCATGAGCAGAGGAGCCTGGCGGGCTACAGTCCTAGGACGGCAAAGAGTCAGACAAGACTAAAGCAACTTAGCACACATATAGCATTACAAATGAGCAACCCAGTTACAGAAACAAAATAACCTAGGAATAGATAATATATACTATTTATGAAACAAAGGTTTGGAACTCAGAATATATTTCCCCATGGAAGGAATACTATATATAACCATGAGATCCCAGGCCAAATTCTAAAAGCCATTTAAGTCATGATAAAGCTGAACTACAGCATTAAAACATCTAATTATCAATACTGCTTGTAAGCAATACATTTAGAGTTCTACCTCTGGGTTCTAGAAATATAGTATTTCTATATTTCTATCCTCTATCTACAGCTGCATTACAAAAAAGAAGGGGAATAAGGTTACCTTGATTCCTACAGACCCCAGAGAGTGTGTCAAGATGTTTGGTAAGAAAATAAATTTCTCATGTGAACATTTATAAATCAGACTTTCTAAGTCATGGACAGATAATAGTCTATATAGGGAATGCATTTTTTTTAACATAGTATGGGAACTATTAGACTAGAAGGTCATTTTTAGATTTACTTTTTAAAAATTAAAAAACAATTTAAAAGCCTAATGACAAAAGCAATGTATACACAGCCTTATAAACCTACTTTTAAAACTTGGTCACACAGAAATGAAAATTGAACTTCTCTTTAAACATGATGTTTGCAATAAAATATATTTTGAAGGGCAGTGTGGAAACCCATATTTTAAACCTCCTTTACATGCTGCTGCTGCTAAGTCGCTTCAGTCGTATCCGACTCTGTGCGACCCCTTAGATGGCAGCCCACCAGGCTCCCTCGTCCCTGGGATTCTCCAGGCAAGAACCCTGGAG
>SJYV01004354.1:1449206-1513215 GCA_006410875.1 Neotragus pygmaeus | reverse complement strand
TGGGGTGGGTGGGTCAGGGGGTGGGTGAGAGGGTAAGAGATAGAGAGAGAGAGAAAGCACGTGCGTGTTCAGTCACTACTTCGTGTCCAACTCTTTACAACCTCAGAGGTTTTACAAAATGTAAAACCCAATTAGCAGAGATGTTAGCTGAGGACACATGGTCATAGATGGTAGTAATGATCTGGTGACCATTCACAGAAAGAAGGGCCTTAACTTCCACCCACGTTTTCTTTCTTGTATTGTCTTATATAGATTTATATATCTTCACCATTTTTCCCTCTTCTTTTCATTTCTCCCTTTATTTATACAGGGTATGGTGGTTTAGTCACTAAGTTGTATCCTGCTTTTTGCCACCCCATGGACAGTAGCTCACCAGGCTCCTCTGCCCATGGGATTTCCAGGCAAGAATACTGGAGTAGGTTCCCATTTCCTTCTCCAGGGAATTGTCCCAAACCAGGGATTAAACCCTCCTGCGTGTTCTGCAAGATTCTCTACCACGGAGCAACCTGGGGAGCCCTTGGCAGCATTCCTTGGGATTCCCTGGCTTGTAGCTGCATCACTCCAATCTCTGGCTCCATCTTTATTTGGCCATCTTTCCTCTCTGTGTGTGTGTCTCCTTATCCAAATCTCCCTTTCCCTTCTTTCATAAAAACCAGTCACTGGGTTAAGGGTCCACCCTAATCTAATATGACCTCATTTTACCGTGATTACATCTACAGAGACTCTACTCTCAAGTTCACTGTCATAGGTATCAACGGTCAAGGCTTGAACACTTGAGGGGATGGGGACACAACATACCCACTCACAGGTAGAGACCAGTGATACTGCCAAGCATTCGGAAGGACACCCACTCCACCTCCACCCCTGCACCGCCCCAGCAGAGAATTTTCCAGCCCCAAAGGTCAATACGGCCAAGGTTGAGAAACCCTCATTTCAAAACAGGTACATCTTCAACCCTGACTTCTCAACGCAGTATTTAAACATCTTCATATGGCCCTGTGGCTCTGAGTTCCTATTTTACAGGTTTAGATGCAGCTATTTTAAAGTGTGAACTTTTCGTGCAACCTTCGTGGCTGGGGCCTATTTTGAGAACTTGTTACAAAGAGGCACCAAGTGCTGCATGTGGTTTTAAAATGCAAACCAAGAAATCAGTTACAGTCATTAGCTAGCTCCAGGCTCTTGGCTACCTCACAGAAGCACTCTAGGCTTCAAGATCAATCAGATGAGACATTCAAATTCCTTTTCAGGATCTCAGAAATTATGAGGCTGTCATAAAAAATAGTCTATCTTGAGAGTAGGGAATCCATTAGTAATGATAAAACCACAATAACTTTACAGATAACAGAAAAATATTATTTCCAAGTAAAAGAGAAACACCACTTTTAAACATAATATCTATTATTTCTATACTAAAATACATTGAGATGTGCCTGAATAGTGACTTTTTATTGGGACTAGAGAGTTTACTTTTAGTAAAATACAGTGAGAGGTTTTTTTCTTCTGTGTCAATGTGTGTGTCCAAAGTTGTTTATTTCTAAGGTTCACCTAATATTGTGAAATATGTGAGGCCAGCTATACAAAAGTAACTTGAAACGATTACAGTCCAGGACAAACAGTCTCAACACTTATAATTTGTCTCTGTTTGAGGACAAATACTCCTTTGAGAAATAGTACCTAATTATATAAACCAATGACTGTTTTTCAACTATACTTGCTGTGCATCAGTCAACTCAAGAGTTCTCAGAGGTAACTTTTTTTTTTTTTCTTTTCAAGCTATCTCAAACTAACAGAAAAGTTTTAAGTTCAGAATAAAGAATGTTTCCCCCACTGGAGAATAAGTTGCTGACCTAAAGACCCACTTGACCTTGGAAAAAATACAATATATTTCCTACAAAGAACACATCTCACAACACCCCAATACTGCTGTGAAAATCAGGAAATTTGCATTTCATACCCTCTGATCTCATCCCACACTTTATCGGAGTTTCAACAAAAGTCTTTACAATGTACTTTTTATTCAAAGGTTTCAGCTCAGGATCACATGAGCTACCTTGAGCCACCATGTCCCTCTATTCTCTTCACCCACACCTTTGGTCTCTCCTGACATTTATGACCTTGATGCTTATGAACGTTCCAGTATAGTTACGTTGTAATACAATTAGATTCAGAGCAGACATCTTTGGCAGAGCAGAGGAGACATTGCCTTCCTCTCACGGCATCCTATCAAATGACACACAATTTTTATTTTTTTCCTTACTGATTTACACTTTGATCATTTGACTCAAGTGATGTCAGCCCGGATTCTCCACTTCATTCTTTTTCTTTTTTCATTAATACTTTGTGGCAAGTTACTTCCCAAAACTTTGTGGGAAGTTACTTTGAAACTGAAGAAGGAAATGACAACCCACTCCAGTATTCTTACCTAGAGAATTCCATGGACAGAGAAGCCTGGCAGGCTACAGCCCATGGGGTCACAAAGAGTCGGACATGACTGCACAATGATCACTCTCTCACCCGCTTTGAAGGTACATAATTTGTGCCTCATCAAACTTTCAATTGACTTATTTTAGTTAAGTGTATACTCATGAATACCTATATAAATCAATGGACGTTTTTCAGTAGCTAGGGATACTAGTCCATCAGTATTATTATTTACTTTGATGCTCTGTTTATCAAGTGGGAGCCCCTTCCCTCTGGCTTCTGTATCCTTTTCACATTACTCACCATTTTTTGAACACTTCATTGCTTTCTGGCACAAAAGGGTCCAAGCTTACCACATCCTCTCCCCACTCCAGTCCTAAAATCAGCCATTTCTATATAAAATTCTAGTTATTATTAGGAAGAAATGTATTTAGAATCAAGATTTGGGTACTAAGTATGCTCATCACTATGGGAAAATCATTGCTCCATTTCAGTGGACAGAGCTAAGAAATCATTGTGTATATTCATATACACAAATGCATAACACATATTTATATACATCTATANTATTTAAAAATGAATAATCTTATTATTTGATTATCTTTCCATTTTTAAAATGTTACAAGTCTACATGCAATAAGCTCATAAAAATAAATGCCTAGGAAAAGTTCAAAACCTTGTGTAGAGTAAGATCCTGACTTGAGTTACTGATGGGCAATATTTGCCAAGCTAGAGGTGATCTACTATCCTAATTAGCATGTAATACTCTGAAATTTATAACACAGAAACTTGCATTAGAAAGTACGTGAGATGGAATATTTTCATCATAAAAATTATAAACAGGTGAAGCTAAAATGGCAAATCTGGTGTTGTTTTGCACCAAAAATCCCTTTCAAAGTGTCTTACACAATCGAAAAAAAAAAAAAAACAACCTGAAAAACCTACAGTCTTTGTTTTAAAAGACCAAGGTGTAAAAGAAGATGCATGCTCACATTATTCTCCGGTCGTGGGGCTTTGTTTGGTTAGTTGGTTGGTTGGTTGTGTTGTGATTTAAACTCAGCTCTAAAAACCATCCTCAAAGCCAACCCGCCTGCCAGGAAGGAGGAGGTGATATTTAAGCCTCCCTATCGCGACTGAGCAACACGCATCGATTCAAGCGAAGGGAGGTGGCCTTGGAAAACGTGTCTTTCAGAAATCCTGCCACTTTAGACAGGCCAAGTCGCTGCCTTGCTCCCACCCGCAACCTCACGCCCTCTCCTAGAAACACAAACACTGCCCTGCTACCCGCATCCCCGTCTCGCGGGGCGCCCTCGCCTCCCGGCAGGTTTCGATAACCCACGCGTGGCCAATAGGCGGAGGCGGCCGTCGCGCCCACCCGCGGCCGCCAGCATCCCGGGACTTCTGCCTCCCGATCCCGGCGCGCTCTCGCCCGCTCCTCGGCCCTGCAACCAGCACACCTGTGGGGAGGCCGTCCTCCAAGCTCCGGCGCGCCGCGGCGAGGAAGCACAGGAGGAGCAGCGGCAGGGACGGCGCCCGAGGCCCCCGCAGACCCTGGAGGGCGCGCATGCCGCCAACAGGTCAGCCGCGGTCCTCGTACACCCACCGCCTTCGGTGCCCGGGGCCGCCGCGCGCACTCGCCCGCAGCCCGGCGCCCGCTGCCAGGCCCGGGTATGGACACTCGAGAAAAGGCGGAGTGGGAGGGGCCGGCCGCCCTGCCCTCCTACGCCGAGACACTCGCACCGCGCCCGCAGCCGACCCAGATCGCCGCCCGGCTCTCCATCAATTATGCAGCGCGCTGCCGCCTGCAGGCCCGCCCGGATGTGCGGTGGTCACCCCCGCGCCGCCGCCTCCCCCGCCTCCGTCCTCTCCGCCTGAACAGGTCAGGGAGGGAGGTTGCTAAAGACGCTGGCAGGCGACGCCTAGCCCATCTCCTGGGGGAGAAAGTGAAACCCTTAGTATCTGTAGATTCATCAGCGCACTATATGTGCAGAGGTGCAGACACCTCTGCAGCTCATTTGAACCAAGGTTCACTTATTTACTTTAGTGAAACTGAGGATGGAGAACAGTCTTCCTCCCGGCCATGCCGGGTTATTAAGGAGGCTTATGTATGTGCTGGTGGAAGGCAGTGTCCCTCCGCCCTGCATCTGGGCTAATCAGTCTTTACTCTGCCCGCCAATCCCACACAGCCCCGGCTCTGGTCTCTGAAGGCTTAACAGGTTCGCTCTAGATTAAGCTTTCAGAGTCTCAGGGTGTCCCGGTGTATGTTTTCCTTTGGTTTGCTTAGCCTAGCAGTTTCTGAGAAGCCACTTAGAGCTCCAGAAACGAAACTATGGAAAGTAGACAGCTGTGTAAAATGCACAAGCCTGTTGACCTTTGTCAAACTCCGACACTTGTTATCCCTTGCTTACTGTAGCTTGGAATTTTTCAGTGCTCCCAATGAAATAAAACAAGTACAAGCTACTGCTTTGTCTGAGGAGGAGGATGAAGGCTATGGATCATTGCGAGGTGGGGGCGGGAAATGGACTGGGGATAAGGCTAAAAATTATTAAATATATAAAGAATAATTTTCACAACATAAAAGAGCAGTAAGATGGGATAATTCTCCAAGATGTTATAATACGTTAAAAGATACGTTTTAAAGTGTTTTTCATGAACTTTGTTCCCTCTCCCTTTGTCTTTCCAATGTCAAGTTTGATAGTCATGAATTGAAAATTTATCATTGTCAAAAACAAAGAATTGAAAGAAAATGTTATATCCACATTTTGAAAATTGGAGCGCGAAACAAGAGCTATGATCCCCTCCTACAGGAGTGACTAATTTTTAATTGGTATGTATTATAAAAATATTCCTCTGTTTCCAGTTTATGACATAGACAAAACTTTGAGGGAAAAGGTAGGTTATCTAAATTTGAAGACAGAGAATATGAGTAATACAATTTGTTAAGCAGTATTAAATATCTACCAAGTACCAGGCACAGTGTTCGGGTGCAGATACTATATGCATATTAGTCTAGAGAGCTATTTATCTGTGATCTACAAATCTAAGAAAGCCCTCTTCTCAGTCAGGAAATTATGGCTATAATGATTAAACCTTCCTGAAGGAAACCTTTTTCGAGACCATGAAGGACTAAACACTTTTCACCATTACCCTCTTAGGACCTTGAGCAGATTTACTAAACCCAAACTGCAAGATCAGTTTGCTAAATCACACCCTTGTCTTGCTGCCCTGCCTCCTGTCTCCAGACGATCTACAAATGTTTTCCTAGGCCTTTGGAGAGTTCTAACAGTAAACAGTTCTCAAAATAAAATGTTCTCTGACCTACCTTCCCCAATTAACCCTATTATCTCCTTAAGCTCAAATTCACCTTTTTTTCAAATTAGCTGATGACATGTAAAGAAAAATTATCTTCCCAGGCAAATCAATGTGTCTATGACCAGAAAAAAGTAACTTGCTACGTTGAAGCTAATTTCCACTTGTCTTTTGTTTGAGCAAAATAAATTGATGAAGAAATATAATTCTTGTTTTGCTAAGTATTTTGAAAGTTTTCCCCATTACTCCTGTCTTATATTTATATACTTAATATTTTTTAGCCTTATTCCCATTCCATTTTTTTTTTTCAAATGATCCATATCCTTTAAAACCAGTTTACATCCTCCTTCCATATNCATTACTCCTGTCTTATATTTATATACTTAATATTTTTTAGCCTTATTCCCATTCCATTTTTTTTTTTCAAATGATCCATATCCTTTAAAACCAGTTTACATCCTCCTTCCATATAGAGCTTTTTCTGATCTTTCTGGTCCAAACTAACCTTTCCCTCCGTGGTGAATTAAATAAGGCCACACCTGCTTTGACATGGTCCTTATCACGAGGTATGCTGAGTGGCCTGCACTTCCTCTCCTCGAGCTGAGTGGTCTCTGTGACTCCTGTTGACATACTGAATGTTGCTCAAGTGACACCGTGTGAGTTTCCGGATCTAGACCACAGGAGCCTCCATTTCCTTCCTCCCTTCTCTTACAAGACAGCTGTCAGGCCAGAAGTGTGACAACCTTGAGATCACCATGCTGTGAGAAGCCCAAACTACATGGAGGACGGGAAGGATGAGATGCCATTTAGAAAGAGGGTTGTTAGGGTCAGTAAGGTACTAGATTTTTTCAAGACCCTTCTTGAAACCTAGAACAAGACTCAGCGAGTGCCACATGATGCTCCTTGAAGCAGAATAATTGCTCTGCTGATCCCTGCCTGAATGCCTGTCCCACACAATTGTGAGATACAGATACACTATTGCTTTAAGCCACTAAATCAAGGGTAGCTTATTCTCCACAATAAATTATCCAAACGCTTTCCTCTAAACTCATGTTGTCCCTGGGGTTAATTGACAATTAATAATTTACATCCTTGTCTGTGGCCTTCATTGTTGTATTCAATCTCCATTTAAATATTTGTTGTTATTCAGTTGTTAAGTCATGTCTTACTCTTTGCCACCCCCATGGACTGCGGTACACCAGGCTTCCCTGTCCTTCACTATCTCCTGAAGCTCACTCAAACTCATGTCCATTGAATTGATGAAGTTATGCAACCATCTCATCCTCTGTCACCCCCTTCTCCTCCTGTATTCGGTCTTTCCCAGCATCAGGATCTTCTCCAATGAGTCAGCCCATCGTATCAGGTAGCCAAAGTATTGGAGCTTCAGTTTCAGCATCAATCCTTCCAATAAATATTCAGGGTTAATTTCCTTAGGATTGACTGGTTTGATCTCCTTGAAGTCCAAGGGACCCTCAAGAGTCTTCTCCAGCACCACAATTCAGAGATGTCAGTTCTTCAGAGCACAGCCTTCCTTATGGTCCAATTCTCACATCCAACCATGACAAACAGGAAAAACCATAGCTTTGATTATACAAGCCTCTGTTGGAAAAGTAATGTCTACGTTTTTTAATTGCTATCTAGGTTTGTCTACCTTTTCTTCCAAGGAGCCAGCATCTGTTAATTTCATGGCTGCAGTCACCATCCACAGTGATTTAGAAGCACCAGAAAATAAAACCTGCCACTTTTTCTATTTTTTCCCCATCTATTTGCATGAAGTGATGGGATCAGATACCATGAGCTTGGTTTTCTGAATGTTGTGCTTTAAGCCAGCTTTTTCACTCTCCTCTTTCACCTTCATCAGGAGGCTTTAGTTTCTCTTCCCTTTCTGCCATTAGGATATATCACTTGCATATCTAAGGTTGTTACTATTTCTCCCAGCAATCTTGATTCCAGGTTGGCTATCATCCAGCCCAGCATGTTGTATGATATTCTCTGCATATAAGTTAGGTAAGCAGGGTGACAATATACAGCCTTGATGTACACCTTTCCCAGTTTTGAATCAGTTCCATGTCTGGTTCTAATTGTTGCTTCTTGACCTGCATACATGTTTCTCAGGAGACAGGTAAGGTGATCTAGTATTCCCTTCTCTTTAAGAATTTTCCACAGTTCATTATGATTCACACAGTCAAAGGCTTTAATGTAGTCAGTGAAACAGAAGTAGATTTTTTTTTTTCTGGAATTCTCTTGCTTTTTCGATGATCCAGTGAAAGTTGGAAATTTAATCTCTGGTATGTCTACCTTTTCTAAATATTGTGCATCTGGAATTTCTTGGTTTACATACTGTTGAAGGCTAACTTGAAGGATTTTAAGCATAATCTTGCTAGCATGTGAAATGAGTATGACTGTGTGGTAGTTTGAGCATTCTTTAGCATTGCTCTTCTTTGGGACTGGAATGAAAACTGACCTTTTCCAGTCATTTGGCCACTGCTAAGTTTTCCAAATTTGCTGGCATATTGAGTGCAGCCCTGTAACAGCATCATCTTTTAGGATTTTAAATAAATCTGCTGAAATTCCATTACCTCCACTAGGTTCATTTGTAGCGATGCTTTCTAAGGCCCACTTGAATTCAGACTTCAGGATGTCTGGCTCTAAGTGAATGAACACAACATCATGGTTATTTAAGAACTTTTTTGTACAGTTCTTCTGTGTATTCTTCCCATCTCTTCTTAATATCTTCTGCTTCTGTTAGGTCCATACTGTTTCTATACTTTCTTGCACCCATCTTTGCCTGAAATGTTCCATTGGTATCTCCAGTTTTCTTGAAGAGATCTCTAGTCTTTCCCATTCTGTTGTCTTCTTCTATTTCATTGCACACTGAGGAAGTCTTTCTCATTTCTCCTTGCTATTCTTTGGAATTCTGTATTCAACTGGATATAGCTTTCCCTTTCTTCTTTGCCTTTTGCTTCTTTTCTTTCTTCAACTATTTGTAAGGCCTCCTCAGACAACCACTTTGCCTTCTTGCATTTCTTTTGAGGGGGGGGATTATTTTGGTCACTGCCTCCTGTACAATGTTATGAACCTCTGTCCATAATTCTTCAGGCACTCTGTCTACCAGATCTGATCCCTTGAATTTATTTGTCACTTCCACTGTATAATCATAAGGGATTTGATTTAGGTCATGCCTGAATGGCTAGTGGTTTTCCCTACTTTGTCTAGTTATGTCTGAATTTTGCAATAAGGAGCTCATAATATGTGCCACAGTCAGCCTTGGGTCTAGTTTTTGCTGACTTTATAGAGCTTCTCCATCTTTGGCTGCAAATAATATAGTCAGTCTGATTTTGGTATCAACCATCTGGTGATGTCCATGTGCAGAGTCACCTCTTGTGTTGTGGGAAATGGGTGTTTGTGATGACCAGTGTGTTCTCTTGGCAAAACTCTGTTAACTTTGCCCTGGTTCATTTTGCACTGCAAGGCCAAGCTTGCCTGTTAGTCCAGGTATCTCTTGACTTCCTACTTTTGCGTTCCAGTCCCTTATGATAAGAAGGACTTTTTTGTTTGTTTGTTTTTGGTGTTAGTTCTAGAAGGTCTTGTAGAACCCTCCAGCCTTTGGCATTAGAGGTTGGGGCATAGACTTGGAATACTGTGATATTGAATGGTTTGACTTGGAAATTAACCAAGATAATTCTGTCATTTTTGAGACTGTACACAAGTACTTCATGTCAAACTCTTTTGTTGACTTATCCCATTTCTTCTAAGGGATTCTTGCCCACAGTAGTAGCTATAATAGTCATCTAAATTAAATTCACCCATTCCCATCCATTTTAGTTCACTGATTCCTGAAATGTCAGTGTTCATTCTTGGCATCTCCTGCTTGACCATGTCCACTGTACCATGATTCATGGACCTAAAATACCATGTTCCTATGCAGTATTGTTCCTTACAGCATTGGACGTTACTTTCACCACCAGACACATCCATGACTGGGTGTCATTTCCTTTTTGGCCCAAACTCTTCATTCCTTCTGGAGCTACTTATCCACTTTTTCCCAGTAACATATTGGACACCTACCGATCTGGAGAAGCTCATCTTCCAATGTCATATAATTTTGCCTTTCATACTGTTCATGGGATTTTCAAGGCAAGAACACTAAAGTTGTTTGCCATTCCCTTCTCCAGTGGACCACGTTTAGTTGTTTTGTGATTATATCTTCTTTCCCAGCTACATCACAACTCTTTTCAGTACCTGAAAGTAGTTCTTTTTTATGTCTTGCCATGTCTTTAAAAAATAATACTTTTAGTGTACTCTGTTTTTTACTTGTTAAAGGCTCACTATAGACAAAATATATTGTTTTCTATGCTTTCCCTTTTTTTGTAGTAAAATAATGCTATAAAATCTTTACAGTTTTTTTTTTTTTCCCCTTAAGCCATCATTGAGTGGAAAGGGTGTGACAAGATCCTCAGTTCACTCACTCTGATGTTTTGCAACCCCATGGACTGCAGCATGCCAGGCTTCCCTGTCCATCACCATCTCCCGGAGTTACTCAAACTCATGTCCGTAGATCCATGATGCCATCCAACCATCTCATCCTCTGTTATTGCCTTTTCCTCCCACCTTCAATCTTTGCCAGCATCAAGGTCTTTCACATGAGTCTTCTTCGCATCAGGTGGCAAAACTATTGGGGTTTCAGCTTCAGCAACAGTCTTTCCAATGAATATTCAGGACTGATTTCCTTTAGGATAGACTGGTTTGATTTCCTTGCAGTCCAAGGAACTCTCAAGAGTCTTCTCCAACACCACAGTTCAAAAGCANTATTGGGGTTTCAGCTTCAGCAACAGTCTTTCCAATGAATATTCAGGACTGATTTCCTTTAGGATAGACTGGTTTGATTTCCTTGCAGTCCAAGGAACTCTCAAGAGTCTTCTCCAACACCACAGTTCAAAAGCATCAATTATTTGGCCCTCAGCTTTCTTTATAGTCCAACTTTCACATCCATACATGACTACTGGAAAAACCATAGCTTTTATTAAATGGACCTTTGTTGCAAAGTAATGTCTCTGCTTGTTAATATGCTGTCTAGGTTCATCATAACTTTTCTTCCAAGGAGCAAGCATCTTTTAATTTCATGGTTGCAGTTACCATCTGCATAAAGTCTCTCACTGTTTCCATTGTTTCCCCATTTATTTGCCATGAAGTGATGGAACTGGATGCCATGATCTTAGTTTTCTAAATGCTGAGTTTTAAGCCAACTTTTTGACTCTCTGCTTTCACTTTCATCAAAAGACTCTTTAGTTCTTCTTCACTTTCTGCCATAAGGGTGATGGCATCTGCATATCTGATGTTATTGATATTTCTTCCAGAAATCTTGATTCCTGCTTCTGCTTCATCCAGTCCAGCATTTCTCATGATGTACTCTGTATATAAGTTAAATAAGCAGAGTGACAATATACAGCTTTGACCGTACGCCTTTCCTGATTTGGAACTAGTCTGTTGTTCCATATCTGGTTCTAACTGTTGCTTCCTGACCTGCATACAGGTTTCTCAAGAGGCAGGTCAGGTGGTCTGGTTTTCCCATCTCTTTCAGAATTTTCCACAATTTGTTGTGAGCCACACAGTCAAAAACTTTGGCATAGTCAATAAAGCAGAAGTAGATGTTTTTCTGGAACTCTCTCGCTTTTCCGATGATCCAGCAGATGTTGGCAGTTTGATCTCTGGTTCCTCTGCCTTTTCTAAATCCAGCTTGAACATCTGTAAGTTCATGATTCACGTACTGTTGAAGCCTAGCTTGGAGAATTTTGAGCATTACTTTGCTAGCATGTGAGATGACTACAATGCGCGGTAGTTTGAGCATTCTTTGGCATTGCCTTTCTTTGGGATTGGAATAAAAACAGACCTTTTCCAGTCCTGTGGCTGCTGCTGAGTTTTCCAAATTTGCTGGCATATTGAGTGCAGCACTTTCACAACATCATCTTTTAGGATTTGAAATAGATCCTAGGAAACTGCAAAAATGAAAATGGAAATATGGCATGGCTTATTTTCTTTTGAAAATAATATTTAATTTTAAGATTGTATTGGAGAAAAGCATTATATCAGACATTAGTATGTAAACTGCTAAAAATAAAGATGGAAATTTGCTACTTCCCATTAATAGAAAACAAACAAAAATACAAATACAAGTCATGAGACATTGTTGGCAAAATTCTGCAGTAGCCCCCAAGATTCTTGACCCATAGTCATGTGGGTAACCCTGGAATATGGGCAGGTTTGTGAATATGCTGTGATAGTCACTATTTTGATAAGGTTACATTTGATAACACTCTACTTTGGCAGGCTGGAGGGAGACATTCCTAGTGAGGCAGATGCCCTTATGCTTTTATGGAAAAGCAAACAGCCACAGTGTGAACTAACTGCCCATCAATCCTCTGGAAATTGAGCATGTCAGTCCCACAACCCTGAGGAGTTGAATTCTGCGAATTCAACTGGTGTACTTGGAAGAAGCCACAAGCCTCAGATGAGATCACAGCCCAGGTCAACACTTTGCAGTCTGGTGAGACCCTCAGCAGAGGGTAAAATTAACCATGCCTGTCTCTTCTGACCCTCATGGAAATTGTGAGATCATAAATTTGTGTTAAATCATGAAGTTAGTGGTAACAAACTAATATAGGGCAGCCCATCAGTGATTCTAGTTACATTGTTTTTTTTTTTAATTAAAAAAATATTCTATACTTGAACAAGGTCAGGAGTGGATATGGAAGGAAAAGGAAACCTCTTTAGTCATCTCTGGATATTAAGAAGAATTGGATGAAAAAGTTCCAGAGCTACTTTTAGATGAAAGTTATATCATCTCTAAATTGGGACCTATGACCTTCTAACTAACAATCATTTGCCCTCCTACTCTGGGAAGAAGAAAAAGGAGAAAAAATATNCATCTCTGGATATTAAGAAGAATTGGATGAAAAAGTTCCAGAGCTACTTTTAGATGAAAGTTATATCATCTCTAAATTGGGACCTATGACCTTCTAACTAACAATCATTTGCCCTCCTACTCTGGGAAGAAGAAAAAGGAGAAAAAATATATATATATGCACCTACTTGTGTCTGTATAAACGTGTATTATATAGAGAGACATGTAGATATATATATATATGTATATATAGACACACAATACACACAGATATATATATTTAATAAATTCTAAATGATTTAAACAGTGTATGGAGATCTTTTGATCTCAGGGATGGAAGCCCTCTACTATACCCCAGGAGATAAATCATAATTGGTCTAAAACCATGAGTAAAAATCTCATTCCCTTTAGCAATGGTGGTCTAAGGAGAGCATAACTGATGAGATACAAGAGCAAATCTACTGTGAATGACTTTCCTCGTCAGAAAGAGAAAAATTTTAAACAGAAAAGGCTTTCTGCCCCATCCCTTTGACTCCTTATTCCTGCCATGAACATAGCCATGATGCCAGTATCAATGGTGGCAACTTTGCAATGATCTGATGACCAGCCAAGTTTCCCAAGAATAGCAGAGAAGAATGAAAAAAGAAACCCGATTCCTTGGTGCATATCTAAGCCTATTACACCACCCTGAGATGCCTCCCTCTAGATCTGTATCCAATAATAGCTATTAGTTATAGCACTGTTATTTGGCATTTTGGTTCATAGTAGTTGAATGTATTCCTATCTCTTCCAGGACTTCTCTAGTTTAAATTAAAAGCCTTGCCTTAGAACTCCCATTCTGTCTCACACAGGATCTCCTTCCACCTCCTAACTTTAATTAGTCATTTTTTCTGCAAGGATAATATCCAATATCTAAGGACATTAAATAACTTTTTAATTTACTTTTCCACGTCTTCCTCCACCCAAACTATGCTCATCCTAAATGCTTAAAATTCCCCTGAAGTTGACTATTTTATGTACCTAACTAAGTTTACCTCTGATTCTTTTTTTTTTTTTAATAATGCTTGGAATAGCTTTGCTTATAGCTCTACTGCCTAATTCTCTCTTTAATTTCTATGTGCCTTTTACTCCAGAAAATTCCCTTTGTGCTTTTCAAGAGCTTCTACTCTGGCTCCCACTGCATGTGTATACACCCTAATCCCAGGCTGAGCACTGAAGAAATTTTGCTCTTGAACTGAGGTGTTGGAGAAGACTCTTGAGAGTCCCTAGGAATGCAAGGAGATCAAACCAGTCAATCCTAAAGGAAATCAGTCCTGAATATTCATTGGAAGGACTGATGCTGAAGCTGAAGTTCCAATACTTTGGCCACCTGATGCACAGAGCCAACTCATTGGAAAAGACAGTGATGCTGGGAAAGATTGAAGGCAGGAAGAGAAGGGGTCGGCTGAGGATGAGATGGTTCGATGGCATCCCTGACTCAATGGACATGAGTTTGAGCATGCTCCAGGATGTGGTGAAGGACAGGGAAACCTGGTGTGCTTCAGTCCATGGGGTCACAAAGAGTCGGATACAGCTGAATGACTGAACAATAGCAATCGCCTGTTTATGTTATTTAGTGGTTTACCTTTGCATCCCATGTGCCACAATGTGCAACAGACAGTTGTCACAGAGTTGAACTAAAGAAAAAACCTCAAGAAGCGTCCCTGGTGGTCCAGTGACTAGGACTCTGAGCTCCCAATGCAGGGGACCCAGGTTCAACCCCTGATCGGGGAACTGGATCTCGTATGCCACAACTAAGACCTGGAGTAGCCAAATAAAATAAAATACTCAAAAGCGACATATATTCTCTTAAAGTTACCATCTCTTGGCATGTCCCTCAACCCAGATTCCCTCCCCAGGAATGATGGCTATTTGTGCTGCCTTCTTCAAGAATTTTCCAAATCTATGTAAAACATTTCTGAATGCCTCTTCCTTTTCATATAGATGATGACCTTCCAGGCCCACTGTCCCACACCTAGCTTTTCTATTTTAACAGTATATCTGTTTCATTCTTATAGAGCTTTCTCCTTTAAACAGGTAAATGTTCTATTCTGTGAATCTTCAGCCATGTATTTACCAGGTCTTGCCTGACTGCATCTAGTTTAATACTTCCATTTACAGGCAGCTTAAAAATCAATACATTGTACATTTCTTTAGTGGCTCATACAAGGGTGTATATGTAGAATATAATCATGGAAATAATATTTATTAATCAAAGGATATTTGTGTTTTATACTTTGATAAATAATGTATCATTGTTTTTCTTCAAAATTATTAGTTTATATTCTCAGCAATAATAAAAGGGTTTGTTAATCCCATGGGTGGAGGAGCCTGGTAGGCTGCAGTCCCATGGGGTTGCTAAGAGTCGGACACGACTGAGCGACTTCACTTTTCACTTTCCCTATATTAATGCAAACAAATCAAATCCTTGATCTTTGCCAATCTGACAATTGAAAAACTATGCATTTACAATTGATTTTTTACTTCTTTATAAAAAGTGATAAGTCGAGTAAACATTTTTATGCATAGCATTTTTATGTTATGCATAAACACTGCAAACAACAAAATCCAGTCTGGCTAGTTTGATCAGAAAAATAACCTCTTAAAGTTTAATAGGTACTACTGTGGATTGTTGAAGAAACAAACTCAAGGATACACTTCCAGGAACACCAAAAGGCATGCAGTACACTGGTCTGATACGAACCCCACTGATGTCTCCTCCATCAGACATGAAACACCAGAATCCAATGGCCCACATCTACCACTGCCTCCATCACTGATGCTGTCTGTGCATCAGGAACTTTCTCTTGAAATTCCTGCTACCACCTACACCAACCAAACGGGAGCACTGCCCTGCAAAAACAAGAATGCCACCCTGTTTATCTCTGAATCAGTCTCACTCACCTGGATGGGTCAAATGCAAGGGTACATACCTGAGTGCTAGCTGCAAGAGAGGTTAGTATTTGAGTTCTGACCTCAATGAGGGGAGGCAAGCAAGATTCATAGCGTTAATTTTCCCAAATACAGAAGAGTTTTCAAAATACATTAAGTCCTAAAAATGTCAAATATTCACACCCAGCCCTATCCAACAGGCAACTCTTCTTTATAATTATTGTTTGAAACAAAAGCAGATGCTCCTTCAACTTAATATATCTTTTGTATGTGTGTGCTCAGTCACTCATTCATGTCTAACTCTTTACATCCCCAGAGACTGTAACCTGCCAGACCCCTCTGTCCATGGAATTTTCCCGGCAAGAATACTGAACTGTGTTGCCATTTCCTACTCGAAGGGATCTTCCTGACTGAGGAGTTGAACCCATATTTCTTGAGTTGCCTGCATTGGTTCTTTATCACTGAGCCACCTGGGAAGCCCTATATAACTTCTACTCATATCAAATACAGACACTCCCTCCAATCCCAGTAATAGGCAAGTCTGGTTAGAAGGGGAAGTCAGATCCCTGACTCATACAGATGCATTTTAAGGCTCTGGGACTGGGATATAGTATTATGTTCATTTTCTGTATGATTCTTTTGTGAAATCTGCTAAAGTAAGTTTCTTAACTGAAACTACTTAATAGGGCCATCTATTTCTACTAACTTCTGATGCATCACGCTTTCTCACAGATCGAATGGCATGCGGTGACTGGTTTGGGAATCCTGCTAGAAGGGAGTTAAAGATACACTTGGTGTAGGGGTTAGTACTTAGCCGTCTGTTGCTCTGGCTAAGCCATGAGAAACTCACCATGAGAAAAAAAAAAAAAGGCAAAATATAGCAATACAGCATAACCCAGATAAAAGTATGTCAGGTAGATAAGTTGCGGTTCTCACTGCTAAACTAAGGAAGAACAGTGTGGACCTTGGGATGCCAGGTCAGCACAAGTTTAGAACGCTGTCCGTGCACAAACCAAAAAGGTTTCCCAAGGCATATGCCGGTCTATGACCTTCAGCTAGGTGATACCCTTTGTATAAGAAAATAACAAAGATCAGTTCAGTTCAGTCAGTTTAGTCTCTCAGGAGTCTCCGACTCTTTGTTACCCCATGGACTGCAGCATGCCAGGCCACACTGTCCATCACCAACTCCCGGAGTTTATGCAACTCATGTGTATTGAACCGGTGACGCCATCCAACTATCTCATCCTCTATCGTGCCCTTCTCCTCCTGCCTTCAATCTTTCCCAGCATCAGGGTCTTTTCAAGAGAATCAGTTCTTCACATCAGGTAGCCAAAGTATTGGAGTTTCAGTTTCAACATCAGTCCTTAAAATGAACATTCAGGACTGATCTCCTTTAGGATGGACTGGTTGGATCTCCTTGCAGTCCAGGGGACTCTCAAGAGTCTTCTCCAACACCACAGTTCAAAAGCATCAATTCTTCGGCTCTCAGCTTTCTTTATAGTCCAACTCTCACATCCATACATGACTACTGGAAAAACCATAGCTTTGATTAAATGAACCTTTGTTGACAAAGTAATGTGTCTGCTTGTTAATATGCTGTCTAGGTTGTTTCTCCCAAGGAGTCTTTTAATTTCAAGGCTGTAGTCACCATCTGCAGTGATTTTGGAGCCCCCCCCAAGATAAAGTCTGGCACTGTTTCTACTATTTCCCCATCAATTTGCCACGAGGTGAGGAGACCAGATGCCATAATCTTTGTTTCCTGATTGTTGAGCTTTAAGCCAATTTTTCACTCCACTATTTCACTTTCATCAAGATCTTCTTCACTTATAAGGGCAGTGTCATCTGCATATCTGATGTTATTGATATTTCTCCTAACAATCTTGATTCCAGCTTGTGCATCATCCAGCCCAGCATTTCTCATGATGTACTCAGTTCAGTTCAGTTGCTCAGTNAAAAAAAAAAAAGGCAAAATATAGCAATACAGCATAACCCAGATAAAAGTATGTCAGGTAGATAAGTTGCGGTTCTCACTGCTAAACTAAGGAAGAACAGTGTGGACCTTGGGATGCCAGGTCAGCACAAGTTTAGAACGCTGTCCGTGCACAAACCAAAAAGGTTTCCCAAGGCATATGCCGGTCTATGACCTTCAGCTAGGTGATACCCTTTGTATAAGAAAATAACAAAGATCAGTTCAGTTCAGTCAGTTTAGTCTCTCAGGAGTCTCCGACTCTTTGTTACCCCATGGACTGCAGCATGCCAGGCCACACTGTCCATCACCAACTCCCGGAGTTTATGCAACTCATGTGTATTGAACCGGTGACGCCATCCAACTATCTCATCCTCTATCGTGCCCTTCTCCTCCTGCCTTCAATCTTTCCCAGCATCAGGGTCTTTTCAAGAGAATCAGTTCTTCACATCAGGTAGCCAAAGTATTGGAGTTTCAGTTTCAACATCAGTCCTTAAAATGAACATTCAGGACTGATCTCCTTTAGGATGGACTGGTTGGATCTCCTTGCAGTCCAGGGGACTCTCAAGAGTCTTCTCCAACACCACAGTTCAAAAGCATCAATTCTTCGGCTCTCAGCTTTCTTTATAGTCCAACTCTCACATCCATACATGACTACTGGAAAAACCATAGCTTTGATTAAATGAACCTTTGTTGACAAAGTAATGTGTCTGCTTGTTAATATGCTGTCTAGGTTGTTTCTCCCAAGGAGTCTTTTAATTTCAAGGCTGTAGTCACCATCTGCAGTGATTTTGGAGCCCCCCCCAAGATAAAGTCTGGCACTGTTTCTACTATTTCCCCATCAATTTGCCACGAGGTGAGGAGACCAGATGCCATAATCTTTGTTTCCTGATTGTTGAGCTTTAAGCCAATTTTTCACTCCACTATTTCACTTTCATCAAGATCTTCTTCACTTATAAGGGCAGTGTCATCTGCATATCTGATGTTATTGATATTTCTCCTAACAATCTTGATTCCAGCTTGTGCATCATCCAGCCCAGCATTTCTCATGATGTACTCAGTTCAGTTCAGTTGCTCAGTCATGTCTGGCTCTTTGCAACCCCATGAATTGCAGCACGCCAGGCCTCCTTGCCCATCACCAACTCCTGGAGTTCACTCAGACTCGCGTCCATCGAGTCAGTGATGCCATACAGCCATCTCATCCTCTGTCGTCCCCTTCTCCTCCTGCCCTNGACTGAGTGAATGAACTGAACTGAACTGAATCTACAGAATGATTTTCCAGGTATGGAAAACCAACAGCAGGTGATATAAAGTACAGTTCATGGTTGCTGAAGGAAAGTAGGACGTGTACTTTCAGTATAAAGGTATAAGGATGGAATTACATCCTATTAAGGAAAAAGGAAGTAAATCTGAACTTATAGGTTGGTGTTCTCTGAATGGGCAAATAAGTGGTATGATTTGGGAGAATGGCATTGAAACATGTATAATATCATATAAGAAACTAATCGCCAGTCCAGGTTTGATGCAGGATACAGGATGCTCAGGGCTGGTGCACTGGCATGACCCAGAGGGATGGTATGGGGAAGGAGGAGGGAGCGGGGGTTCAGGATGGGGAACACGTGTACACCCGTGGCGGATTCTTGTTGATGTATGGCAAAACCAATACAATATGGTAAAGTAATTAGCCTCCCATTAANTCAGGGCTGGTGCACTGGCATGACCCAGAGGGATGGTATGGGGAAGGAGGAGGGAGCGGGGGTTCAGGATGGGGAACACGTGTACACCCGTGGCGGATTCTTGTTGATGTATGGCAAAACCAATACAATATGGTAAAGTAATTAGCCTCCCATTAAAATAAATAAATTTAAATTAAAAAATAAAGTGATGAATACAGAAGTGTAAAAAAGGTCTGTGGCTAGTGGAAGAGAATTTTTGTGCATGATACTTTATTAAGACATTACACTGCCTTTGAAATCTTTTATTGTCACTTTGATTAGGTGAATGACTATTATTTCACAATGAATATAAGCTAGTACCAATCTGGAATTTGGTTCTCTCTTCCTGTTAATAAAACAAAGTCTTCTTGGAGTATAGCTGTTGACAACAGACTATGTAAATTTCTTTGTCTTTAAGTGATTCATACTTGCGTTTAAGATCTTTTGTTACTTCGATAAAATGAATGTTATTTCAGAATGATCTATGGAGACTATGACACAGATAGGCAAAGCTCATTCTGCCTCTACAAAATTAACCTCTCATCAGGAAACTTAAAATGGATAAATAATGGCTATCAACCAAACAGTCAGGGCTACGGAAGGTCCAAGATGGCCACTTGGCTTTTCCTGGCTCCCTGACAAACCTCACTTTAAAGATAGTATAAAGCCTTTCCTGGTTGTAGGGTTAATATCTCACAATGGAAAAAATATGGTTAAAATCCATTTTCTGCAATCTCCAGCGATCAGGGAACCCACTTTGCGGGACAAGTCATACAGACACTGCAAAGTCTTCATGAGCTTCTTGGAGACTCTTACTTTCACTGACGTCCTTTGTCGTCAGGCAGGGACCACAGAACAAAAGGATTGGTTACATGAGATTGAACAGACTCCACAATATGATTAAAATTTTCATGATTTTTTTTTTTTGTCTGATGTGTTACTGGCTTCTAATCTTTGTTTTCAGATATAAAGAAGCTCTTCTCCTCAAGTCACTGATGGTTTAAAACAATTTAGTGATTTACACCTGTGAATAAAATTAAAACATTTTTCTTTTCCTCTCTGCCTCATCCCTCCAGAAATTGGAGACATTTGGGTCCTGAACAGCCTCATCATGGTATAAAAAAGACTGTCTCCAGACATATACGACAACCTCAGAGTATACTGGGCAGCTCTATTTAAAAAAAAAAAAAAATCCACCCAACTGATGTCAGGTCTATGACATCTAAATATGTTTCATTGAATCTTAAGTTCTAGTTTTGTTAATTAATGTCCTTATGACTCACTTGTTAAATTTTGGTTACGTTACATTGCTAAGAGGCTTTATTAAATTAAATTTAAAAGGACATTCATTAAGTTAAGTTAAATATATCTTTCACTGAAAAGGACACTCTAAGTTTGTTTCTAAAGCTTATCTCAGTAACCAGTCTTTGAATAAAGATCAGATGCTCTACAACCAGAAAATTAACAACTAGGTATAGTAATTAATAAACTAAGTCAGATGACTTAAAAATGTCACTGGGCTATACCTAATAAAAGTTCTTGACTTAAGTTCTTACTTATGATTTTACTATTGTTGCTAACTATGTTGTTTTCTGTATTGCCTGTTTCAAGAATTGTTGTCCCTTACATTAGGTGCTCAATATGCTACTAGAGATCAGTGGAGAAGTAACTCCAGAAAGAATGAAAGGTTAGAGCAAAAACAGCACCCAGTTGTGGATGTGACTGGTGATAGAAGCAAAGTCTGATGCTATAAAGAGCAATATTGCATAGGAAACTGTTAGATCCATGAATCAAGGCAAATTGGAAGTGGTCAAACAGGAGATGGCAAAAGTGAACGTTGACATTCTAAGAATCAACAAATTAAGATGGACTGGAATGGGTGAATTTAATTCAGGTGACTATCATAATCAATAACAGTCTGAAATGCAGTTCTTGGATACAATCACAAAAACTACAGAATGATCTCTGTTCGTTTCCAAGGCAACCGTTCAATATCATGGTAATCCAAGTCTATGCTCTGACCAGTAACACTGAAGAAGCTGAAGTTGAATGGTTCTATGAAGATCTACAAGACGTACTAGAACTAACACCCAAAAAAATATGTCCTTTTCATTATAGGAGACTAGAANTCAAAAACTACAGAATGATCTCTGTTCGTTTCCAAGGCAACCGTTCAATATCATGGTAATCCAAGTCTATGCTCTGACCAGTAACACTGAAGAAGCTGAAGTTGAATGGTTCTATGAAGATCTACAAGACGTACTAGAACTAACACCCCAAAAAATATGTCCTTTTCATTATAGGAGACTAGAAAGCAAAGGTAGGAAGTTAAGAAACACCTGGAGTAACAGGCAAATTTGGCCTTGGAGTACAGAATGAAACAGGGCAAAGGCTAATAGACTTTTGCCAAAAGAACGCACTGGTCATAGCAAACACCCTCCACCAACAACACAAGAGAAGACTCTACACTTGGGCAGCACCAGATGGTCAACACTGAAATCAGATTGATTATATTCTTTGCAGCCAAAGATGAAGAAGTTCTATACAGTCAGCAAAAACAAGACCGGGAGTGGACTGTGGCTCAAATCATGAACTCCTTATTGCCAAATTCAGACTTAAATTGAAGAAAGTGGGGGAAACCACCAAACCATTCAAGGATGACCTAAATCAAATCCCTAATGAATATACAGTGGAAGTGAGAAATAGATTTAAGGGACTAGATCTGATAGACAGAGTGCCTGATGAACTATGGACAGAGGTTCATGACATTGTACAGGAGATGGAGCAAGACCATCCCCAAGAAAAAGAAATGCAAAAAAGCAAAATGGATGTCTGAGGAGGCCTTACAAACAGCTGTGAAAAGAAGAGAAGTGAAAATTAAGAGAGAAAAGCAAAGGTATACTCATTTGAATGCAGAGTTCCAAAGAATAGCAAGGAGAGATAAGAAAGCCTTCCTCGGTGATCAATGCAAAAAAATAGAGGAAAACGATAGAATGGGAAAGACTAGAGATCTCTTCAAGAAACTTAGAGATACCAAGGGAATATTTCATGCAAAGATGGGCACAATAAAGGACCGAAATGGCATGGACCTAACAGAAACAGAAAATATTAAGAAAAGATAGAAAGAATACACAGAAGAACTGTACAAAAAAGATATTCATGACCCAGATAACCACGATAAGATCACTCACCCAGAGCCAGACATCCTGGAATGTGAAGTCAAGTGGGCCTTAGGAATTATCACTGCAAACAAAAGCTAGTGGAGGTGATGGAATTTCAGTTGAGCTATTTCAAATCCTAAAATATAATGCTGTGAAAGTGCTGCACTCAATATGTCAGCAAATTTGGAAAACTCAGCAGTGGCCACAGAACTGGAAAAGTTCGGTTTTCATTCCAATCCCAAAGAAAGGCAATGCAAAAGAATGCTCGAACTACCGCACAATCACACTCATCTCACATGCAAGCAAAGTAATGCTCAAAATTCTCCAAGCCAGGCTACAACAATACATGAACTGTGAACTTCCAGATGTTTAAGCTGGTTTTAGAAGAGGCAAAGGAACCAGAGATCAAATTGCTAACATTCACTGGGTCATCGAAAAAGCAAGAGAATTCCAGAAAAAGCATCTATTTCTGCTTTATTGACTATGCCAAAGCCTTTGACTGTGTGAATCACAATAAACTGTGGAAAATTCTGAAAGAGATGGGAATACCAGACCACCTGACCTGTCTCTTGAGAAACCAGTATGCAGGTCAGGATACAACAGCTAGAACCAGACATGGAACAACAGACTGATTCCAAATAGGAAAAAGGAGTATGTCAAGGCTGTATATTGTCACCCTGCTTATTTAACTTATATGCAGAGTACATCATGGGAAACGCTAGGCTGGAGGAAGCACAAGCTGGAATCAAGATTGCCGGGAGAAATATCAATAACATCAGATATGCAGATGACACCACTCTTATGGCAGAAAGTGAAAAAGAACTAAGGAGCATTGATGAAAGTGAAAAAGGAGAGTGAAAAAGTTGGCTTAAAGCTCAACATTCAGAAAACTAAGATCATGGCATCCAGTCCCATCACTTCATGGCAAATAGATGGGAAAACAGTAGAAACAGTGGCTGACTTTATTTTGGGGGGCTCCAAAATCACTGCAGATGGTGATTGCAGCCGTGAAATTAAAAGATGCTTACTACTTGGAAGGAAAGTTATGATCAACCTAGACAGCATATTAAAAAACAGAGACATTACTTTGCCAACAAAGGTCCATTTAGTAAAGGCTATGGTTATTCCAGTAATCATGTATGGATGTGTGTTGGACTATAAAGAAAGCTGAGCACTAAAGAATTGATGCTTTTGAACTGTGGTGTTGGAGAAGACTCTTGAGAGTCCCTTGGACTGCAAGGAGATCCAACCAGTCCATCCTAAAGGAAATCAGTCCTAGGTGTTCATTGGAAGGACTGGTATTGAAGCTGAAACTCCAATATTTTGGCCACCTTATGTGAAGAGCTGACTCATTTGAAAAGACTCTGATTTTGGGAAAGATTGAAGGCAGGAGGAGAAGGGGACAATAAAGAATGAGATGCTTAGATGGCATCACTGACTCAATGGACATGAGTTTGTGTAAACTCCGGGAGTTGGTGATGGACAGGGAGGCCTGGCATTCTGTGGTTCATGGGGTGCAAAGAGTTGAACATGACTGAGCGACTGAACAACTAAACTGAACATTATCAAATGTATGACTGAGCCATTGATACAATGATGGTATTCAATTCCATATGAAATCCATAGTTACAAGGGATGTAACACATATATCTTCCTTTGATTAGCTCTTTTGTGTATATATGAAAATTGATACATTCTCTCATGTTATATAGACCGCTACTCAATCCAGTGAGACTAAAAGACATGTACAAAGACATTTATATGCTTGTTTTGCTGTTATAAAACTACCAAAACTATAAAAACTGATCATGGCCCTGCTTACACCAGTAAAACATTCCAACAATTTCTTAAAATTTGGTTTATAAAACATTCTACTGGCATTCCCTATAATCCACAAGGACAGGCCATAATGAAGACAGCTAATCAGTCACTTAAACATATGATACAAAAACGAAAAGGGGGAGATGCCATGGGACAATATGCAATATTGAATAAAGCTTTATTTACTCCTAATTTTTTGAATATTTTGACACAAATTTTGGAAACTTCAGCTGAGCAACATTTTCAGGCTACATCCACAAATACAAGTAAGCCTGTGATTTGGTGGCAAGATCCACTAACAAATACCTGGTCCCTGGGGAAATTAATTACATGGGGAAGAGGGTTTGCTTTTATCTCCCCAGGAGAAAGTCTAGAACCTGTGTGGATTCCAGCTTGTAGGGTAAAACTGAGCAGAAACAACCAGTGACTCCAGGCAACCTCATCATGGTTATGCTTGTCCTGATAACCATCGCAGTGAGTATACCCCTGGCTTCAGCAGAAGCAAAGAATTATACCTATTGGGCCTATGTACCTAATCCCCTTTTGCTAAGGCCTGTTAATTGAGGTGAAGGATCTATCCCTGTTTATGTTTAATGACTCCTCCTGGTTCAGAAGACAAGCATTTGCCCATTCATCTAAAGGAAGAAGGGACCCCCTTTAATAGTACTTTGGGTTATGACACTTGGCCTGTTTGCCAGGGTGCCTACCAGGGCTATCTTAATCTATCAACGCAGGCTTGGCTTTCTGTAAATTCTTTGAATAGAATTCACACTAAGGCTCAACTGTATTTACTAGATTGAGCTTTGGATATCAAAAGACTAATAAAAATTATCTAATTAGACCCTTGTATGAGAACAGACACATATGGGCCAACTGACAAGATCAAATACACTGGGATAATTGTCACAGAATTGAGGGGTGATCTTACTCAACGGTTCCCGTGGAATTTTCTGGGACTAGTCTCCTAAGGAAGGAAATGGCAACCCATTCCAGTGTTCTTGCCTGGAGAATCCCAGGGATGGGGGAGCCTGGTGGGCTGCTGTCTCTGGGGTCACACGAAGTCAAACATGACTGAAGCGACTTAGCAGCAGCAGCAGCAGTCTCCTAAGGGGTATGCAGTCTCTAATTGCTCAAACCATAACTCATCCTGCAATCCTTATAAGAAGGTGCATTGGCATGTGTCTGTATGTAAGCACATTAATATTACTGCACATTCAGAATATCCCATTATCTGACACAGCAGTGGCATGTCTCTGCCACAGCCACAGCTCAAATTGCTGCTGCTGCTGCTAAGTCGCTTTAGTCGTGTCTGATTCTGTGTGACCTCATAGACGGCAGCCCACCAGGCTCCCCTATCCCTGGGATTCTCCAGGCAAGAACACTGGAATGGGTTGCTATTGCCTTCTCCAGAGCTTGAATTAGGCAGGGAGAAGGCAATGGCACCCCACTCCAGTACTCTTGCCTGGAAAATCCCATGGACGGAGGAGCTTGGAAGGCTGCAGTCCATGGGGTCGCTGAAGGTCGGACACGACTGAGCGACTTCACTTTCTTTTTTCACTTTCTTGCATTGGAGAAGAAAATGGCAACCCACTCCAGCGTTCTTGCCTGGAGAATCCCAGGGACAAGGGAGTCTGGTGGGCTGCTGTCTATGGGGTCGCACAGAGTTGGACATGACTGAAGTGACTTAGTAGCAAACAGAAATATGAAAATTGGTCATAAGCCTGAAAAAATATCAAATTTAGTATGGAATTATTCTCATTCCACAAATTAAACTTTGACATTCAATCCATCAGCAAATTGGACATTTTATACTCAAGCTTGTGTTGATGCAAGTGAAAGAGGAGAGTGAAAAAGTTGGCTTAAAACTCACCATTCAGAAAACTAAGATCATGGCATCTGGTCCCATCACTTCAAGGCAAGAGATGGGGAAACAGTAGAAACAGCGACAGAATTTATTTTGGGGGGTGAGGGGGGCTCCAAAATCACTGCATATGGTAACTGCAGCCATGAAATTAAAAGATGCTTGCTGCTTGGAAGAAAAGTTATGACCAACCTATACAGCATATTAAAAAGCAGAGACTACTTTTGCAACAAAGGTCCATCTAGTCAAAACTATGGGTTTTCCAGTAGTCATATATGAATGTGAGAGTTGGACTATAAAGAAAGCTGAGCACCAAAGAACTGATGCTTTTGAACTGTGGTGTTGGAGAAGACTCTTGAGAGTCCCTTGGACTGCAAGAACATCCAACCAGTCCATCCTAAAGGAAATCAGTCCCGTATATTCATTGGAANTAATTGAGGTGAAGGATCTATCCCTGTTTATGTTTAATGACTCCTCCTGGTTCAGAAGACAAGCATTTGCCCATTCATCTAAAGGAAGAAGGGACCCCCTTTAATAGTACTTTGGGTTGTGACACTTGGCCTGTTTGCCAGGGTGCCTACCAGGGCTATCTTAATCTATCAATGCAGGCTTGGCTTTCTGTAAATTCTTTGAATAGAATTCACACTAAGGCTCAACTGTATTTACTAGATTGAGCTTTGGATATCAAAAGACTAATAAAAATTATCTAATTAGACCCTTGTATGAGAACAGACACATATGGGCCAACTGACAAGATCAAATACACTGGGATAATTGTCACAGAATTGAGGGGTGATCTTACTCAACGGTTCCCGTGGAATTTTCTGGGACTAGTCTCCTAAGGAAGGAAATGGCAACCCATTCCAGTGTTCTTGCCTGGAGAATCCCAGGGATGGGGGAGCCTGGTGGGCTGCTGTCTCTGGGGTCATACGAAGTCAAACATGACTGAAGCGACTTAGCAGCAGCAGCAGCAGTCTCCTAAGGGGTATGCAGTCTCTAATTGCTCAAACCATAACTCATCCTGCAATCCTTATAAGAAGGTGCATTGGCATGTGTCTGTATGTAAGCACATTAATATTACTGCACATTCAGAATATCCCATTATCTGACACAGCAGTGGCATGTCTCTGCCACAGCCACAGCTCAAATTGCTGCTGCTGCTGCTAAGTCGCTTTAGTCGTGTCTGATTCTGTGTGACCTCATAGACGGCAGCCCACCAGGCTCCCCTATCCCTGGGATTCTCCAGGCAAGAACACTGGAATGGGTTGCTATTGCCTTCTCCAGAGCTTGAATTAGGCAGGGAGAAGGCAATGGCACCCCACTCCAGTACTCTTGCCTGGAAAATCCCATGGATGGAGGAGCTTGGAAGGCTGCAGTCCATGGGGTCGCTGAAGGTCGGACACGACTGAGCCACTTCACTTTCTTTTTTCACTTTCTTGCATTGGAGAAGAAAATGGCAACCCACTCCAGCGTTCTTGCCTGGAGAATCCCAGGGACAAGGGAGTCTGGTGGGCTGCTGTCTATGGGGTCGCACAGAGTTGGACATGACTGAAGTGACTTAGTAGCAAACAGAAATATGAAAATTGGTCATAAGCCTGAAAAAATATCAAATTTAGTATGGAAATTATTCTCATTCCACAAATTAAACTTTGACATTCAATCCATCAGCAAATTGGACATTTTATACTCAAGCTTGTGTTGATGAAAGTGAAAGAGGAGAGTGAAAAAGTTGGCTTAAAACTCACCATTCAGAAAACTAAGATCATGGCATCTGGTCCCATCACTTCAAGGCAAGAGATGGGGAAACAGTAGAAACAGCGACAGAATTTATTTTGGGGGGTGAGGGGGGCTCCAAAATCACTGCATATGGTAACTGCAGCCATGAAATTAAAAGATGCTTGCTGCTTGGAAGAAAAGTTATGACCAACCTATACAGCATATTAAAAAGCAGAGACTACTTTTGCAACAAAGGTCCATCTAGTCAAAACTATGGGTTTTCCAGTAGTCATATATGAATGTGAGAGTTGGACTATAAAGAAAGCTGAGCACCAAAGAACTGATGCTTTTGAACTGTGGTGTTGGAGAAGACTCTTGAGAGTCCCTTGGACTGCAAGAACATCCAACCAGTCCATCCTAAAGGAAATCAGTCCTGAATATTCATTGGAGGGACTGATGCTGAAGCTGAAACCCCAGTAGTCTGGCCACCTGATGCAAAGAACTGACTCATTTGAAAAGACCCTGATGCTGGGAAAGATGGAAGCTGGGAGGAGAAGGAGAAGACAGAGGATGAGATGGTTGGATGGCATCACCAACTCAGTGGACATGAGTTTGTGTAAACTCTGGGAGTTGGTGACAGACAGGGATGCCTGGAGTGCTGCAGTCCATGGGGTTGCAAAGAGTTGGATACAACTGAGCAACTGAACTGAAGTGAACTGTGTTAGGGATCCATATGTGACGGGAATTGGCATTATAACTATTAATCAGACAAAATGGAATCTGACCTGCCAGGATCGCAAACTGTATACCTGCTTAAACAATTCTTTATTTAACTCTAATCATTCCTATGTGTGGCTAAGGAAATGGCAACCCACTCCAGTAATCTTGCCTGGAGGGTCCATGGACAGAGGAGCCTGGCAAGCTACAGTCCAAGGGGTTGCAAAGAGTCGGGCATGATTGAGCAAATCTCACTCACTCATTCCTATGTGATTTTGCATAGATGGTTAGGAGTTTTGCTCCCAGTAACTCAAAATAGGCCTTAGGAACTCTCCCCTGACATGCATACTTTGCTCACAGTACTAAATACTATTTTGAAAAGATCCAAGCATTTTACTGGACTCCTTATTGCCACCGTAATAGGCATTATTGCCATCACCACCACGGCAGCAATGGCAGGAATAGCTCTCCATCAGTCGGTACAAACCACCACCTTTGTGCAGGAGGGTCACAGAAAATTCCAGTTCTGCTTGGGGAGCCACAACTCACATAGACGAGGAGATTAGCAACAGGTTGGTGGATTCAGAAAATGCAGTACTACTCGTAGGAGAAGTACAAAATCTTAAATTATAAATACATTTAAAAAGTGACTGGAACATTACTACTTTTTGTGTGACCCACCACCTCGCCCCCCCGCCAGGAATATAACCATCTGAACACTCCTGGAAAAAAGTTAAATGGCACTTGCAGGGCCATACAGCTGACAATCTTACTCTAAATATTAAAAAGCTACAAGCAAAAGTCATTGGCATGTAGCGTGCTTCTCTTTGACTATTATCAGGTACAGATACACTTCAAGGAATAGCAGAGGGCCTTAACTCATTGAGTCTTCTCAAGTGGATCAAAAGCATCAGAGGTGGTCTCATTGGAACACTAGCTATGTTTTGCTGTTTCACTATAATCTTCTTTAGTCCTCAGATGCATCTGAAAACCCTCCAAGAACTAATGAAGAAAGAAGTTGTGAGATCATCTGTTACAAAAGCAAAAAGGGGGATATGCAGGGGTTAATAGTCAACCTCCTGTTGCTCTGACTAAGCCATAAGAAAATCACCATGGGAAAAAAAATAAAAGCAAAATATAGCAGTACAGCATAACCCAAATAAAAGTACATCGGATTGATCAGTTGGGGTTGTTATGCACTGCTAAGGTAAGGAAAAACATAGGGTGGACCTTGGAATGCCAGGTCAGAGCAAGTTCAGAATGCTACCTGTACACACCAAGATGTTTTCCCAAGGCATATGCAGGTCTGTGACATCAAGCTAGGTGATATCCCTTGTACAAGAAAACAACAAAAATAATTCGAAGTAATCTATAAAATGGGAGACGTGACAGGGACACAGGAGGCTGACTTCATCATAGCACAACAGATACTTTCTGTTTGCCAAGACACTAAATAAAAGTGATGTGGCTCCGAAGAAAAGGGCTCTTGATCCAAAAGGTCTTGAGTCCCCTGGTCCCATCTTTAAAACTTTAATTCTGTCTCTAATTTCTTTTTTCCAAACTGCGTGTCGACCACTTTCAATCCCTACCTGCTGCGCTGGCTGCAGCAACTTGGTAGTTCAGTTCAGTTCAGTCGCTCAGTCGGGTCCGACTCTCTGTGACCCCATGAATCGCAGCACGCCAGGCCTCCCTGTTCATCACCATCTCTCGGAGTTCACTCAGACTAGCGTCTATCGAGTCCATGATGCCATCCAGCCNTAAAGCAGAAATAGATGTTTTTCTGGAACTCTCTTGCTTTTTCCATGATCCAGCAGATGTTGGCAATTTGATCTCTGGTTCCTCTGCCTTTTCTAAAACCAGCTTGAACATCAGGGAGTTCACGGTTCATGTATTGATGAAGCCTGGCTTGGAGAATTTTGAGCATTACTTTACTAGCATGTGAGATGAGTGCAATTGTGCAGTAGTTTGAGCATTCTTTGGCATTGCCTTTCTTGGAATTGGAATGAAAACTGACCTTTTCCAGTCCTGTGGCCACTGCTGAGTTTTCCAAATTTGCTGGCATATTGAGTGCAGCACTTGCACAGCATCATCTTTCAGGATTTGAAACAGCTCAACTGGAATTCCGTCACCTCCACTAGCTTTGTTAGTAGTGATGCTTTCTAAGGCCCACTTGATTTCACATTCCAAGATGTCTGGCTCTAGATTAGTGATCACATCATCATGATTCTCTGGGTCATGAAGATCATTTTTGTACAGTTCTTCCGTGTATTCTTGCCACCCATTCTTAATATCTCCTGCTTCTGTTAGGTCCATACCATTTCTGTCCTTTATCGAGCCCATCTTTGCATGAAATGTTCCCTTGGTATCTCTAATTTTCTTGAAGAGATCTCTAGTCTTTCCCATTCTGTTCTTTTCCTCTATTTCTTTGGTTTGATTGCTGAAGAAGGCTTTCTTATCTCTTCTTGCTGTTCTTTGGAACTCTGCGTTCAGATGCTTATATCTTTCCTTTTCTTTGGTAGAGATTTATTCAAATAAAATTTTGTGTTTTGCAATCCCTTTAGCATGGAAACAAGTTCTTGCTAGCCACCCAATCTAGAAATGACTTAAAGGTATACAGACCTTTTACTGTGGGACTCACTCTGTATTGACTGAGGCAACTCTGGACATCCCAACGTAAAAGTGACGAGGGAGATACTGAGTCCTGATACGCTATTATCACTTGGCCCCAGAAGTAAGTTGAGAGGGAAAAGGATATCTTTGCCAGATCAAAGTGTTATAGACTGAACTGTGTTCCCCCAAAATTTGTATATTGAAGTTCTAACCTGCCAGCATCCTTGAGTGTGAGTGTATTTGGAGATAGTTACTGACTTACTGGACATGAACCTGAGCAAACTCTGGGAATTAGTGGAGGACTGAGGAGTCTGGTGTGCTACAGTCCATGAGGTTGCAAAGAGTCGGGCAAGGCTTAGCGACTGAACAGCAAGGTTAAATGAGGTCATATGGGCGGGCTCTTAATCTGTCTAATCTTGGACATAATCCAAGATTATGGAAGAGAAAACAAGGATGTACAGAGAGAGAGAAGGCCATGTGAGGACAGAGAGCAAAGATGGCCATCTACAGGGTCAAGGAAAGAAGCCTCAGGAGAAACCAAACCTGCTCGGGTCACTTGTCACTGTCAACTTTGTTTCGGTGATGAACTTTTCCCAGTATACCTTTTGTCTTATGACTTTATCACCAATAATTATGTATTATGCAGTCCGATTAATTAATCTTTCAATAAATGACTTTTGCTTCTGTCACATATAGAAAAGCCTTCCTTATTTTTAAAAAAATATAAAAGTGTGATTTATTCTAGTATTGTTTTGCTTTCTCTCTTTATACTTGAATTTTTATGCATTTATAAACGGAACAGTTATGACTCGTCTTCCTGTCATATCCAATCATCTTTTATTTTAGAATTTCATTTTGCTTCTGTGTCTGGGGCAATAAAGTTATCCACTCACTTAAATGAATTATTCATTTATTACCTGTTTAATATTCCTGTTTCTCATATTTCAAGCAAGCTCAAACAAATGACAATGTTTAATTAAAACTATTGGGAAGATGGCTAACCACACATATGAATGAGAAAGGAAGATTAAATAACCTGAATATACCCAATAATCTGATTATTTAGCCTAATGGAAGTAAAGATTTCACAGCTGGACTGATTCTCAAAGAGGTCTAGTTCAGATTCACATGTTAGAGATAAAGCAATTCACAGAAGGTAGAATCAAAGATGTCAAAGCCTGATGCAGAAATTTTCATTTCAGCCTTTGTAATAGAAGTGAGAGGTGAAGGGGGGGGATGGTAAGAGAGGACATTTTCCACTATACATGATTTAAACGTCTCAATTTTTATCCAAACATTTGATTTTATTCAGAGAGTTTTATTTCAAAATAGAGCCAATGTATTATTTCCCATGACATTTTAACAGTTTTGATAAATTAAAAAAAATGATTGGCAAGTTATATAAAGCTGCTTGATCTCAACAATTAGATATTTGGCCATTTGTGGTGTGGTCCTCAGGCCACCGCTACGGCTCAGTGGTAAAGAATCGGCCTGCGTGCGATGCAGGAGACAGGTTGGGAAGATCTCCTGGAGGAGGACAAGACTACCCACTCCAGCCAGTATTCTTGCATGAAAAATTCCCCTGGACAGAGAAGCCTGGGATGTTCATNTCAGGCCACCGCTACGGCTCAGTGGTAAAGAATCGGCCTGCGTGCGATGCAGGAGACAGGTTGGGAAGATCTCCTGGAGGAGGACATGACTACCCACTCCAGCCAGTATTCTTGCATGAAAAATTCCCCTGGACAGAGAAGCCTGGGATGTTCATGGGGTCACAGAGAAGCTACAGTTCATGGGGTCACAAAGTCAGACTAAGCACCCATGTACGTTTTAAATTTAGTGTTGGCTTCACTTTTTCATTAAACTGTTGCAGAAAAAGCATACTGTCTTAGTTTTTACAACCTGCTAGGTGTTCTATAAATGTGTTTTTGATGACATGGTATGAGAAATAAATAAATAAACCATTACCCTGATTTTCGTGCTGATACAAAGCAGCTTTGTAGTCACTCTGGAAGATTAATGGTTGCTAAGGAAAATGTTTAGTTAATAAACAGGTATTATTTAAGGAGCTCTTGACAAAGAGGGAAAGACAGGAGGATTAGCGTTCTTCAATGAATAACTTAGCAAAAATGGATTTAATATTTTTAAAATATTAAAAAAGAGCAAACTCAGCCTGTGGAGACAGTCTTGCATGTTCACACTGGTTAAGAGGATGTTTGGAGGCAGCAGTTTTGAGACCGAACCTTACCACTTAACTTTTTGTAAATCTGGATACATCACTTAACTGCTCCAAGCAGTTTCTTTCCCTATAAAATAGGGAGATAATACATGTCTACCAGTGTTGTAAAGGTGGAAAGAACAGTCTTGGCAGCACTGCAAATGACAAAACAAAATATGTGAATGTTTGTTGCTATTACTATTATTATTATAGGTTTCAAAAAAGTGATTTTTTTTTTCCAGTTTTATACTATCAGGGAGGGAAAAAAAATTTTTTCTGCCTTCCTAGGTTTTTCTGGCTGGTCTAAGAATTAAATTAATTTGATATAGATTAATAGGAGAAAATCAAAAGCTTAATAACATGTATACATGGGAGAGACCCACAGAAGCTAAATAACTATCCAAAATGGCCAAAACCCTTGCTTTGGGACTTCAAGGGGAGGAAGGCAACTGACATGGAAATGGGAAAGCAAATGTTTAGTTAGTAAATATTGTCTGGACCAGACACAATAGTAAATAGAGAGGGCTCTGTTCTCCTGGCCTTGCTGAGTCTGCAGCACATGAGCTATCCTAGCCCAAATTCTTTGCAGATAGCTCTAATGATAGCTCTATTCTGGGAATAGACCCTCTATATAAAGTCTGTTAGGTAGTTAAGGGGGAGGTAAAAGGAACAACTTTTTAAATCTTCTGTTTCTTAAAAATAGCTAGCCTATGGTCGTCCCTGACTGTCCAGTGGTTAAGATCCCAGGCTTCTACTGCAGGGGGTGTGGGTTTCATCCCTGATCAAGGAACTAAGATTCCACCTGCTGTATGATCAAATAAATAAAATTTAAAAGCAGGTAATGGTCAATAATAGGAAATAAGAATTTTAAAAAAAGAAAACAGCCTAAGTCAATGCTTATTCCAAAGAGCCACATTTTGAGGTGGCAAATTTTGTTCCCTCACAGTATTGAATGCATCCATTTGGGGCTGTGCTTTGTTGAAGCTGCTATCGAGTCAGTCTAGTGGGTTAAGAAACAGATTTTATTGGCAAAGCACAAAGTATGTGATAAGCAGAAAGACAGGCACAGGTCTTCCAATATCTCCCCTTATCACACAGAGAGCTATTCCAGGGCCAGGATTCTCCACTGGTCAAACGATGTAGGGTTGGCAGTCAGAGGAAAGACCCTACCTCACTGCTGATAAAGAGTGCTTATCAACAGACATTCTGAATTTGGATTGCCGGCCACATATAGGAGTGGCAGAGAAAAATCAGCTTCCGGTAGGCTGTAGGCTTGGTGCCAGTGGAAAGCTATATTTAGGCACAGCTACTTTATGAGGAAGAGGGATGGAAGCTAAAAGGCAGGGCTAGTGAATTCTGTGTATTCCAACTTAGAAACAGTTAGATCCCTAGATGCCCATTTGCATTATATGTTGTTAGGCAAATGTCCTTCTTCTACCCTCAGAGAGAACTGGAGAAGATAAAACTGAGGGTCTTTGGCCTTGGATCTACAGACTTGAGTGTGTAGATACCCGGGACTGGATACATAACTTGTGGGGTCTATGATTCAAAAATTACAATTTCAAGATGATTATAGTAGATGATGAAATCAAGTACAGGGCTCTTCTCGGGGCTCAGTGTGACTGTACAATTTGATTCTGCCTCCATACAGTTGGTCACATAGTATTTTACTAAAAATAAGAGGGTCAGTGTCCACACACATACTGAATACTGAACACTGGAAACCATTAACTAATGAACCATTACGTTTACTTTCCAGTTAGGAGATGGAAAGAATATTTTCAAGTATATATGACCAGCCCAAGGATCCCTCAAAACATATTATTTAAGACCATCATCAAGTAAAGTTTAAAGTCAAAGAAGTCCCATACACTCAGAGTGATTAAAATAAATCTACATTCCCACAATTTTAAACAAAAATAAACAACTACCAGGTTGCCAAACACTCAGGGAAATATTTAATAAGGAAGAGAAGCCAAAATAGAAATAGCATGGTTTATAAGAAAAAAAAAATATATATATATATATACATAAATTCTAATAGAAAGATATCATAAAACCCATATTGAGACAATATTACATCTATGAAAAAAATGAACAAATGCAAATGAACATTTAGAAAAAGAAAAGGAGATCAGATTTTAAAACATGATAGAAAAAAATGAAAGAAATTTTGGAAAATAAAGTTAAGAGAAATCTTGTAGAAAGTGGAGCAGAAGGACAAAGATTACTGTAAGAAGGGGAAAAGAATATTAAGTGATTAGTCCAAGAGGCTCAACATCCAAATAAAGATTAAACAGAGACAACAGAAGGGAGGCTATCAACAATGGGATATTAATAGTTCAAAAACTAAAACAGAAGGAAATGCAGGCTGAAGAGTTCCTTTAGTCAGATGAATGAGAGTAGACCCATACCAAAGGCACATCACTGTGAAATTTCAGAACACTGTGGTCAAGGAGAAGATTCTATAATTTCCATAGGAGAAAGGGATATTAGAAGTGGTCAGAAAGTAGAATAGCTTTGATATTTCTTAGCAAAAGAGAAACACCTCCAACATTCTGTAGGAAAATATTTCCAGCTTAGAATTCAAAGCCCTGTTAAAAGGTCAAATATGAGAATGAAATAAACCATGTTAATGTATGAGCTGTTTCAAAAATTTTATCTCCTATGGATACTTTTTCTCGGCAAGCTACTGAAGAAAGTCCTTCTCAAAATCAAGAGAGTAAATCAAAGTGAAGGGGGAAATACCAGAACAGAAACCATCAGGATGACACTGAGAGGATGTGATAAATGCGCATGGCACAAAGTACCATGAACTCAGCCTGGATTAGTGTGACTTGTTGAGGGCTCTCGTTCCTGTCTCTGCAACAAATCAAGTAAGAGAGAGATGGGAGCCACAAGCAATAGTTCCAGAAGAAAAAGATGAAAAATTCAAAGTATGAGGAAGAGGGGAGTCCTAGAATGACCGTTGTGCTTCAAAAAAAGAGTCCAACCAGCTCAGACAGAAAAAAGAGGGTTTCCAGGAGGGTTGTTTCCAGGGAAATAACTGAAATGTCTAAACTTACCAGATGCGGTTGGCCTTGTTGAAAATTATAATGTACTTACAGGCACTAATGATAAGTGGTGGAGGGAAATAGCAATTCTCACAAACATGCACACAAACACACACAAGAGAGAAACAAAAGGAAGGAAAACAAAAATATTCATAATACACTAAAACTATCAGCTGTGAAACATACTTACATAGGCTTAATAATGTAAATATTGAATATTTAGCAACACCACCAATAACACCATAATAGAAATTTAGCAATAACACCACAAGATCAAAGGGGTATATTTTGAAAGAATAATTCAACATTAGGAAACTATAGGATCTGCCTTCCAACGCAGGAGACATGGGCTCAATCCCTGGGTCAGGAAGATCCCTTGAGTAGGAAATGGCAATGCACTCCAATATTATTGCCTGGAAAATTTAATGGACAGAGGAGCCTGGCAGTTTACAGTCCATGAGGTTCCAAAGAGTCAGACACAACTGAGCTTACACCCATGCAGGTAATTTACTATTTTATATTCATGGAGAAAATATCCATTTATCTCTATACCTACTCAAAATGTGTTTGATAAGAAGTCAAAATCAATTTTTCTGTTAAAACAATAACCCAAAACTTTGAGTAAACAAGGGATAGAAGGAAGCTTTTCTTTGTCTTATGTAATTATGGGTATCTAGCAAAAACAAAAATATATACTTAACAACAGAATAAGAATTCCAATCAAAGTAAGAACAAAATAAATCACAAATTTTAACTATGTAAAATGTAAAATAAAATATACACATGGTCGCTCAGTCATGTCTGACTCTTTGCAACCCCATGGACTGTAGCCTGCCAGGCTCCTCTGTCCATGGAATTCCCCAGGTCAGAATACTGGAATGGGTAGCCATTCCCTTCACAAGGGGATCTTCAGAACCCAGGGATCGAACCCAGGTCTCCCAGATTGCAGGTGGATTCTATACCTTCTGAGCCACCATGGAAGGCCATACATGATGAAAGACATGACAAACCAGAAATGAAATAAAAATTGGGAGAAAATATATACAGTGTATCATCTATCTACAAAGCTTTAATATTCTTAATATGAAAAAGATACTGATAAATCAGTACAAAACTGAAAGACTCCATTTGAAAAGAATGGAATGGGATGCATATGAGACAATATATATGTAGATAGATAGATTATGCTTAGTCTTAAAAGTCTGGGTAGAAAGTGGAGTCTGTTGCAGTTTCTTAACTTTCTTCACTAAGCTCCACACACCAATCTCAGCTGATGGCTTCTATAATGAGCTTCTGCATGGAGTAGAAATAAAAAGGAGAGGTAGAGTCATCAGCAAAGTCATTGGCACAGAGACAATCTGAAAAGTAACCAGCAACTTCATTCACATCATGGGATCCATGGAGGAGCCAGGTGCAAAGTAAGTACTGCAGGTTCTCTGTATCTTTTAGAACTTTGAGGGGATGAATTACATTCTCCCTTTGTGGGTCAGCCAGACTCCTTAGGCAAAGGAAAAGAACTCTACTGCCTTGGCAATACTGTGGAAAAAAAAACACACACACACATTTTAGAAATGCCAGCCCCAGGGTTGGCAAAGCAAGTATACAGGGCAGGGCTGGCCAGTGCAGTGGTGTGAGTCTGAGTGAGTTGGCCCCAGCAAGCTGGCTTAGAGAATCTGGAGAGGTTTGCCACAATGGTGGAGCCAGGAAGGATGGTCAAAGTATCTGTTACAGCACCTGGGAGAAGCATCACCAACCTCTAAGCCACTGTAATATTCTTTCCAGAGCCTCCATAAATCGGTCAGAGATAGCTTGATAATTTGCAGAACTCAGGGCAAAATGCAAATCAGTTCAGTTCAGTTCAATCGCTCAGTCATGTCTGACTCTTTGTGACCCCATGAATTGCAGCACGCCAGGCCTCCCTGTCCATCATCAACTCCCGGAGTTCACTCAGACTCACATCCATTGAGTTAGTGATGCCTGCAGGACCCTTATTCAAAAAGCAGGAAGAAGTTTCTTTACCAGTACTTGACTATACAGTTTTTTTTTACTTTCTTCTGTGATCTCTCGCTTGACTTTTCATGTCTTATTTCCCATGTAATGCTGTTCTGAGTAAAGAAAAGTTTGTTTTTAATTATTAGAAAGAATTTTATCATTCATCTTTATGCAATACCCTATGCTCTTCCCCAGTAGTATATTGGACAACTTCTGACCAGAGGGGCTCCTCTCCCAGTGTCATATCTGTTTGCCTTTTCATACTGTTCATGGAGTTCTTGTGGCAAGAATACTAGAGTGTTGTGCCATTCCCNCATTCATCTTTATGCAATACCCTATGCTCTTCCCCAGTAGTATATTGGACAACTTCTGACCAGAGGGGCTCCTCTCCCAGTGTCATATCTGTTTGCCTTTTCATACTGTTCATGGAGTTCTTGTGGCAAGAATACTAGAGTGTTGTGCCATTCCCTCCTCCAGTGGACCACATTTTGTCAGAACTCTCCACTGTGACCCACTGTGATCCATTATGACCCTACTCGGTCTTGGGTGACCCTGCACTGCATGGCTCATAGCTTCATTGAGTTACACAAACGCCTTCATCATGACAAGCCTGGGGTCCCAGATGAGGTATAAGAGCACTGAATTCATTTGCACAATCACTGAAATCACTCAATTCATATTTCATAGCTTATATGTGTGTGTATCTGATTCTTACCAAGTACTGCACAAAAGTGACTCAACTGTTTTTATTTTGCTTTTTGAATCATGCACGTATACATTCAACTTACTACAAAGTGAAGAAGGACTGACATGTGATGGAACTAAGAGCTTCCCTAGCTTTCCTTCTATGTCATTTTCAGTGTAAGATGAGGACTCATACCTTACATATATTGATTTCAAAACTGACCCAACTTTTGCACATCAGCATTTATTAATGATGAATATTTGGTACATTAGCCTTTAAAAGATTATAATGTAGAAACAACAAATGTACCTTATATTTCAATATTTACTTTCCTCAATAGATATGTCTATTATATATCAACTATACTTCAATAAAAAGATTATAAAACAGAACTTTANGCAAATGCGTAACTTCAACCTAAACGCCAGGTAAACACCCCCAGGTTGAGGGACACTTTACAAAATAACTGACCAGTATTCTTCCAACTGTCGAGTCATTAAAGACAAAGACTTAAGAACTGTCGGAGCTTGGAGGAGATGGAGGAGGCAGGATAGCTAAATGCAGTGTTTGGAAACTCAAAAAAGAGGGGATATGTGTAAACATGTAGCTGATTCACTTTGCTATACAGCAGAAACTAACACAGCACTGTAAAGCAACTATACTCCAGTAAAAAAAATTTTAAGATTTTTCAAAAAAAATAATAAAGATAAATGCAATGTGTGACTCTGAAACAGCAACAACAAAAGGACAATGGAGAAACTAATGGAAGCCAAATAAAGCCCATAGTTTAGTTGCCAGGATTGTTCTCAAGTTAGTTTTTACTTTGATAACTGTGCCTTGGCTGTGCAAGACGGTCCCTCGTGGGAAGGTGGGTCAAGGGTATATGGGAACCTGCCATCTCTGTGACACTTCTATTAAGTCCAAATTAATTTCAAAACTAAAACTCTTAAAAATGAGGCAGGCATCCTGCGAAAATTAAAACTGAAGCCTTTCTTCAAATAGTATACTAATACAACTTCCATGAGAATATTTTTAATGAAAACATAAAAACATTAGAAGAAAAGGAGAGCAACAATTTTATAATCTGAGTCCAGAGGACAAGAAGCATGAAATTCAAGCCATAAATGAAAAGACTGATCCATTTTGATTATATAATTTTGTTAAATCCGGCCAAAAAAAACAAAAACAAAAACCACGCAATAAACAAAATCACTAAAGGACAATCTGGAAAAACACATACTTGAAATTAGTATCACAAAGGGTTAATATCTTAAAAAAAAAAAAAAAATCCTAGAAGTCAATTAGATTAAAAAAAATAAAAANTCAAAAGAGTGACGATCTATAACCCTCACCATATTCTACCCATTAGAAGCAAGTGCCAGGTCCTGCCCCTCCTCAGTGGGAGGGTATTACACAAAGGCATGACTATCAAGAGGTGAGTTCATTTGGATGCACCTTCTTAGGGACTGCCTACCACACAATTTCTAGCAATGTGTGCATCAATTACCACAGCTTTTAAACACATGAGGCGAAAGATGACAGAACTGAAAGGAGAAATAAACATATCCACGATTACAGTTGGGGGTGTCAATACTCCTGTCTGTGTATAGATAGAATCAATAGACAGAAAATCAGCAAGGATATAGTATATCTGAACACTACCATCAATCAATTGGCTGTAATTGACATTTATAGAATGCTCCACACAACAACAGCAGAATACACATTGTCTTTAAGTACACATGGAATAAATTGATGGCAAAAGGAGAAGAGGGAGGCAGAGGATAAGATGGTTAGATAGCACCACCAACTCAATGAACATGAATTTTGAGCAAACTCTGGGAAATAGTGAAAGACAGGGAAGCCTGGCGTGCTTCAGTCCATGGTGTTGCAAAGAGTCTGACACAGTTTAGTAACTGAANGGGAGGCAGAGGATAAGATGGTTAGATAGCACCACCAACTCAATGAACATGAATTTTGAGCAAACTCTGGGAAATAGTGAAAGACAGGGAAGCCTGGCGTGCTTCAGTCCATGGTGTTGCAAAGAGTCTGACACAGTTTAGTAACTGAACACGTGCACATAGAATAAAAGGCTGCAACCAGTTTCACTGGGTTAAATTCAGCAAGACTGTTTCATTTTGGAGGCTCAAGAGGAGAATCAGTTCCCTTGCCTCGTCCACCTAATGGAGCTGTATTACCTGCCTTTCCTCCATCTTCAAAATCAGCAGTATAGCATCTTGCTTCCATTGCCACATCTCCTACTTCCCCTCTGATCTTCTTGCCTCCCTTTCTTAAGGACTCTTTCAAGTACTTTTTCTGAGCCCACTCAGATAATCCAAATAATCTTCCCATCTCTAGATCTTTAACTTGATCACGTTTGCGAGGTCCCTTTTGCAAGTAAGGTAACATAGTTACAGGTTCTGGGAACTAGGACATAGATAGAGGAGGCCATAATTCAGCATACCACATAAACTTGTTGAAGAATTGAACTCATAAAAAACATTCCAAAGAAGAATTTCACAGACCCAGGTGAGTTCACTGGTAAACTCCATTTTAAGAAGAAACAATACCAATACTATACAATCCCTCATAGAAAACATGAGAGGAGTGAACACTTCTCATTTTATGAGCCTAACATTACCCTGTTGGAAACTCCCATGGATGGAGNCATTAGGATAGAGAGTTCAGTTTACTTGGAGCAGAGTATGCCTATATATCAGTGATGGGAAATAAGGTTAGACAGGTAGGGATGCAGTAGTCCATTTATGAGAAATTTGAAACTTACATAATGCATCTGTATAGTGCTCTACAATTTTAAAACTGCTTTGAGATATTTATCTTTTTTTAATCCTTTAAACAAAACCACTTTTAACAACTCTGTAAGGTATATATTGTCATTATTCATTTTTACAGTGGAAAAGGCTTATTATTGTATAGACGTTGGAGCACTCATCTGCTTCCTACATCCGTGGTCTTCTCCTATTGAAGTGCCAGTCAAGGACCATTTATGATTTCTTGAGCAAGGAGTGTTACTATAAAAACAGTGTTTTAGAAGATTTGATCTTAGTTTATGAGATGCATTGAAGAGTGGCACTTGGAAGTCAGGAGGCAGCAATAATGCTTTGTGCTTATCCAGGAATTAAGTGTTACCTCAGAGCAAAGAAATGTAGGAATATTGATATGGGTGAAGTCATTTTTAAAGGAAGAAATGACAAATTCATATGTGTGATCTATTAACATATATGTAGTAAGATATACAGTAAAGGAATAGATATAAGAGAAATAGATCCCCACTTTAAAATTTAGAGAGATATATTTTATCTATTTCTAAGTTTAAATTCACCTTAGTTTTAAAGCTGTACAAATGTTCAAAGTCATTTTTGTCTTACATCATCTTGTGATACCCCTCACATTTAAAGGGAAAAAGCTCTCCCAAGAAGTTCATTCTCATAAATTTAAAATCATCTCATGGAACACCCAACAGATTCAAACAACTTGAAAAAAAAATAATTGTTGAAAGTTCTTCTATGTTTAAACTTCTTTTTTTAAAGTCTCTCTTTTCTCATGATAATGACCTTCATTATAATACTGCTAAATATATCTCACAAACACTTTTGGACAATGCTCATATAGAGAGTGTAGCTCATATATAGAAAATTGAAAAATAAGCCCTTAGTGAGAGAGGATTGAGAGAGAAGGCTATTCTGAGAATTTAAAAATCAGAACAAAATGAATCATTAAATTTCCACCTATTTTTTAAGATACACATTGAAAGCAAACTTTGAATTTAATTCAGTTGACCTCTGTTTCCTTTCTGGTTTGATACAGAACAAATACATATTCTCTTAGGATAAAAATTGTCCAAGCAAATAAAATAAATATAGTTCTTGTAGACTCAGAGCAAATCCAGTCATTTAAAAGACTTTGTCATCATATTTAGAGTAACAGTCAAAGAAAAATTGGCCTTTATAGGTAGAGTTTATACTGACCAATTCTCTGTTTTGTTTGGTTTTGGACACTTACTCATTTAGAATTTAGATAAGAAATAAAATATTTTTTAAAGATTATTTTTATGGATCATTTTTAAAGTCTTTATTGAATTTGTTGCAACATTGTTTCCATTTTATATTTTGGGGTTTTTTTGACTATAAGGCATGTGGGACCTTGGCTGCCCAACCAGGGATCAAATCCATACTGCCTGCATTGGAAGGCAAAGTCTTAATTACTGGACTCCCAGGGAAGTCCCAAAACACTTGTTCTTTATCTTGCATAAAGATTCAAAGAATGGAAAAGAAAACACAAAATAAATATGACATCAGTTCAGTTCAGTTCAGTCGCTCAGTCGTGTCCGACTCCCTGCGACCCCATGAATCGCAGCATGCCAGGCCTCCCTGTTCATCATAATTTCTACTATTTAAAAGTTTAGAAAAAGATTTATGAGTGTCAGAAAAATTTAGCAATTGTCATTTTAGCCAAACTCACTACACGTGAGGAAGAAATAAGTCCAGATTGAGTTTATCTAAATCAATGGTACAGTTACTAGGGTGAATGAGAGTAGTCACGATGGGTATCAGATGGTGTTTAAGAGGGAATGTACATGATAAAGTCTGATCTAGATCTGTCCTGCAGGAGGGAGCACATCTGAAATGGCAGTGGGGAAGGACAAACAAGCTGGGTGAGTGTGAGAGACAACTTGACTATTAGGAAGTGTGGGGCCAAGGGCCTTGCATGTTAATAAAGATTCTCTAACCTAGTGGAGGGGAAATTTTTTTTTTTTAAGCAGCATGGAAATCTATCATGAGACTTCTATAGACTCAAGATACTTCAAAATGAAACTGGCCAAAATGCCAAACCTTACATATTTTCCACCAGAATACAGAAATAGAGATTCTCTCTAAAAGTATGATGTTTTTATTTCTTATAAAAAGAGAAAGCAAGGGGAAAAGGAAAGAACATTTTGTCAGGCTGAGTTAAGTACTTTCTTACAAAAATAAAGTTCAAGATTAATAGTAATTAGAGGGGTAGGCAGGTAGGGGGAGAACAAAATGGCTTAAGGGATCAAGTGTATGGTGACGAATGGAAACTAAACTTTGTGACGAATGAAAACTAAACCATTGCTGGTGAGCACGCTGTAATGTGTACAAAAGTCGGAATATAATCTTCTACACATGAAACTTATATAATGTTATCAGCAATGTTGCCTCAATTTTTTAAACCATCAGCAAAAAACTGTAGTTCTGCCTCAGACTATCTTTCTGTTTTCTATTAAACAATATAATGCAGACAAACCTTAACATAAATTTTATTTTCTACCTCTTTACCTTATGCATAGTTGAGCTACCTATGGATCATTTATTCCACCTACAGAATTGCAGAAAAAAGTTTTAAACCTTTTCCCAATATTTTACAGAAATAATAACCTATTTGTGCTTCATATTTGATTGACTTCATGTAAGTTTATTTTCCTTTAAAAAAAAAATCACATATCAAAATGTGAGAAACATTCCTTCCTCCATCTCAAGCTATGTTTAAAATTTCTCAGCTGGTGCTATCATCGAGACTTTACCTATTCTTTATGCATATATGATAATCATCATTTGTGTTTCTTACAAGTCTTGTAATTTTTACTAAAATAGTGATTTCCTGCTGAGATACTTCCAGTGCATACACACCATATTTTTGTTTTCTTTCACCCATCTGCTAGTTGTGAACATCGAACTATAGCTCATATCTAAATAATCAGAATCAATGTTGGTAGACCGTTAGAACTCAGTAACTGAAGACTAAAGAAAGGAGTGACTAGATGGATGACAAATGAAGAGATGTTAAATACAGCCGTGTAGGAGAAGAGATATATTGATTATATCTGTAATTGATCTGGAAAAAAAGAGATAAATATCCTGGCAAGGCAAAACTTGTATTTCAGCATTCAACTAAAATTACAAGTAGAGAGTAGAAATAATCGTAAAATTGCATCCTGTGTAAGTAATACATACAATTAGTCTCTGTGTAAAAGTTTTACAATATTGTAGATAAGATTAACATCACTTTGAATATAATACCATGGATGATACATATAATATTGATTTGTGAATATGTGGAGTTCTTTTCCCCAAGTGAACTTTGAACAGATGTTTTGTAATAGAAATGAGGGACAAAACCAAGGCAGATTATCTACACGGCAATAATAGAAATAGTTAATAGCTCCAAAATTCAGGTCAGTTTTTAAAATACTTGTGTGCACATCGACACATTTAAGCCTTACAAAGACCTGAGGTAGTTACTAGATTCTTCCCATTGTGCAGATGAGTAAACTGAGGCATTTAGAGGTTAAGTGATTCCTTCACAGAAAATGTACAGAGAAAGGGGAGCCTGTGATTGAGTACTGATCAAACAACCATCACTGACATGCAGCAGGCATCTGCGTTGGTGCAAAACAGGCTCCCACCCAAGTTAACTCACATTTCTCATGTCTGTGGAACACTCTAGCAAATCTTAGGATTTATATTCTGTTTACCAATTGGTTGTCCTTCTCATATATGGGAAATCTGCTTCAGTTCTCAAACGTGTTTCTTCTCGATGAATAACTGAATCAAATTCACAAGTGGGGACTTAGATATCCCAAGGTCTTCTGGGAATCAATATTAATATACTCTTGTTCAACACAGGTGATACCAACTAAACATCATGCCCATAAGCTATATATCAACATGTGAGGTATTTTCAGTGTGCCTGAATTGTCCTTCCCTTGTGTTAACTTACACATTAAATTCTATTTATCTTTCAAATTCTTGCTAGGCTGCCATCTCCTCAGTGAAGTCTTGCTTCCCTGTATTGTTTACTGTCTCGTACATGTTGTTAGTATGGCACCATTATTCTAGATTAAAAAAAATTTTTGATATGTCATTCTCACACTAGGCAGTAAGATTTTGAGACTAATTATGCTCTTAGGGTTGCCCAGGTCTGATGTTAGATGCACTGCAAATGCCTGTGAAATAAATTGAAATCTGACTACTATATCAGCACCGTTGCAGTCTGATTTACATGACTACCTCTACAGCTTAAGGTAGGACAAGAATTAACTCCCATTTGTTGTGAACAATTTGTTTCATAACTTCCCCTGAATAGTCCACAAAGCTATATTCTTCCCATATGCCTTATTCTATTTTCTTGATATTCTTAGTAATATTTTTACATTTGGATGAAGCTTTTTATATGTCTATTAAATTTAAGAAGAATTCTACCAATTCAAAGTGCCCACATATATTGATAGTGTCAATTTTAATACGGTGCCCATTTTTACAAAAATATATTGTCCTTAGAATTACAAAAAACAGCATCTAATTCTACCAAAATGAGCTTACTAGCAACTGTTATTCCCACTCAAGGATAATTCTACCAAAATGAGCTTACTAGCAACTGTTATTCCCACTCAAGGATAAATTTACTTTTCAAATAAATTTTCCTGACTATAAAGTTTTGTAAAAAGCAACTCCTATTTCTAGCAGGAAAGTCAATTAAGAAACCCTACCATCACTGTAAATACCTAGACACAGCAGGTGAAATATAACAAAGCTTATTTTAAATGCCTAAGTAAGTTTTCAACAAAGAGGGAAATTGGTCAGTATCAGAAATAAACTGGAAACTGAAAACCAAATGGTAAGTATGTGAATGGAACCTGAGACTGTTCTGTGATGCGTTTTTCCTCCCAGAACTTTAGGGACTCAAGCTGTACATCCCCCAGGAGACAGGGAACAGGGGTGTGCTCTCCAGCCTATGCAAGACAGAGAATTGGAACTGAGAGAACAAAGTTGGGACCCACACATGTCTACACATTTGGTGGATGATCTATTTTTTTAAATAGCCCAATGTCACAGGCAGATAATAAGAAAGCTTGTCTCATCTCTTCCTCTGCTCTATGTGGAAAAAAATATATATATATATATAGGGGAATATATTATTACACAAATATATTCCCAAATAAAGTGAAATTCTAGTCCTATGGTTACAGTGGGCTTGAGGGTAAAATTAACATGTACTGTTAATGCGTCATAGTGTCCCTGAGGCAGTGATTACCGTTAGGCGATCTGGTACAGCTAACACAAAGCTGTTTCTTATACATGTGTTCTAGGCCACTTGTATAATCTCACAAGAAAGGGAAGATAAAAGTGCTAGAATAAACTAACCATTAAGAACTAACAACACATATGGAAATCACAGGAAAAAAATAGCCATGAACGAGACTAATCAGACACAACAGGGAAATTAGAGAGACTCAAGAACTTGAGCTGCAGAGAAGTAATCTAAAAGAGAGTATAAAAATATTGCATATCAATTTTTAAAACTTTTATAAATATCCAGAGGAATAAACATGGTTGTGTTGACAGGTAACACAAGTAAGGCACAGTGTGGAGGTCTACAGGAAGTGGAGATCAGACTGTCAAGATGAGAAAAACAGACCCGATTAGGGGAAACAGTTTGAAGGAGAAGAATTTAGTAAAAATAGCCTAATTTTCGTGCATATTACAAAACCATGAGGAGTAAGGTTAACCACATAGAATGAGTGCATTTCAGGGCTTCTCAGGTGGCCCAGCGGTAAAGAATCTGCCTGCCACTGCTGGAGCCACAGGAGATGCAGATTCCATCCTTGGGTTGGGGAGATTCCCCTGGAGGAGGAATTAGCAACCCATTCCAGTATTCTTGCCTGGAAAATCCCACCGACAGAGGAACACGGTGAGCTACAGTCCATGGGGTCACAAAGTGTCTAACACAACTGAACGGACTGAGCATGCATCCAAGCCAAGCTGAAGTGGACAGTGTGGTTGGTTCCCAACATCCACCCCCCCACTTCCCCGATCAGAGGCAGTATAACTGGGAAATGAAACTCAGTTTTGGATGGGTGTGCTTTATCCTCCCCAGCCAAACCATGTGTGACCTAGAATGTAGTACACTAATAGTGAAGGACAGGGAAGCCTGGTGTGCTGCAGTCTATGGGATCTCAAAGAGTCAGACACAACAACAACTCTAGCTGTAGTAACTCTGTCTGCAAACAGCCCCTTGACCCTCCATGCCTCTGGTAAATTCCATTCCCTTGCCTACTTCTCCCCCACATTGTTTTCTGAAATTTTAGTGTCGAACAAGAAAAAAACAAAACAGAACACACAAATGAAGCACTTTAAAATATCCCTCCTGCCTTCAAAGCAGTACGTATGTAGTAGCCTAACAGATATTTAGAATTCTGATTGGGGTAATGAAGAAGGGAGTACAAGTAGGACAAGTGATGAGTTGATAAATGTTTCATAGCCAGCTGGGGGTTAAGGGCTGATTTGTAGCCTTTGATGATTTCTATGATATAAGTATTCCCACCATGACTGACTTCAAGCTTCCCTTTCACAACCAGCTTGCAAAATGTCTGATTATTTAACATTTGATTATCTCAAACGACTACAAGTTGGCTCCAGCACACTGCTGTCAGCCAACATTCAGAAGACAGTATTGTACCATCTCAGATAGACCCTACCATGAGAGTTGTCTATTGTATTTTCCTAACTGGTTGTATCAACCCATGGATAGTAAATATTCTTCTCAGATTCCATAAGTAGTGTTACTACCATCTTAGGTGTTTGATGGTAATGTGGACTTTGTCTTCGTCTTCAGATAAATAGAAAATTTATACTAATGGAAAATTGGGAAACAATAAGCCAGAGTCTATTTTAAATTGGACTCCCAAGCTATAAAATATTATAATATTTCTAAATTTGTTGATCATTTACTCAGCAAAATGTATTAAACACTTTCTAGGCACAGTTTGTCTTAAACCAACCAAACAATTCCATCTCCCCCACTCCCAGAAATGTTCTCTAATTTGGTTTTAAAATATTCCATTTATTTCTTCTATGTAAACAGGATAACAAGGCAATATCTGTACACAATAATCATATTTAAAAAGTATAAATTCTGGAAGGAAAGAAACATACTTAAATGTTCAAAATATGATAGATCATGGTAAAACATCTGCAAACAGAACATTTTTTTAAACAAGCCACCTGAATTTTGTCAAGATCAATAATCCACCTACGATATTAATTAAAATAATTGATTGTAGTACTTTTTGTAATAGAAAAAATCTGAAATGTCCATTAATTGGAAAATAAATTTGTGATAAATCCATAAAATGAAAGGTTATATAGCAGAGAGGATGAATAAATCCAAGCTATACAAATCCATATGGGTGAACCTCACAAATTTAATATTGAAAAAAACTGCCAGCTTATATATATAATATGATGCTTCTTACATAANGAAAATAAATTTGTGATAAATCCATAAAATGAAAGGTTATATAGCAGAGAGGATGAATAAATCCAAGCTATACAAATCCATATGGGTGAACCTCACAAATTTAATATTGAAAAAAACTGCCAGCTTATATATATAATATGATGCTTCTTACATAATAACTTTAAAACCTTTGTATATACATATTATACATAGACATATATATATAATCTGCCATTTATGGTGAAATGTTGCAGAAAGTATTTCAGTTATCTCAGAAGTTGAAAGAAACTTAATGGTATTAAAAAGAGATTCATAATTAGCTTTATATCAGAATGTTTTATTTCTAAGTTGGTGATTTCCACACAACTTTTTGTTTGCTTTTTGTCCTTTGGGAATGTATGAAAATTTCCATAATATATTTTAATAATTAAAAATGTAAAATCCATTGACTAAACATTTATAGCTTCACAATATTTTGTGATTTAAGCATTAGTCAACAGCATATTATCCTGTGCATAAAAATCCTCATTAGTCTTTCCTAGTTTCAAGTTTGGAAATTAATTTCTTCAATATTTAATTAACAATATGTCACTAATGTTATTAAGGATATTCTACCCAATTTCAAATCATAACTTGCAGAGTAAAACATTTATAAAACATCAGAATTAATAACTAGGAATGAGCGATTAGTGTCATCTCACCTAGAATAAATATAATGATGACGCAAATTCAATCTCTCTTGTTATTCATCATCCATGTTTCATCCCAGAAAGACCTACTAGATTTTTCATGCTCAAGATTTGTGATGTCATGTGAATGTGTATGCTGGTACATGTGTGAACACAAATATGTGTTCCCATGTATGTGTATCCAGAGAAAAGTGTCTGTGATATAATTTTTATCTATGGAAATTGATCCAAGGAACAGAACACAAATTGTAACCAAACAGGAATATTTAGTTTTTCTGAAATTAAAACATTGATTAAAGAGACCCAAAGAGATTAATTATCTGACCTAGAAACCTTAGCTTTGCCAAATTCAGTATTGAAATTATATATTGGATATAAACACTGTTGAGAAAACTGAGTAGGCTAAGGAGAATATTTCTTCTCCTTCCATTGAATTTTAAGGTCAGATTCAGGCAAAAATTGCCTTGCAATGGGTTGGGTTTGAGAAAACAAAAGTCCAGTTAACCATAGATTTTCAAAATTCTGTCCCTAGTGGTCTAGTGGTTAGGATTCTGCACTCTATAAATTCTAGGCCTCCTTTGATCTCTGACAAGTTTTGTGACCTTACTTCTCTCATGTTATTTTTCTATTTCATTTTTCTCTCACTTGTGTAAATTATCCAATGTTCTCTATGTACATAACCCATACTGATTACATTTATTTGTTATAAAATATTTAGTATAATTTCTTTCCCCAAGACAACCCATGACTTACATGTACCTCAAAATTTCCCCCTGAGATACAAGAAAGTTTCCTGGCACTACAAAAAATGAAACAAGATATTTCTCTGGTTCATCCTTGGTAGGAAAAAATTAGAGTACTTGGCACCTAAAAGAACAAATAATGTACATGTAGATGTACTTTCCCCAAAATGAGGAGAAATAGGCTGATTTACTAGTGTTTGAACTTTTCTAATCAGCAAGGGCCACGCAATTTTTTTTGTGTGTAACTAATTTAGCTTTATCAAATTCTAGCACAAATTTATTTTTAAAAAATAAAATATTTATGACTCTATATGAAATATTTTTATGCCCGTTACAATTTAAGTAAAATTTATTTACTTTCAAATTGATTTGTCTAACATTTTAAATATTTAATTTTAAAAAATTAAATCTTAATTCAAATAAGGTGAACATTTATTGCATAAGGTGGTATTCAGGTTTATTTGAATTAAAATATTATATTAATTGGCATCTTCAATACATAAAAATGAACTTATGGTGATTCTTTTTATTCTGTTTTGTTTCATTTTTAAGTAAGGGTTGAGTTGCAGGTGTGACCAAACCAGAACTTCAATGATAATCCTCACAGATGAATGAATATTCTGAAATGTACAACTCTAGTTTGATAAAGTAGTGAAGATGAGCTCATGGTGGAAATAAAATATTGTGATATTATCAAAGGGGTTCCCTAGTAGCTCAGTAGTAAAGAATCCACCTGCCAATGCAGGAGATGCAGGTTCCATCCCTGAGTCAGAAACATCCCCTCTAGAAGGAAGTGGCTATCCACTCCAGTATTCTCACTTGGAGAATCCCATGGACAGAGGAATCTGGTGGGCTATAGTCCATAGGGTCACAAAGAGTCGGATATAACTGAGCAACAACAACAATACCATCAAAAGAAATTTAATCTGTACCTTCATAAGAAATGTTGTTTTTTTAGGATGAAAGTACAGTTAATTGTCACATATCATTATTTGTTTGAAGTAGTCAACTCCTTTGCCAAAAGTAGTCCAAGAGGGAAAATTTCCCTTTCTTTCTTTGCCACCACCAGCAAATTTCCCCAAAACTTAAAGGACAAGTTATCTTACACTTACAAATGTTCAAGTGGCTTCTCAAGTCTTCTGACCCCAAGTATAGAACCTTCTGGTACCTGCCAGATTCCCATGTCCACATCTGCCCCCCGGACTTCAACAGATTGCTTGTTCGAATGTCCTGCTGTCACAACTGGTGCTCCGTCTGCCAAAAATACCAGTGTCTCCACTCTCCCAGGGGTCAGCTGGCCCAGCATCACCTTTATGCACCAGCCAACAGGGGAACTGCAGCAGCCCATGTGCCCAGGCCCAACTTCATAGAATTTACCGTAGCTCTGTTTCCTCCCATCACATCTAGATCCAGGCAAAGTATTCCGCCTTGAGACCTGAAACAGGGCTCTGCCAGCACCTAATAACACAATTCAGAAGTGTGCAGGTTTAATGCCCCATGGACTAACTTAGACTAAATACAGTCAAGAAAATGGGAAAAGCTAGCAGAAAAATTCCTGTACTTTCCTTGTCTTTCAGACTGTTCTGAGTAACTAAGATTCCTTAAGACCTTCCTCGAAGACTTCCGCACTGATTGTCAGAAATATGTTGTGCTTCTTTCTGAAGCTGTGGTTGCTGGGTCATGGACCACCTTTCTTCCTTCCTGTACTCACCTCTTTGACCCACACTCTTGTTTCCCTGGCACTGACCCTCCCCATAAAGTCTTAGGATGCAGACTCTATTTTTCAGGGAGATTTAAGACATCAAACTTTGGGGGCACACCTAATCTTAAAGTTATAAGAAATCTAAAATACAATGGAAATATTTAGAAATCTTTCTGCAAAATTCCACTTGAATATCCATAGTTATCACTCCTTAACAACAAGGCCCCAGATTAAAAAAAAAAAAATACAAAAGGCAAAGTTCTCCTTAATTCAGGAAATTAACCTAGTTCAGGAGAAGATTTTGTTTTTCATACAGCTCTGTACCATGTGATGTAAAATTCTTACCATTTTTTAAACCTCAGTATGGACTGGTAAATGATAACAAAATAATTGAAAAATGAGTGTTTTTAAAGAAATATAGGGAACATATGATTAGCTTACTATGGAAAATAGATCTTATGAACAGTAACTATGAACATTAACAAAAACAAACTCAGTTTTTTTCTTATGATCTTTATTGAGATATGATGTATATATACAGTAAAGTGTATGCATTTAAAGTATACAGTTGAATGAGTTGTGACAAATATCTATACCCATTACCATCATCACAATCAAGATTTAGGATATTTGCATCATCCTAAATAGTTCTCTCATGACCCTTTCCCACTCGTAGCCCTAGGGAACCACTGGTCTCATCTGCTTTTCATCTGCTTTCACTTTCTGTCACCATAGAGTAATTTTGTCCATTCTAGAATTTCATAGAAATAGAATTATTACACACACACATTTGTATTTATATGTGTGTCTAGGTTCTTTCTCTTAGCACAATGTTTTTGAGGTTCATCTATGTATTAATAGTTGTGTCTGTTAGTGAAGAAGTGAAGTGAAGTCGCTCAGTCATGTCCAACTCTTTGTGACCCCATGGACTGTAGCCTGCCAGGCTCCTCCATCTATGGGATCTTCCAGGCAAGAATACTGGATACAATACAAAATTCAAGAATACATTTCCTTCTTCAGGGGATCTTCCCAACCCAGAGATAGAACTGTGGTCTCCTGCGTTGCAGGCAGATTCTTTACCATCTGAACTACCAGAGAATCACTAATTTATTTCTTTTTCTTGCAGGATAATATGCCATTGATCACCACATATGAATGGATCTTTTCACTGTTTCTCATTTCTGCCTACTACCAACCCAGCTGCTATAGCATTTATGTGCAAGCTTTTGTGTAGGTATGTATTTACATTTATTTGGAGTGAATATCTAGTAGTAGAATTACTGTATCATATGGTAACTATATGTTTAACCTCACTATCTGTTTTCTAAAGTAGATGGACCCACAAGAAATGTACAAGAGTTTCAGCTGTTCTGTATCCTTCCCAATGTTTGACATTATTAGTCTTTATGATTGTAACCATTTTAGAAGGGAGTGTTATCTCTTAGCAAGTTTCAATTTGTGTTTCTCTGCTGAGTAATGATGCTGAACATCTTGTGCTTGTTAACCATGTCCTATCTTTTCAGAAAGTGTCTGTTCACAACTTTTTTTCATTTTTATGGATATTTCTCTTCTTACTCACTTTTAAACAAGAGAACCCTTCACTATCTACTGAAGGGTCTTATGGTTTGCAAATATGCCATAACATTTTAATTAAATTCATGAAATAAAAACAATTAATTACCTCATTTTCTGCTTTTAGCCTCCTTCCTCAGGAAACTCCAGCTCTTCTCGCCTTCTGTCTGTTCTTAGAACAGGCCTGGTTTTATTTTCCACCTCACATTACTCTTGTGATTAACTCTGTTTGAAATTCTGCTTCCTTTTTCCCTCATGAGATAGACTCCTTCTCATCTTTCACATCTCAGCTCAAAAGTCATATCCTCAGAGATACGGTCCCTAGTCCAAGATAAAGCCTTTTATGTCATTTCCTGTGACATGACCCTGTTTCCAGCACTCCTGATAACCTGCATTTATATTTTTCAATTTACTTAGTTGTTAATTGTTTCCATTCCCCCACACCTGTGCTCCCTGAGAACAGCACCACAACCAACCTGTTTTCCAGAGACTCCCAGCATGTTGCATACTGCAAAGCCCACAATGGGAGTGTGAAAAATATTTACTGCTGAATGAATGAATACCTCAGTTCTCCATGAGTCATTAATTAGAGGGTCAGCATTTTGGAGAGAAATCATCCCCTGAAGTCCTGTTGAAGTTTTACACAGCTCTCAGTAACTCACAAATGGGTATGTCCCTGAACTGTTTCTACTCAGGAGAGTCTAGGATAAAACAGGCTTCAAGAGTTCTAATGCGTTGCATTCCCTTCTCCAGGGGATTTTCCTGATCCAGGGATTGAAACCGGGTCTCCAGCATTGCAGGCAGATTCTTGACCATCTGAGCCACTAGGGATTTAATGAAATGCTAGTACAGTGTCTCACATATAGTAGAAGTTTTATTTTGGTTGTTTATTTCCCAATTTAAATAATTTATGTTTACATGTATAAGAAAGCAAACATTTCCCAAAAACATACTGTATTTTTCTATTCAAATTGCTCCTAATAAATATTCATTAATAGCATTAAAAGCATAATGTGTCTTGGAGCAAATAGGTAGCAATTATATAACTTAGAGATTGCAGCAATAAATGAAATAAAAGTCCATGTATTTAAAAGGAAGGACCGTAAATTCATATTACTAAGTGAAAAGTCAATGTGAAAAGGCAGCATACTGTATGATTCCAACTCTATGACATTCTGGAAAAGGCAAAACTATGGCGGCAATAAAGATCAGTGGTTGCCAAGTGTGGCATGAGGGGAGGAGAGATGAACGGGCAGAACACAGGGGATTTTTTAGAGCAGTAAAAATACTCTAATAATGATGGAAATAGTGTATATGTCATTATACATTTGTCCAAACCCATGGAGCATATAACATCAATAGTGAACCCCAGGGTGAGCTATAGGGTTTTGGTTAATTATGGTGTGTCAGTATAGGTTCATCCTTGGTTTAAAAAAAAAAAAAAGCACCATTCTGCTATGTGATATTAACAATGAAAGAGGTTATGCATATGTGGGGTTAGATAGTGTATGGGAAATTTTTGTACTTCCCTCTAATTTTGTTATAAACCTAAACTTGTTCAAAATAAAGATAATACTTCAAAGAAAAAATGCTTTTCATAATCACTTTAATAGAGAAGAGATTCAGGCAAACTCAAAAATAATTTTTCTATATATTCTTATTAAACATTCTCTAAGGAATAAGTCCGGAGAAGGCAATGGCACCTCACTCCAGTACTCTTGCCTGGAAAATCCCATGGATGGAGAAGCCTTGTAGGCTGCAGTCCATGGGGTCACTAGGAGTCGGACAAGACTGAGCGTCTTCACTTTCACTTTTCACTTTCATGCATTGGAGAAGGAAATGGCAACCCACTCCAGCGTTCTTGCCTGGAGAATCCCAGGGATGGGGGAGCCTGGTGGGCTGCCGTCTATGGGGTCGNGTCACTAGGAGTCGGACAAGACTGAGCGTCTTCACTTTCACTTTTCACTTTCATGCATTGGAGAAGGAAATGGCAACCCACTCCAGCGTTCTTGCCTGGAGAATCCCAGGGATGGGGGAGCCTGGTGGGCTGCCGTCTATGGGGTCGTACAGAGTCGGACACGACTAAAGCGACTTAGCAGCAGCAGCAAGGAATAAGTCATATAATTTGTGCTTGACTTTAAAAAATTGCCATAGTGCATTTATTTAGCAATATTATGGAATTAGATATTGTATTCTGCATATATTTTCCAGACAATCAAATCTTACTCTGTGAAATTTCCTTTTTAAAAAAAAATTATTTTATTAATTTCAATTGGAGGATAACTATAATTCTGTGATGGTTTTGGCCATACATCAACATGAATCAGCCACAGATATACATGTGTCCCTCCATCCTGAAATTTCTTTAAAAATAAGATTGTCTAAATATATGCTTTCACTTATATGTGAACTCTAAAAAGTCAATTTCTTTATAAGAACAGATTCAGACTCACAGACATAGAAAGAAGACTTATAGTTACCCAAGGGAAAAGGAGAGGTGGAGGGGCAAATTCGGGGCATGGGATTAATGGATACACAAAACAACAAGGATTTACTGTACAGTGCAGGTCAAGAAGCAACAGTTAGAACCAGACATGGACCAACAGACTGGTTCCAAATTGGGAAAGGAATACATCAAGGCTGTGTATATTGTCACCCTGCTTATTTAACTTATATACAGAGTATATAATGAGAAATACCAGGCTGGATGAAACACAAGCCGGAGTGAAGATTCCCAGAAGAAATATCAATAACCTCAGATATGCAAATGATATCACACTTATGGCAGAAAGTGAAGAGGAACTAAAAAGCCTCTTGATGAAAGTGAAAGAGGAGAGTGAANAATATTATTCCTTACTTCCAGTTTTCATTTATTTTAAATAAAATATAATATTTTATACATATTTATTACCTTCATAATATGGCTAGATAATAAATACTGTTACTTATCTAAAAAAAAAAAGATTTGGAAACAATGCCACAAAATCAAAAAACTTTCTGATTGTTAATGAGAATATGATAATATTTAAATTTACAGGGGTATATCTATAATGAAAATAATTACTGCAAACAATACTTTCAGCAGACATAGTGATATGCATTGTTTCAACTAAACCTCAGAACATTCCATTTTAAAAGTAGGAAACTAAGTCTGACACTGAACATCTAAGTATGTGTCTCCCACCTTCAAAAACACAGTAGAAACTTTGCATTAGTCCTACCTCAATCTTCCCCCAACAAATCCAACAATCTTGTCTTCTTTTCCATTCATTTTCTTCTTCAAAGAAGAAGTAAGGAACTGACCCTCTTCCTGTTGAAGACCAGTCCTTTCACTGGTGCTCTGAATCAGCTCATCTTTTGACTTAGGAAAGTGTCATCACCAACTATCCTTCCTTGCTTCAACCACATCCACTTTTAAATACCTTCATATCTTTTCCATTTTTAAAACCAATTAAAAAAAAGCACAAACAAAACAGAAAACCTCACTATCAAATTCCTCACCACCTACCCCTTCACAACCAAACTCTTCTAATAAGTTGTCCATATTCACTTTCATTTCCTTCCCACTTATTCACTCCTCACTCCCCGTTCTCTTTCATTAAATAATTAACCTGATAGATTTTTTTTTTCAACTTCATTGTGCTTGATCTCCTTGTAACTTTTGTACCTGTTAACCACTTCTTCCTTCACTTGGCTTCATTGGTACTATTCATTCCCAATCTTTTTCTCATATTCTGTCTGCAACTACTCAATTTCTTTGTCAACTTTATCCTCCTTTACCCAAAGATGAAATTCTTCAAGGCTGGTGCTTCCTTTCTCTATTTTATCAAAGCAAAGTAGAGAAGGTTGTGTCTGGGGAACTTGTAACTAAGGATAGATGTTTAAGTAGTTCAGACAATAGTGACTCTTCCATTGCATAGACATTAATTATATGAGACATTATATGGACTTCCAACGTATCTAAGTTTTGTAGAAAACACATTAGAATAAATAGAAAACCTGACTGTCATCTGCTTTTTTAAACTGTAAACCATTCTAGAAACATCAGTAGCTACATTTAGAAAACAACCTTCGATTTAAGAAAGCTCTAGTTTGTTGAAAGACAGGGAAGCCTGGTGTGCTGCAGTTCATGAGGTTGAAAAGAGTCAGCCATGACTTAGCAACTAAACAATAGCAAGTGTGTGGGAAGAGATATTACTTTTCTTTCTTCATGGGACTGGTCATATAAGACACAATGTGACATCTTACATTTCACCTAAAGATGCTTTTAGGATTAGATGCTGTTGCAATGACATGATCTAGCTATACTCCCCACCATGTGGAAAAGAAAAATCTTAGCCTCACTATATTTCATTGCCGACTACTCTGAAGACAATACTCATATCCTGGTTATTCCTTATTCTTACCCTTGAATGTCAAAATGTAAATCAAATTCATATGTATTACCTGTCTCATCTATGACTGCTTCGCAGGCACAACATGGATTGCTTGTATAGTACAGATTACAGGAACAAACACAACTGAAATCCGTATCAGTTGCTTTTCTGAGGATATTAAGAATACTGAACAGGTGAATTGCTGCTGTGAGTGTTTTTCTGTGCTAAACTGTATGCAAATACTACTGTTGCCTTTACTTTGTTTTATTCCTTGCCAAATAGGGTTGAAATGAAGATTATTGTTGTAGGATGCTGGTTCATTTTTAGTAAAGTTCCACTATAATATAAGATATTTATAGAACTTGAAGAATAGTGATATATTAAGACATTTCGTCACAGGTATTGGCTGGTGCTAAACTTGAAAATAAACTGATATATTAATAAAATGCATGATCTGAAGAGTCTGCTAAACTTTAACAAAATATTATTTATACAAGGAATAATTCACAGAGATATATTCTTTATGCTGCTTGTTTTATATAGTAATATAATGGACTGGGAAAATTTTAAGAAACTTAGTATTCATCATGAGGCTAGAAATGGAAAATTTAAGCATGCTGAATTTTCACAGTGAGTTTTATAATTCTTATTGAGAGAGACTGATGATAAACCTTCACAAATGTAATCAGTTAATGTAATCACTTAAACTAGTCATGCTTGATCTATTCTACTACGTAAATTTTGCTGACAGTATTATTTCTTATTCTTATGGTTATTTTGTTTGCATATTATTAATAAAATGTAGAATCAGCTAAAAATGTTAACTATGATTTCTTTTTCAAGACTGTAGGTCTTACATTTATGAGTCCCATTGATCTCAATGTCAGCAATCTATAACATTCTAGAATTTTAGTCTAAGTTTTCCAGCTAAATGTTTATTTATACATCCTAAACATTTGCCATGCTACTGCTACTACATGATCTTAATAATTAAAATTTAACTGTCTTGAATAATGGTATTTTAAATAATGATATTATAAATATTGGAAGTATTCTAATTAAAGTCCAATAAATATTCTAATAAAATTAGAAATGTAAGTGTCCTGAATAATGTTATTCAGCATTGAGTTACCTAAATTCGACTGTGCCATCACCCAACTGCTAGTTACAAAATTTGTTTCAATTTCTTTGTGTTTCTGTATTTAGAAACTCTAAAATGATTACTTTCCAGAAAATAATTGTTTATAGGATTTGCAAATAGTTGTTTCAAAGACTTATTTAAATTTGAAACACATATTTTAAATCACGTATCAGTCTAGCCTGTTCTTCAGTTCAGTTCAGTCACTAAGTCGTGTCTGACTCTTTGCGACCCCATGAATCTCAGCAAGCCAGGCCTCCCTGTCTATCACCAACTCCCGGAGTTCACTCAAACTCATGTCCATCAAGTTGGTGATGCCATCCAGCTAGCCTGTCCTAGAATGGGATATAAATTAATCATACAGTATTATTCTTGTGTTTGACTTTTTTGGTTCACTAAAGTATTTTTGAGATTTACTCATGTTTTCATGGAGTAGATTTGCAGCAATCTCTTCTGAGAATAGCATGAAAAATAGACATTTCAACTGTGCCTTTAGATTCACAATCAGGTTGATGGAAACAAATAGCCCCAGGTCATTCACCTTCAGTTCAGTTCAGTTCAGTCGCTCAGTCGTGTCTGACTCTTTGCGACCCCATGAACCGCAGCACGCCAGGCCTCCCTGTCCATCACCATCTCCCAGAGTTCACTCAGACTCACATCCTTCGAGTCCGTGCTGCCATCCAGCTATCTCATCCTCTGTTGTCCCCTTCTCCTCCTGCCTCCAATCCCTCCCAGCATCAGAGTCTTTTCCAATGAGTCAATTCTTCTCATGAGGTGGTCAAAGTACTGGAGTTTCAGCTTTAGCATCATTCCTTCTAAAGAATACTCAGGGCTGATCTCCTTCAGAATGGACCGGTTGGATCTCCTTGCAGTCCAAGGGACCCTCAAGAGTCTTCTCCAACACCACAGTTCAAAAGCATCGATTCTTCAGCACTCAGTTTCTTCATAGTCCAACTCTCACACCCATACATGACCACAGGAAAAACCATAGCCTTGACCAGACGGACCTTTGTTGGCAATGTGTCTGCTTTTGAATATGCTATCTAGGTTGGTCATAACTTTCCTTCCAAGGAGTAATTGTCTTTTAATTTAATATCTGCAATCACCATCTGCAGTGATTTTGGAGCCCAAAAAATAAAGTCTGACATTGTTTCCACTGTTTCCCCATATATTTCCCATGAAGTGATGAGACCAGATGCCATGATCTTCGTTTTCTAAATGTTGAGTTTTGTGCCAACCTTTTCACTCTCCTCTTTCACTTTCATCAAGAGGCTTTTTAGTTCCTCTTCACTTTCTGCTTAAAACCTAAATAAAAAAACATGCAATTGGCCAATCAGAGGTATAGAATTGGTATAGAATTTAAAGACTCCAGAGACAGTTTTCTATAACAGATTAACCTGGGATATCCTCTAATGCACATTAATGAAGTCTCCTTTATGTACATTTGGAAAGGTCCCCTAGAGGAGGAAATGGTGACCCACTCCAGTATTTTTGCCTAGAGAATCCCATGGACAGAGGAGCCTGGCAGGCTATAGTCCATGGGGTTGCAAAAAGTCAGACACGACTGAGCAACTAATACTTATACTCATGTTTTCATCTCTCAGCAATTTGTTTCTCTTTATTGCTAGGTAGTATTCCACTGCATAAATTTATTCATTCATTCATGTGTTGAAAGATGTTTGGATTGTTTTCTGTTTGGAAAGATAATGAATAAAAATGCTACCAACATCTTGTACAAGTCTTTTGTACACATAGATTTTCATTTCTCTTGAATAAATATTTATTCTGAATTTTTTTTTGTCTTAGGGTGGGTATCTGTTTAATTTTACAGGAAACTTCTAAACTATTTCCCAAAGTAATTGTATAATTTTGCATCCCAACCTGAAATGTGAGTGTTCCAGTTGCTCTACATTCTGACCAACACTCCATTTTTTTCTAGTCATTGTAGGACTATAGAACAGTGAGACCACACAAATCTTTATCTTGGAGACCACAAGATTTCTGAAATCAGAAGACAAAAAAATAACAGAGTTTTAGACTGTGAGATTTCAAGTTAGTGCTGTATCTTTTGATTTCTGGATTTGATTACTCAGTGACATACTCATATAAGAGTTTTACGTGGGGTTGAGCATTTTCTTTGCATTTGAGACTTCCTCAGACTCAAAGCCCTCGTTCATCAGCTCAAAAGTTCAAAAACACTTGGCAGGTTTCACTTACACAAAACAAAGATTGTCCCTCTTCTAGCAGCTTGCTCCTCCACCTATCCTCAGCAACTGCACCAGGTAGAAATGTTCTCCATCTCTTGCTCACCAGTGAAGTTTTTCTCTCTAGAGAGCATTTAGTTCTAGATTTGTTTGTGCCAAATAGGATTGTCACAAAATGGTGGTTTTAAACAAAAGCATCAATTTTCAGTTTATTGGACAACTTGTGTCAATAGGAGTGGAGGTCTTTCATGTTCTTTTCTAACCTAACCATAAGCAGGGCTCTTACAAAAAAAAAAAAAGGAAAAAAAATTGTTCATTAATTTGAGCAAATTCCTAAGGATGTATTCCAAGAAGAACATTAGTAAGTCAAGAATAATAGATGTTTTCATAAAGACTGCCAAAAAAGAAAGATATGATGAGGGTATTATTTGTCAAAAGAAATCCTCTGCTCCTTTTCCCACAAAGAGTGTTTCTGCAGAGATCTGAAACAGGACTCATTGAATTTTGTTGCATTTATTCGGTCAAAATATTTGTGTACTGTTTTCAAACTTATTTGCATGACATGCTCTCTCCTCATCCACCACACATTTATTTCAAGAGCAATCTTATGATCTTTCTCCCACTTTTACAAACAAAATGAAATAAATGAGAATAACTACTATTGGGTATGGGGTTTTTTTTTGCAGTAATTAAAATTATCTCAAATTGATTGTAGAGATGTTGCACAATACTGAATATAATAAAAATCATTGATTTGTATGGATGTATGAATGTGAGAGTTGGACTATAAAGAAAGCTGAGTGCCGAAGAATTGATGCTTTTGAACTGTGGTGTTGGAGAAGACTCTTGAGAGTCCCTTGGACTGCAAGGAGATCAAACCAGTCAATCCTAAAGGAGATCAGTCCTGGGTGTTTATTGGAAGGACTTAAGTTGAAACTGAACCTCCAGTACTTTGGCCACCTATGCAAAGAACTGACAGATTTGAAAAGACCCTGATGTTGGGAAAGATTGAAGGCAGGAGGAGAAGGGGAAGACAGAAGATGAGATGGTTGGATAGCATCACCAACTCAATGGATATGAGTTTGGGTAGACTCTGAAAGTTGGTGATGGACAGGGAAGCCTGGCTTGCTGTGATTCATGGGGTCACAAAGAGTCGTACACGACTGAGTGACTGAACTGATGAATATGTCTCCAATAAGTGAATTCTCACCCAACTGAAAACCAAAATCAATTTTATGGGGCAAGTTTCTAGTACATTGAAAAAAAGTAAAGTAAGAAAATAATCTGATCTACCAGAATATTATCAAAATAAATATAGCAAGAATTTATTGAATTTATGTTTAGTGTCAGGTACTGAGCTCAACATGGGCTTCCCTGGTGGATCAGACAGTAAAGAATCTGCCTGCAATGCAGGAGACCCAGGTTTGATTCCAGGGTCAGGAAGATCTCCAGGAGAAGGGAATGGCTACCCACTGCAGTATTCTTGCCTGAGAATCTAATAACAGAGGAGCCTGGTGTACAGTCCACAGGATCACAAAATGTCAGACACAACAGAGTGACTAAGTACACACACACACACACATGCACACACATACACTGAGCTAAACTTTATAAATGAATTCTCATTTAATCTTTATATCAACTCTAGAAAGTTTCTATCATTGTATCTTTTGGTAGATAAGAAAACATACTTAGATCAAAGAAAGGAACTGAAAGATCCAGAGCTCAAATTCTAGGTTTGTCTGATTTAATTTATTAATCTATTGCTTTCCAACATTACAGCATAATATCCAAGAAGATTCCATGGTTATTGTGGCCAAAAGAATCTACAAATTCAGATACCCACACCCAGAGTCATGAAAAGGCCAAAAAAGCATTAAATATGATGTGATCACTAATCTAGAGCCAGGTATCTTGGAATGTGAAGTCAAGTGGGCCTTAGAAAGCATCACTATGAACAAAGCTAGTGGAGGTGATGGAATTCCAGTTGAGCTATTTCAAATCCTGAAAGATGATGCTGTGAAAGTGCTACACTCAATATGCCAGCAATTTGGAAAACTCAGCAGTGGCCACAGAACTGGAAAAGGTCATTTTTCATTCCAATTCCAAATAAAGGCAATGCCAAAGAATGCTCAAACTACCGCACAATTGCACTCATCTCACATGCTAGTAAAGTAATGCTCAAAATTCTCCAAGCCAGGCTTCAGCAATACGTGAACCGTGAACTCCC
>SJYV01004354.1:1388465-1446627 GCA_006410875.1 Neotragus pygmaeus | reverse complement strand
ACTGCAAGGAGATCCAACCAGTCCATTCTGAAGGAGATCAACCCTGGGATTTCTTTGGAAGGAATGATGCTAAAGCTGAAACTCCAGTACTCTGGCCACCTCATGAGAAGAGTTGACTCACTGGAAAAGACTCTGATGCTGGGAGGGATTGGGGGCAGGAGGAGAAGGGGACGACAGAGGATGAGATGGCTGGATGGCATCACGGACTCAAAGGATGTGAGTCTGAGTGAACTCCGGGAGATGGTGATGAACAGGGAAGCCTGGCGTGCTGCGATTCATGGGGTCACAAAGAGTCGGACACGACTGAGCGACTGAACTGAACTGAGTGTGTACACATCAAATCAGCCTGTTCTGCTGAAAACCTAGATCTAGGAACTAAAAGCCTAAATGGAGAAATCCTAAATTCTTCTGAGGTTAACCGGAAGCAGGGGCTGCTGATAGATCTTCCACTTATAACTCTGCTCCTGTTCAACATCAATTTAAAAGCTCATTGATCCTGCTTCCAACCACAATAATAATACTTCAGCTTCTATGACACTTTATAGTCAATAAAGAGATATAGTACTGGTTAAGACAACTAATGGCCAGCCTTTTGAGAATTATTGAATATAAGTTTTGCAAAAAATCTTTGAAATTTTATTTTATAGGTAAGGACACAATTCCCAGAGAAGCTAAAGCAATTTTCCAAAGTAAAGCCACTCTTTGGAAAGAAAATCACAACTGACTCAGGTTTCTTGAGCCAGGGTCCAGGAATTCTTCTACCACATTGTATTGGTTATTACTGATTAATAAGTGTTAGTCTCCTTTTCTCTTTCCAGTCCATTGTAAACACCCAACACTGGGCCAATAATCATTTGTGATACTGCTTCCGTGGTCTCTAGTATAGCCTGCTCTCAGATTACAAACTCTGGAAATAAACTTGGCGTTATCCCAGACTCTGCTCCTGCCAAGTCCAATTTCATCAGGGAGTAATAAAGAACAACAATATGCATTTTTACTTTAATGTTCAAAGAACACTTCTGGATCATTGAATTTTGGACAGCATTTCATCTGTGGGATGGAAATTATTCTAATTACAACAAGTTTACCTTATAAAAAAGAACACCTATTTTTTTCAGAGCAACATCGCCTAAATGATATTGAATTGAATAAAATTAAATTTTGCTTGCACTTAATAGTAGTTGTAAAAGGATGAAAAAGACACAAAAATTATGTTTGCCACTGGGGAAAACACTGGATGATTAGAGAACTTTATGGAAAGAACACTTTAGAATTTTATACCGTGTGCATTTGTACATGTGCATTCAATTTAAAAAAAGGAACAATAGCATATAAATCTTGGTAAAACAATTCTACAGTGTTGATATTCTAACAATGAACTATTCCTTTCAGAATGACAAACAGTCAGAAACTGAGATTTGCATTATACATATGCAAATTTTCCAACTATCTAAAGCTTTCAGCTCCAAGATGCATCACTGCATTATTTTCACTATTCCTTCATAAGTATAAATTCTATGTACGCCTTCTGCGTTTGCCAGACCAGATTTCACTAACCTTGTGATACAACAGAAAACAAGATCCCTGCCTTAATGAAGTGTTTATAGTGTTGGAAGAGATCATTACTAAAGGCATTTCATTTTTGCCTCTTAAACAAAGGGTAACTATGCACATTCATATAGTCTTAATGATTTCTGAAAAACATTCATTATTAAAATAAAGCACTAGGACTGTATTTTAGACTTTGTGTCTCTTTCTTTTAAATAGAAAGCTGTCAACCTCTACAGCTATGAGAGTGTCCAAATTTACTGAAATCCTATTATTTTTTTTCATTCTTATGGTTTTTAATCTTCTATGACAAGTGAAACCAGGTAAGTAAACTTGTGAAAAAATTGTATGCTCAATAAATGAGACTCTGAAATATGTCTCTGTGGCCACTTATAGGGATCCTGGAAAACTTCTTCAAGAAATTTGGGAGAAATATGGGTTTACATATTTGTTAAAAGTTAGAGCTCCTCTTGAAAATATTACCAACGATTAACTCCTTTCTGTTTGTGAAGTTAGCAGAAGGAGAAATTGGTAAGCAGGCTGCTTTGGCCACCTTAACAAAACACCATAGACTGAGTGGCTTAAACAAAAGAAATTGATTTTCTCACAGTTCTGGAAACTCAAAGGTCTGGCAAGCGCAGTTTCTGGTAAGGACTTTCTTCTGACTTGCAGATAGCCACCTTCTAGCTATGTCTTCATGTGACAGAAAGAACAAGTTCTCTGGTGTTTCTTATTACAAGAACACTAACCCTATCATTGGAGAAGGCAATGGCACCCCACTCCAATACTCTTGCCTGGAAAATCCCATGGACAGAGGAGCCTGGTAGGCTATGGTCCATGGGGTCGCTAAGAGTTGGACATGACTGACCGTCTTCACTTTCACTTTTCACTTTCATGCATTGGAGAAGGGAGTGGCAACCCACTCCAGTGTTCTTGCCTGGAGAATCCCAGGGACGATGGAGCCTGGTGGGCTGCCATCTATGGGGTTGCACAGAGTCAGACACGACTGAAGTGACTTAGCAACCTTATCATATGATGGAGGAAGCACAAATATTCAGCCCATAGCATGTGGTTAGACTGAATAATCATATTTTTATTTTTCATGTCATTTTATTTGTGTATAATTTATTTTATTATATTATTATTTTTAATTAATCATATTACTATTATTATATTAGATAGTGATGTGTGTGGAAACATTTCTGAGGTATATAGTTTAGTGTTATTTGGTTAAGTATCAATTTTCAGTTAAACTTTGAGTCTGTCTGAAGAGGATATCAAAGTGCTATGGCCTGTAGTTAATTTTTAGACTCAAGACTTTTGGCTTTCATTATATATTTTTTGATGCTATAGATATCTGCTAAGTGTAGAAATAAACTTTATAATTAACAAACACATGTCTCTCGAGTTCAGAGTAAGTGAAAGTTGTTTAGTCATGTCCGACTCTTTGTGATCCCATGGACTATACAGTTCATGGAATTCTCCAGGCCAGAATACTGGAATGGGTAACCTTTCCCTTCTCCAGGGGATCTTCCCAACCCAGGGATCCAACCCAGGTCTCTACACTGCAGACAGATTCTTTACCAGCTGAGCCACAAGGGAAGCCAAGTTATGTTAAAGCTATGTCAAACCTTTTTGCTATGAAATTGATACTACTGCTTAATAAGGGGAATGAAAGAGAAAAATTTACTGATCCAATTTGTTTTTCCATACAGTCTCCAACCAAGAATGAGCCTTGGTTGCTAAAAAGATTTCCCCTGGGGTTTTCTTTAAAAGGTTATTATGTTAGTTTTCAATGACTGTCCTTAATACAGTAGTTGTGAAATCAATCAAGTGTAGTGATCCTTCATCTGGAAACTTCTCAGACCTCATCTAATGGATCTTTAAGTTGTTTGTACAGATCACGGGTCAGTGAATTAACCGAGTAGTTTTGTTCTTAGTGGTGGTGTTAAATGAGACAGTACAGTCAACAGAAAACACTATGGCTTTTCTTTACTGGAAAATAAAAATAAACATTATGAATATTTTTCATTTACACGTTACAGTGAAACCACTTGTCCCTGCCTTCCAGCATGACTATTACTTGTCTTCAGTCAAAAGCTGGGTATACAGCATTTGATAAACTAGCTGAGTACTTACGCTTGCAGTACTTCCTAAATTATAATGTGTAAGTGACCAGTCAAGGAAATGTCAAATTGCCCTTTCTAACTTTTAGGTCCAGTAGGTGTAGGGTGGTCCAATTTCAGGTGTTGCCTGAAATTCTGCAGTTCTATTGGTGATACTACATGTTGTTGGCCCAGACCACATTTTGGAGAACAAGACAGTCATTTCTCTTAAAAATTTACAAAACAGAGAATGATAAATGTAACATTACTAGCTTCCCTTCTGTGGGTGCTTTGAGAAATGATGAGATTATATGTGTCAAGCAGCTGGCACAAGACAGTTCAACAATGATAAAACCTATTAGTTGAATAAGAGTCACTGTCTATTATGTTTAATTTTATGTAGCTTTATTTACTTAAGGCAAAGTTTGGAAGGCTTGTTATGGTAGCACGGACACATTGACATGAGCTTGTTGAAAACAGTAAACTTTTTGGGAATTGATTTCCAAAGTGGGAGAAAACTCAGCAGTGGCATCCAGTCACAGTGATGACAAAGTAAACGCAGTAATATCATCCGGCAAAGTTAAAGTTTGGGAAACCAATGTGGATGTTTTTGCAGTGATACAGGTTTGACTTGATGCGAGCATATGGGTAACAGTAGAAATAATGAAAAAAGGGTTAAGAGAGACCAGCATTTATTGAATGGCTACTCTCAGCCAGGCAGCCTCCTTTCTTTGACACTGGTTGCATGTCAAGCAAGCTGGGAGAGTTTCAAATGTCTGCACACATTCAGGTCTCAATCAATAGAATCTCTGCAGGATGGTCCAAGAAAATCTTTTTCTAAAAAGATGTATTTATTTATTTATGGCCGGCCGGTCTTTGCTGCTGTGCGCGGGCTTTCTCTAGTTGCGACAAGCAGGAGCTACTCTCCATCGCAGTGAGCGGGCTTGTTATTGCAGTGGCTTCTCTTCTTGCAGAGCATGGACTCTAGGTGCTCGGATTTCAGTAGCTATGGCACGTGGGCTCATTAGTCATGGCTCATGGGCTCTGGAGCACTGGCTCAGTAGTTTAGCACGTGGATTTAGTTGCTCCTAGGCATGAAGGATCCTCCCAGGTCAGGGATCGAACCCATACATGCTGCATTGCAAAGTGGATTCTTAACCACTAGATCAGCAGGGGAATGCCAAGCAAATCTTCTAAAACACTCTTCAAAGTCTTCTCTTATGACAGGTGCACCCTTGTTTGCCTGGAAGACTTCCTCACCCCAGAAATCCTAGAGGGAAACCCCCACGCCTTTCCTTCCCCACTTGCCCTCCTCCTCCAACTCAGCCACTTTCACGTAACCTCCCCCAGGGAACAGCTAAGTAGTTATGGCAGGCACCTGTCCTCTGCTGCTCTGACAGCCTTCTGTTTACTCTCAGAAGTCTAGATTTAAAGTAAAAAATATTTGGAGATTAACTTTTTCCCTTTACCTCTCTGCTCTAATTAATTCCTCCAAGGCACTGTAGATGCCTCTGTTTACAAAGGAAATACTCAAGAGAGGCAGACAAGAAAAAGATGCACACAGTTCAATACTGCATGATCCTTCATTGCTACAGTAAATGGCCTGAGTCAGGGTCTGATTCCAGGTCTAAGTCCCAAGTACATATTATTCCTACTCTTCCTTGCTGCCAAGCATTGCAAACTATCTAGGAAAAAGCAATTAAACTAATAATAAATTTTGCTCTTTGCCGCGGCCAGCACAGTCAAGGAGCAACCCCCGTAAGGAGGACGCGAAGGAGAACGCCCGCTTAGAAAAAATAAGATGACAGAAAGATGGGGTTGAGAGGATCAGACCTCATTGTCTGATACCAACTTTATTAGGTGTTCAGTACATATAGGATAACATACGTGACTTATGACATCTACTAGGTTACTTTGATCTAGATAGTCATTCACCAGACCTTCACCATTGTGTTCAGGACACAATGCCTAGTTACTTGAAGTGCGATAAGCGCCAGTGAGCAGAACATAGCTATCAGACATCTTGGAGACACAAGGTCGTGAACACATTCTTCAGGGAGGCGGGACAGAGAGCTTAGGGCATGCCTAAGGCTCAGCGATAACGCTCGAGCAGCTCCCAAAACTTTAACCCTTCACGGGCAGTCCCCCGCAGCTCTTGCAATTCTAAGACAGGAAAGAAAGAAAAGTCAGTATTTTATCTCACCAGAACTGTACCCTGAAATATTAAGATATATAGTACAGTAATCATAACAACATCTTTATCCTGAGCGACGAGGCTGTCACCACAGGTTCCAATTTCATTACACATTTCCAACTCCTTACTTCATATTTTGGCTCAACTCAGATTTTAAAAATTGAACATCATTCATTCTTATAGATCTTTATCTCCCACTTCTGCCTTTTCAAAGGTTCTCTTATACTTCTTACGTATCTTAATTGTATTGAATCTCTTCTATCAGAACACAATTTGTAAAGTTTTATCTTCCCTGAAAAGAAGAATTGAGCTGACCCAGTTAAAAACATGTATGATTCACATCAATGCATGGCAAAACCCACCACAATATTGTAATTAGCCTTCAAACAAAATAAATTAGGAAAAGGCAATGGCACCTCACTCCAGTATTCTTGCATGGAAAGTCCCATGGATGGAGGAGCCTGGTAGGCTGCAGTCCATGAAGTCACTAAGAGTCAGACACGACTGAGTGACTTAACTTTCACTTTTCACTTTCATGCATTGGAGAAGGAAATGGCAACCCACTCCAGTGTTCTTGCCTGGAGAATCCCAAGGACAGAGGAGCCTGGTGGGCTGCTGTCTATGGGATCGCACAGAGTCGGACACGACTGAAGAAACTTAGCAGCAGCAGCAGCAGAAAAATAATTTAAAAGAAAGAGAAAAAAAACTTGCATGTATTAATAATCCCATTACAATTCTGAGTCCTTTTCCAAAACTGGCATTTTCTTCAATATGTATGTTTTCTTCATCTGTGTTCTTTTAAAGTTTTAAAAGCATATAGTATTGCATTGCCCTCTGTTCTTTTGTCTGGAACCTCTCTAAAATACATCTGTTATGATTTCCTGGGAACAATGATTTTCAAGCCCCACTTACACATTAGAATCTCTTGAGGTCTTTGAAAAATATTGTTGCTTGAGACCAATTAAGAATCTTTGGGGTAGGATCAAGGCGTGAGTTTATTTTTACATGTTGGAGTTGATAATTGCTACTTTCAGTCAAGTATTACTTTGAAAATGTCCCTTCTCGTTTCCTTGAAAATGAGAGCAACAACAAAACAACCCTAGGGTATGGCTTTAGCCAGAGGATCCCTAGCGGCGGTTGGAAGCCTAGTAACTGGAGGGTTCCCAAGAGACAAATTTTGGACGTCACAGAAATGGAAGACATAATTCAATCAAGGATACTGAATCAGTTACCAAGTATTTATAGTCCTTGTATCAGCTAACTCTCCTCTGCTTGTAAGAAGTACCTCTTGCTCAAAATCAGTGTTTTAGATGATGGAAGGTTGATGACTCAGGTTTCTGTGATCTGCACGGAAGACTAAGGACAGGTGAGCAGAGTCAGGCTTGCCTTAATTGTCTTCTCACTCTGTAATCCACATGATCCTTAAATTTTCTAGAGTAAACATGTCCTTTACAGATTCATCAACAAAGGGCCCAGAATGTCTAGCTAAACCCCTGCCACAGGGGCTGCAGGCACAGAGGAGCACTGGAGGATAGCCTATGGCTCTGAACTTGAGCTTAAGCACTAGGTGTCTTACTTGTAATATGCGTGTGTGTGTGTGTGTGTCTGTGTGTGGGATCAGTCATGTCCCACTCTCTGCGGCCTCATGGAATGTAGCCTGCCAGTTTCCTCTGCCCATGGAATTTTCCAGGCAAGAATACTGGAGTGGGTTGCCAATTCCTACTCCAGGGGATCTTTCCAACCTAAGGATCAATATTGCTCTTTATTTTGAACACAGTAATCAATCTGAGCCTCAGGTTCCTCATCATCAAAAGGGTATAAGATTAAGCATCATACACACCTCCAAGGATTCCATAAAGTGAGACAGTCATAAAGCTAAGTGCTTGAAAGATTACAATATACAATTCAAACAAAAATGATTTTGATCACTGTGATTATTTATAAATGATGAATTTAGTCCATTTTCTTTGTGGGGACCAACTTCTTTGGTAGAATGAAGTTTAGGAAGTAAAAAATGTAGGGGAAAACAGTCTCACTGAAGTACATTTAATGATATACACACAGTGAAAATGAAAGAATTTTTTAAAAGAGAAGAAAGACATCCTGGGTATTTGTAATGACAGTGAAAGTTGGAGGAGGAGGAGGGAAAGTGGTTTTTCTAAAAATATATATATTTTTTGCTTTTAATGTAATGTGTACCTTCTGTCAAAACATACTTGCTCTCCCTTTAGCAACCCAAGCATTGTTTAGGGTAGAAGTGACTGACCTTCAAGTTGAATTGCCATAACTCCAAAAGAAACTTTTGTTGCTTTATAAGCCAAAATGAAAATTCAGTCTATCCTTATTGCATTCTCCAGGGAAGTTTCAGCTCCTCAGTATAACCCCTGGGACATGCTGCTGAAAGACTATTTGGCTGCTCTAGAGAGAAAGATCTCAAAGTTCCCCCGAGATGCCACTATAACTGCTCATTTCAGATTCTTGTAGGCAGAATGTTTTCACTCTTAAAATAATTTTTCTGAGACATGTTTTCCAAAGATATTGCTATATTAAAATTCTGTATCATAGATTACTCACTAATAAAGAGGTTAACCTCCTAACAAACCAGGAAGATTGTGAAATATTTTATGAATACCTAAGGCTGCTGTCACAAACAAGAAAATGGTAATGGAATATTACTTTGGAGAAGGCAATGGCACCCCACTCCAGTACTCTTGCCTGGAAAATCCCATGGACGGAGGAGCCTGGTAGGCTGCAGTCCCTGGAGTCCCTAAGGGTCGGACACAACTGAGCGACTTCACTTTCACTTTTCACTTTCATGCATTGGAGAAGGAAATGGCAGCCCCCTCCAGTGTTCTTGCCTGGAGAATCCCAGGGACAGGGGAGCCTGGTGGGCTGCCGTCTATGGGGTCGCACAGAGTCGGACACGACTGAAGCGACTTAGGAGCAGCAGCAGCAGCAAAGGACAATGTGTTCCAAAGCCATCAGGAAGAATTGTGTTCCATTTAACTTCTGCCATGGTTGCTCCACTATTTCTTTTTCCCTTAACATTTGTGAAATTAGTCAATGCTATATTATTTTACTTTTACACTTACCTTTGGAAATNCAGCAAAGGACAATGTGTTCCAAAGCCATCAGGAAGAATTGTGTTCCATTTAACTTCTGCCATGGTTGCTCCACTATTTCTTTTTCCCTTAACATTTGTGAAATTAGTCAATGCTATATTATTTTACTTTTACACTTACCTTTGGAAATGATTATTTAAAAATCCGTGAAAACTTTTCTTCCTTAAAAACAAAATTGCACGTTATTCAGTATGCATTTAGCACTTGATAAACACATATAAATTACATACTAATATGAATCACATGATAATTACTATTTTCACAAGTCAAGTGTAATTTTATATCAGCAATTTCATATGCCTAATTACATAAAGACTAACTCTAATCAATCACTTTTTCAAATATCAGGTTGTTTGTATTTCAATTGTAAATATCTTTAAAAAAGGTTTTCCCATCTATGTCAGAAAAGGTAAGCTAAGTGTTTTTTTGTTTCATGTAGTCATTTGTACTTTATGGCAATTAAATGGTATTTCTTCGTGTTATGATGGTTTCAAGTCTTTAAAAATATTTTTTTCTTTATATGTCTTAGCATTTTTTGTTTGGAGGCTTTGCCGTTTTATTTTGGAGACAATATCCAGCTGCTGAAGACATTTGAGCCTGAGATTGAAGTAACAAAAGTCATGTCTTATGACAAATAATCCAGCAATGACAGAATCAATGAGGAAGGGATGGTATGTAGATAGAGTAGACAGCAAGTGAAAGTCGCTCAGTCAGGTCCGACTCTTTGTTACTCCATGGACTACAGAGTCCATGGAATTCTCCAGGCCAGAGTACTGGAATGGGTAGCCTTTCCCTTATCTAGGGGATCTTCTCAACCCAGGGATCAAACCCACGTCTGCTGCATTACAGGCGGATTCTTTACAAGCTGAGCCACAAGGGAAGCCCCAGGTTAGGCAGAAAACTACTATAATTTGTCTGTGTTCCTAAGCCCAGAAATGTTTTAAATTTAATATTTACCTTATATTAAAGTATAATTGTTTTACAATCTTGTGTTAGTTTCAGCTGTCTAGCAAAGTGATTCAGTAACACATATCATATATCCATTCTTTTTCAGATTCTTTTCCTATATAGGTTATTGCAGAATATTAAGTAGAGTTCCCTGTGCTATACAGTAGGTCCTTGTTGATTATCTATTTTATATAAGTAGTGTATATATGTTAATCACAAACTGCTAATTTATCCCTCCCTGCCGCCTTTCCCCTTTCCTAACCATAAGTTTGTTTTCAAAATCTGTGAGTCTGTCTCTGTTTTCTAAATAAGTTCATTGGTATCATTTTTTTTTTCAGATTCCACATACAAGTGATACCGTATGATATTTGTTTCTCTGTCTGACTTACTTCACTTGGTATGGTATCTCTAGGTCCATTCCTGTTGCTGCAAATGGCATTATTTCATTCTTTATGTCTGAGTAATATGCCATTGTAAACATGTACTACATCTTCTTTATCCACTCCTCTGCCAATGGATATTTGGGCTGCTTCCATGTCTTAGCTATTGAAAATAGTGCTGCAGTGAACACTGGGTGAACTCTTAACATTTTTGTTGTTGTTCAGTCACTAAGTCATGTTCGATTCTGTGACCCTGTGGACTACAGCACGCCAGACTCTTCTGTCCTCCACTAGCTCCCTGAGCTTGCTCCAGTTCATGTCCATTGAGTCAGAGATGCTACCTAACCATCTTATCCTCTGCCACCCCCTTCTCCTTTGCCTTCACTCTTTCCCAGCATCAGATCTTATTTTTTATTTTAATTATATTCCTTTGATATCTTGTAAATAGGTATATTGAACCAGAATGTTTCAGCTTTAATTTTTCCTGGGCTTAATATGTTATCTATATACATAATTCACAAGTGAGTTAACAGCATTCTTATTTCTTTAACACCATTTTCAAATTGTGTTTATTCAAACTTGAAAAGACAAATCACTAAATTTCTACTCAACAGATACTTAAGCAAGTTTTTCCTTACCATTTCATTTGGTCAGTCCTACTCTTCACTTGTCCTTCTGTCAAATTTTTTTTAAAATGTTTAAAAATTTATTTCACAATAAAAAATATGGGTTTCCCTCTAAGTCACTAATAGAAGTCACAAATGTTAATAATATCTAACAAAGACATATTTAAGGTGATGGCCCATCTTTCAAAACTGATTTAATTCCATTTTCATGACTTTTGAATACCCACAGAATAAGAAATACCCACAGAATACCCACAGATAAGAAATAGCAAAATGTTACAAAGACTGCATACTCAAATTGTCACTGCCTTTTCAGTTCTATTTTCTAGCATATAGTTCACATTTCAGGATTTTTGTCACCAAACTTCTTGCCAGCTTCCAAAATGCTCGTTCCCACAAAGCCTGTACTTCCCAGAGAATAATCACAGTTTTTTCCCTTTGCATTTAATAAGATCCTTTATCAATGTAATGAGTCCTCTCTTCCCCATCCTAATTTTCTACCCCTTAATTTTAGTTTATGCACATTTAGAGATTGTTTTGCTTATTCTCTAGACCCTGCTTTTGGGCAAACGCTTTTTCCCTTACCTAGAAGTTTTATGTTGACTTCTTCTAGTAGTTATGTAAATGCTTTCATGTGCAAATTCTACATTGTCTTAGTTTCAATTTCAGGAGCCCCTTAAAGATGTTCATCTACAAATCTAACCAACCATTTCTTTCCTACGTAGCAGAATCACTTGATATTTCTTTGCATCTGTTTATTTTCAGATTGGTCTTTCTCCATGGGGGNCAAATTCTACATTGTCTTAGTTTCAATTTCAGGAGCCCCTTAAAGATGTTCATCTACAAATCTAACCAACCATTTCTTTCCTACGTAGCAGAATCACTTGATATTTCTTTGCATCTGTTTATTTTCAGATTGGTCTTTCTCCATGGGGGAGGGGGAGAGTAAATGTGAAAGTGGTTGGAGTAAGGAAGAGAGGGATGGAGGACTGGGAAGGGGAGGCAGAAGGGAAGGAAGGAGAGGAGAACAGAACAAAACCGGTGAATTCGTTGCTTCCTCTGAATCTATTATTTAACAGAAGGACGCCCTATCCAAAAGTTCTTAGGACTAAGGGAAGGAAAGACAATGAGGGAAGCATTTGAAAAATGGTGACTGCAATGTCTGTGTTAGTCTAACAGAGAGTTACATAAAGACGGTAATTATAAAAAGACCAGAAGTTATATATGTTCAGTTCTTCACATTTTTAGAGGGCTTCTCACCCTCTCTCACCCAAGGCCCAGCTCTGACTCAGGCAAATAACCTGGTTCATATCTGATCAACTGTTAGCATTTGTCTCTAAAGTTTTCATTTTCTCTCCCTTTATATTAAAACTCAAAATCTAGCTCTAAAACAGTCTTACACTGAATTTTCCTAGTTATTAATCCATGTCTTCCCAGCATAATTTTGAATAACAACCACATAAATTCACATTATTTTTCTCTTGGACTGTTAAAATAAAGCTAGTCATCATTGGATATAGCTATTTTCAGAAGCTATAACAGGAAAATTAAACTGGAGTTGGTTCTGTAGAGGGGAAAGAGTAAAATCTATCTGGGGCTGAAGAACTGAAAATCGGCTTGGGCTGAAAAATGAAAAAAAAGTCCTGCCCTTAAGCAGGCTGAGAGCAGCAGGCACAGATAAAACCAGTTGTTCATAGGAAACATTGTTTCTTCCAAGGTCACGCAGCTACAAAATATTGTCATGACCCTTCTTTGTGTAACCACTGCTTTATCACTTATAATGCCTGCAGCCCTGCATTGCTATCCTCGGCCATCATTAGGATTCTTTACCACTGATTCACCAGGGAAGACCCCATCTATTACTGGGGATACTCAATTACTGTGCCACCCTCGCCTCATGCTAAGTAGCTTCAGTCCTGTTACTCTTTGGGACCCTATGGGCTGTAATTCTCCAAGATCCTCTGTCTATGGGGATTCTCCAAGCAAGAATACTGGAGTGGATTGCCCGTTCCCTCCTCCAGCGGATCTTCCCCACCCAGGGATTGAACCTGCACGTTTTACATCTGCATAGAGAGGCAGGTTTTTTACCACCAGCGCCACCTGGGTTTTTCCTAATCCTGCTGCAGGAAGAGCATCCGACCCAGAACAGGTCTCCCTTTCCCTGGACAGCTTCCTCAGAATCCTTCAGCAGGAACTGAAACTTCACCATAAAAAGTACCCTCCTCCCCTCTGTGGGGGTTTCCTCAGTGGCCCTAGTAGTAAAAAAATCCCCTGCCAATGCCGGAGATGTAAATGGTGTGGGTTTGATCNGTCTCCCTTTCCCTGGACAGCTTCCTCAGAATCCTTCAGCAGGAACTGAAACTTCACCATAAAAAGTACCCTCCTCCCCTCTGTGGGGGTTTCCTCAGTGGCCCTAGTAGTAAAAAAATCCCCTGCCAATGCCGGAGATGTAAATGGTGTGGGTTTGATCCCTGAGTGAGGAAAATCCCTTGGAAGTGAGCATGGCAATTCACGCCAGTATTCTTGCTTGGAGAATCCCGTGGACAAAGGAGCCTGGTGGGCTATGATCCATAGGGTCACAAAGAGTTGGACACGACTGAAGCAACTTAGCAGGCATGCATGGCCCCCTGTGGAGAGCACCATTCGTGGTTTCTCTGCACTATACTCCAGTGCTTGCAAACCAATAAATACCATTTTGTCGAACTACAGGTTTGAGAGTGGTAGACTGGGTGGTTGAGCTTTAACAGATGTCAAGTAGAAGTTGGAGAGTTTAATTGATTTCCTTGGATATTTGGAGTTTTTAAAATAAAATTTCTCAAATGCCAGAAGTTGTTTGGGTGATATATAAATTATAAGAAAAAAATGTCTTTGTAAAAATCCTTTGAGACATAATGAAATAGTATCTGAGTGAGGATTCATGATTTCATCTAAAGCTGACAACTTTCAATAATAAAAATTTCTTACAACGATGAAGACATAACTTTTCAGAAAGACATGACAGTTTGGCTAAGAAGGAATAAATTTCCATCAAGTGTTTAATTTTTAACAAGTCCAGTGAACTCTGGGATTTCTCTTCTCTATCAAACCTTAGATCTCCTTGGCAAGTACCCAGTAAAAATATTTACTTCCCTTCACTTTCCAAACAGGCACTGTAGGGTATGTACACCAGTAGCATTTGATTCAGAAGATTACTGTGGGTATGGCCTAAGTCTGAAACACCTTCTTCAGTTTTATGCATTGCAGCTTCAGAATATATTTTATATCTGATGAGAAATATCCTTTCTGATCATCCTCATCCTTTTTCAGAATAGTCTAAATAGTTTAGACTTTTCATTCTACCAAATACATTTTGTTAAACTGTTGTTCTATTCCAAAAGAAAATTATATTAAATGTTCCTCATTGTAACTTTATGTAAAATAGCATCAAACTTCTAAATTAATTCTGAAGCAATTGAATTTATAGACTCAGGAGTCAGTATGCTTCTTTTTCAAGTACTGTTTCTCAGTAAAATATCTTTTACAGATGTGTACCTAGTAGTTTTACTATTTTAAACCTAAGATTTATTATTTTCCTTTATTTTTTTTTCATTAATAGAAACTGCTTTTAAAACTCTAACATGCTATTAATTGTGGTACCTCACAGAAGATCAATGTATCAATCAAATTGCTTAACTCATTTTTCTTTAATATAATACTTTAATATAAATAATATAAAAATTTAGAAAGTGCAATATATATACACACACTGTATACACACCATATATATACATATGGTGTGTGCAAATAGATATATATACCATATATCTATTTATATATAGATATAAGGGCTCCCCAGATAGCTCAGTTGATAAAGAATCCACCTGCAATGCAGGAGACCCCAGTTCTATTCCTGGGTCAAGAATATCTACTGGAGAAGGGATAGGCTACCCACTCCAGTAGTCTTGGGCTTCCCTTGTGATTCAGCTGGTAAAAAAAAAATCCATCTTCAGTGTAGGAGACCTGGGTTTGATACCTGAGTTGAGAAGATACTCTGGAGAAGGGAAAGGCTACCCACTCCAGTGTTCTGGCCTGGAGAATTCCATGGACTATATAATTCATGGGATTGCAAAGAATTGGTCACAAGAGAATCCCAGGGACGGGGGAGCCTGGTGGGTTGCCATCTATGGGGTCGCACAGAGTCGGACAAGACTGAAGCGACTTGGCAGCTTGGCAGCAGCAGAGCAACTTTCACTTTCTTTTCTCATATCATCATACTCCTATTAGGAGTATTAGGAAAATTTAGAAAGTGAAATATATGTATATGTGTGTATATATATATATATTTCATACTCCTAATGGACCATAGTATCATCTTATCTAAAAATATTAACAATTATACCCCATCTTGTTAAAAAAGTTCTACTTCTATTCTTGTTCCGTGCTGTAGTACGCAGAACAACGGCCTCCCACAGATTTTTATGTCCTAGTCTCTGGAACCTGTGAATATGCAAAAGGAAGCTAAGATTGCAAATGGAATTAAAGTTGCTAATCAGATGTATGGCAAAACCAATACAATATTGTAAAGTAATTAGCCTCCAATTAAAATAAATTTATTAAAAATGAAGAAGATGAAAAAGATAAATAGGGAAATTGTCTTGATGATCCCAGTCTAATCACATAAGTCCTTAAAAGAAGAGGATCTTTCTCAGCTTCAGTCTGAGAAGGATGTGAAGACAGAAGGTCAGAGAAGTGAGACTTCTGGCCACTGCTGGCTTTGAGCCATGGAATAGGAGTGACTTCTAAAAGCCGAGAAAGTGTTCTCCCACAGAGCCTCCATCCTTCTCCCACAGCCCTGCCAATACCTTGATTTTTTTTCTCAGTAAGATTCTTGTCAGACTTCTTACCTATACAACTGTAGGATAATAAATTTATGTGTTTTGTGCCATCAAGTTTGTGATAATTTGTTACCACAATAGTAGAGACTAATACATGTCTTTACATTGATCTGAACAGTATTAAATAATAATGTCAAATTTGGAGTGGAGAAAGAGACATTTAGGTCCAAAAAACAAATGAGGCTTCCCTCCCTCAGCAATAAAGGATATAAGAATTCCCTTCCATTTCATAAAATTTAATTAAATTTCTAATCTAATTTTATTGATCTGATTTCTAATGATATAATGCCTCATATTTCATTTTTCTGGTTTCCTTTGTTTATTTCTATTTGTTACTTTCTTGACATACCATTTGCAAGGGACTATACAAGATTTCTCTACATCCATTTTTTAAGGAAATTAGAGTTGGCATCTTATCTAATGGGTTCTTATTTGAAATTCATAATCCCTTTTAAACTATTGACCCTTTTTGGTACTTTTGCCATCATCTCTTTATACTGGGTATGACAAGACTCAGGTCTTATGTCTGTATTCTTACTCATCTTTTGATTTTTACCACATTCAAGTTCCATTTCTAAAGATAGACTCAATATACATGACTGCCAACCTTGCCCATTCTCCTCCATGTCTCTCTACATAGCCAGTGTCAGAAGTAAGGTGAATATCAGTCATTATCTTCCCAGTAGCCCTTTCTCCTCCTTTTTAATAGCACAGTGCTCTCAGACTAAATCATGGTGGCCCACTCCTCTCTAAGTATTAATAACAGGTAGTACATAAACCAAGATTCTTTTTCTCCTGGGAATCTAAACCTTGAACAGAATGCTGTGATGTTTTTTTCAATGTTTTTTATTAATTTTTATTGAAATATAGTTACTTTACCATGTTGTGTTAGATGGTATTTTTGAAGTTGACTTGTGGGCTCTCAAAAGAAACTGTCTCTGAACCTCTGACAGATGCTCAAAGCTGCCACAGTTCTATTTTTCTTTTTTTCCTGAGGCCTGGTTGTCCTGGTTTCCCTCTACTGTGTGATCAATGCAACATCTTCCATTTACATACATTTACTGACTTGATTTAATCAGAGTCATTTCCTTATTAGCCTCAGACTGATGCACAGAAGATAGTGATCAAAATGATATATAATATTCTCACCTTTCTGTGGATTCGTGTAAAACTGTTTCTTTGTGTACTATCTTAGTTAAGAATCTTTTAGTTTTACTGTCAGATTGACGATAGGAACAAAGAAAATATGTTAAGTATGAAATATAAAAATAAGAACACATTCTCATGGGATCTCCCCAGTGACTCCATTGTTACCAAATGTGCCTTCCAAGTAACTCTTGTTTTTCCCAAAGTGAGAGGCTGCACAACGGATGTTGGAGTGAGATTAATAGAATGGTGCTTCCCTGGTGGCTCAGATGGTAAAGCGTCTGCCTACAATGCAGGAGACCCGGGTTCAATCCCTGTGTTGGGAAGCTCTTCTGGAGAAGGAAATGGCAACCCACTCCAGTACTCTTGCCTGGAAAATCCCATGGATAGAGAAGCCAGGTATGCTACAGTCCATGGGGTCGCAAAGAGTCAGACACGACTGAGTGACTTCACTTTCACACTTTTGTTGCCTATTTTACAGTAAGGATGTCAGCAAACCTCTTTCCCAAATAAATATTATGTAATCTCAAATTAAGTAAAAATTTCTAGCAGCCATGGGTCTATGTCAGCTTGTTGCAGAGAAGGACCAATCCTGATTCCATGTTGGAAGCTGTTTCTTTGACTTGCTTTTGTTGGTGTTATAATCAAATATGATGGTCTGCCTCAAAGGACCCCTCCCCTCTGCCTGACTGTTAAACTTAAGTGCTTTGTTCACCTCATAGAGATAATCTGACACTGCCCACCTGTATTTCTGTTCTTGTTCAGCCGTTCAGTTCTGTCTGACTCTGCCATCCCAGGACTGCGGCATGCCAGGCTTCCCTGTTCTTCACTATCTCCCAGACCTTGTTCAAACTCTTGTCCATTGAATCAGTTATGCCAACCAACCATCTCGTCCTCTGTCGTCCACTTCTCCTCCCGCCTTGAATCTTTCCCAGCATCCAATCTTTCTTACTTTTCCAATGAGTCAGCTCTTCGCATCAGGTGGCCAAAGTATTGGAGCTTCAGCTTCAGCATCAGTCCATCCAATGAATNAACCATCTCGTCCTCTGTCGTCCACTTCTCCTCCCGCCTTGAATCTTTCCCAGCATCCAATCTTTCTTACTTTTCCAATGAGTCAGCTCTTCGCATCAGGTGGCCAAAGTATTGGAGCTTCAGCTTCAGCATCAGTCCATCCAATGAATATTCAGGACTGATTTCCTTTAGGATGGACTGGTTGCATCTCCTTGCAGTCCAAGGGACTCTCAAGAGTCTTCTCCAACACCACAGTTCAAAGGCATCAATTCTTCAGCCTTCAGCCTTCTTTATGGTCCAACTCTCACATCCATACATGTCTACTGGAAAAATCATAGCTTTGCAACATGGACCTTTGTTTGCAAAGTAATGTCTCTGCTTTTCAATATGCCGTCTAGGTTTGTCAAAGCTTTTCTTCCAAGGAGCAGCATCTTTTAATTTCAAGGCTGCAGCCTGCCCACCCGTGAATGGCTACCAAAAAAAAAAAAAGAGAGAGAGAGCCTTTCCAAAGGCTGGCCCTGCCAGGAGCTGCTTTGCAAGACTGAAGACCCTTTTTACTTTACTTCCTCACTGCCTCTCCCTCTCTATTCTGCCTTTTGCCTTTAGTTCCTCATTGCTGCTCTCCCTCTGACTCTATAAAAAGAACCTGGCATCCAGAGCATGACCAGATGGCTACTTTGAGACGTCATCTACCATCTTCTTGGTCAGACAACTCTCTGAATAAAGTTGTATTCTGTGCCCTAACACATCGTCTCTCAGATTTACTGGACTGTCACCAGGTGAACAGAGTCAGGCTGGACTCGGTAACAAACTCACTCAAGCCCTCAATTGCTGAATACACACATGTGTGTGTTAGTCTCTTGGTCATGTCTGATGCTTTGCAACCCCACAGGCTGTTAGCCCGTCAGGCTCCTCTGTCCAGGCTCCTCTGGGATTCNTGAACAGAGTCAGGCTGGACTCGGTAACAAACTCACTCAAGCCCTCAATTGCTGAATACACACATGTGTGTGTTAGTCTCTTGGTCATGTCTGATGCTTTGCAACCCCACAGGCTGTTAGCCCGTCAGGCTCCTCTGTCCAGGCTCCTCTGGGATTCCCCAGGCAAGAATACTGGAGTGGGTTGCCATTTCCTTCTCCAGGGGATCTTCTCAACCCAGGAATCAAACCCATATCTCCTGCATTGGCAGGCAGATTCTTTATCACTGAGCCACAGGGAAAGCCCAAGAATTCATTTCTTTTCCTTCTGTAGTTCTACCAGGAATTTAACTTTCTTCTCAAAGTGAGGGAGTTCTGTGATCTCCTTGTGTGAGAAATGAATGTGAAAAAGCATTAGAACAAGAATCAACAGTAATATATTGGCAGCCAGAATGACATATCCTAACACAGGACTCTCACAGCTGTAACATTTTCTAATTTCTGTGCAGGGCTTCTTTGTGTTTTTTCTTTTCCCATCTAACCTCTAATACTCTGCTTTTCAGTCTCTCTGCCTCTTGCTTTTTTTCTGTTTCTTAGGTCATTCAATTGCATTTTGTCAATTTGAAAATTATTTTTAATATCTTTTGATTAAATTTTCTATTAAAACTTTTATCATATTTAACATATTTCATTATTTTCCAAAAAATTTTAAAGTTAGAAATGATCAATGGTTTCCTTTCCAATGTTACCTTTCTTTTATATATATGATATATGAAGTATGAAAGCAAGTCACAAAAGCTAGAGTGAGAACACCTTATTTTTATAGAAATAATGTGTATATAACAAATTTATACACCAAGTCTAAATCTAACTTACCAAATTGTAAATAAATAAAATTAAAATAAGGTGGAAAAGAATAACTCAAATGATACCACACGGAAAACAAGCAACCAACCAAATCCAAAATGTGGGAAATTCTTCACAACAATGGACCTAATTTCTTCAACAACAAAAGTCATAAAAATCAGTGGGAAGAGAAGCAATTACAGGCTTAAAACTGGTTTGTCACAGAATCCTTGTCAGTATACTCATTTGCAAACAAACAAAAGAACAACAATAAAAAAATAACTGTTAAAATATGTTTTTGAGAAAATCAGGAAAACTATATTAAGGAGTAATTAAACTTTGTTATGTGTGAAAATGGCATTCTGGCTATATTTTTTTAAAGTCTGTCTGTTAGAGATGCATACTGAAGTACTTCCTGGTGAAGTGTTATGATAGGTGAAATTTGACTTAAAATATTCCAGTACCACTTGTTAAACCATGTGTGTTGGTGTGGGGTGGGGAAATAGATACCAAGGTTGACAGGATGTTGATAATTATTAGACAAGGGGGTTCATCATGCTCACTCTCTACTTTTATAAATTTCTGAAAATTTCCATAGTATAAGTGATGAATTGCTGGGTGACTTCCTTTCTGTGTTTTCTAGGTTTTTACTATGATATATAAGTATTAGTTGTGCAAGAATAAAATTTTTAATGTTTTAAAGGTGTGTCCTGTATTTTATTTATTTATTTTTGTCCTATATTTTAAATGTATTCCCATTTCTAATGAAATTTGTTCTTCTATGTGCTACTGCCAGCTTTTCAAGTTTTGAGAAATAAAATTTTGACATTATCAGGAAAGATGCCATCTTCCATCACAAGAAGGTTTTGAAGTTCAATTGGGATCACATTTCTGCAAATACAGTGTAGCCATAACAATATTATCCAGATGCATTGTTATCTGTTATTGACTTGTTTCTTGCTCTTCTTTTCTTTTTCTCTTTTCATATTACAATCCTGTTAGCACACATACATAAATATTATACATAGACTTTCATCTTATCTCCTATTGTATTGATTGCTATTATTTGGCTTAAGAAATTGTTTTTCTTTATTCTCTTGTCTCTGAGATGCAGCTAAAATCTCCTTTGAATAACTTCTAGATGCAGGAAAATTATCCTCAGATAACTTTTCATATTTCCCTGAAGAGTATCCCTATTAAAAATTCTCATGTTCTCCTCTCAAAAGAAAACGCCATATTCTCAAGAGGGAATTATAAAATACCTAGGTGCATGGAAAACACTGAATAATAATAATAATAACAACATCAATTTGCTTTCCCTTCCATATCCTTCAGTTTATCTTTCTGCTTCTCCCATTTGTCTCCAGGCCCATTATTATTGCCCTGCCCTTGTCCTCCTAGTTCTTCCAGGCATTATGGTCCATTTCATTGGCTCTGTTAACCTTATTTCTTTGAGCCTTTTCCTTTATTGATTTACCCATATATTTTTTCCCCCTTTCTACTTTTCCACTGCTGGACATAGATAAAACTTCTTTCCCAAAATAAAAACAGTCATTTGAACAGAATAGCCAATTTATTTCTTTAATTTTCAGTTTTATTTTTTGGTTTGAAACTGGCTTGTTTGTTTCCCTCTTTTCTTGTTATGACCAGTTACTCAGAATCCACAGGGCCTACAAGGGACCCTTCAGGGTTTTATAACCAGCTCCTTCATTCTAATGATGAGAAACTGGAAGCCCGTGTTTCTGATTCAATACTGAAACTCTTTTCGTGACACCTCAATTCATCATACATTTTAATGGTCATAGTTTATATTTGCATAATACTGGGCTGTCCAAAACGTTCTTTCAGATTTTTCGTATCTTAGAGAAAAACCTAAATGAACTTTTGAGCAGCCCATACTATTGCCTTTGTAGTAGCTTTCACATCTTGAATATAGCTTAATAGCCACTCCTGACCACTAACTTCTAATCATATTAGCCATGGCCTTGGGATATTTCTGCCCTGTGACTGCTCCTCCTTACTCTAGGCCGTCAGATAACAGCACAGAATCCCACATTGTGTTGTCTTTAATGCTTTTCACACTCTGGAGAACACATTTTGTTATATACTCCATTATCATGGTAATATTTGCCTTCAGTTCTATGTGGAAGCATTAAAATGTGCATAATATATATCCTTTTAAAATATTATCTTAATAAACATCACTTGGGGTGGAGAGGAAGTAGATGAGTAAAGAAAGTGTATACTTCCTCCCAAACAAACCAAGAACCTCCTACAAAGAGCTATGACCACAATCTGGATGAAGGAGGTTCACTTCAACAACAAAAGCGTAAGAGCCCAGATACTCCTAGATAGAACCTCTCATTACTTTTCTGTGGAACTTCAGTGTCCTCTAAACCTTTTCACACATTGTCTCTTTTTCTTCTTTGGGGTGTCCCATTCTAATCTATACATAATTCTTTTTTTCTATAAATTAGTTTTATCCTTTTCTTCCAAAAAATGTAGCACTTTTTGCTTGGTTGTTGTTGTTTTCTCAGCCTGAGTCAAAAGGAATGGGAGAAAAATAACACTTCAGATCTGTTCCTGAAGCCTGCAGAATCAATAGAAGCACAGTGGTGTTTTTCATGTGGTTATTTTTAGCATCATGCATGGCTCCTGCCACCTGCAGATGCTCAGGGTGTAGATCAATGAAGAAATGAAAGACCTCAGTGGCATTTCCATGGCATGCCCCGCCTCCACGGGTTCTCATGCAACCCACCTTCCTCTAGAATGTGTTGTTTTACTCATTTAGTAATTTACCCATTGGTTTGAGAGACATTTATCATTTAGACCATGTGGCCATTGTCTCACCAAGTATCGATTCTTAATACAACCCTGGAAGGAAAGCAGGGAACTTTTCCAAAAAGTGGTTAAGAAAGAGCGAAATCAAGCCCTCTGTTTAAAAGCACACAACAAGTTTGTGACAAGTCCTGAATTAGACAGAACTCAAGTCTCTGGTTGAGAATTCAGTGTTCTTTAAACTACACTGATTCTCAGAAATAATAAAACTTCCCATAGTGCAATCCAACTAGTAAGGTAATAGATGTCTGAAAGAGATCCATCACACAGAAAGCATTTGACCACACGTCATCCTGGTGCCCATGATGTTTTGTTTGTATACTTTAGTTGGGTAGCAGGCGCGTAGCACAACAACTGTCAGAAGGAATTGAGGCCACGGTTTCATGTGGCTGAATGTGTTGAGTCATTCCCCTTGGTTCACACTTCCACCTCGCTCAGTCTTCTAAGTTATTATCATGGTTTTAATCCCACCTTTATTTTGACAGTTGGGATATTTTTTAGACGTTATCCAGAGAAAATATTGATTCTCACTTATATGTCTCTAATCCTTCCCCAATGGAATTGGCTATCTGTTTGATACAATAGCTAAACCAGTAAGAGTAAAAGCACTTTTACAAGACATTAAAAAGTTGTTTCCAAAAATAACAGTCAATTTAGAGAAAATAGAAACTGAAACTTGAGATGATTGCCAACAGCTTTCTCTAATGTGTACTCAGCTCTGTCCCCCTCAACTCTCCGTGATGTAAATTTAAAGCTATTTGAAAAAAAGACATTGCCATTCAGATGAGAAAACAGCCAAATCACTGAATTAGTTAAAAGACGTGATTTCCAACTGTTGTCATATTCTTTTGTAATATAGTCATTATTTCTTCGGGCCTCTATAATATTCTACTTAACTAATCCCCAAGTAAGGAAACTCTAACTTCTCTATTATGTATTATTCTATTATTTTAATCATTTTGATAAAACTCAGCTTCCTTTATATTCAAGTAATATTAGCAGTCTAAAAATGACATTTCTCAATGAACCAGAAGAATCATTTTGGGGAATAGAGAATCAGGAAATCACCATCAGGAAAATTAGAAAAGAGAAAGAGTCTACGTAGTTGGAAGGAACACAGTTAAGGCTGCAGCATGAAAATACTGGAGCAGCTTGTTGGAAGGGCAAGACCTAACACATTTACCCTTTACACTTGTAAAGCATTTTTCTTCTTGCCTCTGCTTGAATGCCTTTTGTCATTTATTATGACTGGATTTATTGTTCCAGTAGGGTTGTACCTAGAGTTTTGACCACAGACAGAACAAACAAATCACTGGATCGAGTTGAAGCCATAGATTAATGACATAGTAGGGATTCATGCACAGATTTGCTCTATCACCATCGCAGATTTCTCTTCCCATTAATCCATCCCACTGGTACTGTGAAGGTCATCAGAGGTCAGTATAATTTCAGTAAGGTTTTAACTGAAAATGGCCTTATCGTTTGGAGACATTCAGCTGTTTACAACTGAGAAGCCACTCCCTCTGTTGAATGCTTAGCTCGTACGTGAGTCAGCCAGTTTGTGTCACTTTTCCCGACAACACTCATGCTCTCATGCATTGAACATTGCTTTCCATAAGCCCAGCTCCCCCATCACCGGTAACCCAAAGAATCTAAATTATTTCCCTGTCTTTGTCAAAGCCATTTCATTTCTTGTCATTATATTTTTGCTTACATTGTTTCAACCTGGAATGTCCATTTCTATCTGCTTCATTTTCCATTTCATCACTCTATCACTTACATTCTATGTAAATTATCTATTATCAGAATTGATCTTAGCTGACTCTCCATCAAACTGTTTTGCCTGAACTCACCCTGAAACATTTTTCTCTGCTAAATTACCACTTGTCATACATTAGTGCAAGTCTTCTCTAACTGCCATGAAGCAGAGTGGATGAGGTGAAGATGGAACTTAAAGTTTGTTCTTTAAGGAAGGCTCTGGGAGAATAGGCTTAGCTGGAGGTGATGTATATCTAGATGATGTTTTCAGAATCTGAAGATGGTAACAACCAAATACCGATGCAAACCCAGGCAAGCTATCAATCAGTATGCTGCTGCAGCTGCTAAGTCTCTTCAGTTGTGTCCGACTCTGTGCAACCGCGTAGACAGCAGCCCACCAGGCTCCCCCATCCCTGGGATTCTCCAGGCAAGAACACTGGAGTGGGTTGCCATTTCTTTCTCCAATGCATGAAAGTGAAAAGTGAAAGGGAAGTCGCTCAGTCGTGTCCGGCCCTCAGCGACCCCATTGACTGCAGCCTACCAGGCTCCTCCCTCCATGGGATTTTCCAGGCAAGAGTACTGGAGTGGGTTGCCATTGCCTTCTCTGATCAGTCAATATGGGGCCTACAATTAAGTATTTCAAAGAATAGATAAACCAACTTGAGGAATTGGTAAGTAAATAGAAGGTGGACAGGCAGGGGTATGGTGAGGAAAATGGCTAAGAGATAGCAAGACTGAAGCATGGCCTAAATTGTTAAGAAGTTAAGTCTGTCACTGAGTCACTGAATCAATTATAGGGCATAAGACAAGATAAGAACACAGATTAGGTCAGGGTTAGCAACAGGGGTGAAATAATATTGAGTTCTGAAATAATGAGCTAGAAATATTTAAATCCTCTTTGCCAAAGGTAAATACAAAGGACACTTATTGGCTCTGAATTTTAGGTCTTTTGTTAAGGAGGCTAGAACAAAAATATTCTCTTCCACTGAAAGTGAACAGTGAAGCATCAAATCCCAAATATAGCTGGAGGTTCTATCACCTACTGGTTTGTGTGTATGGAGCATGAAAGGAAGGCTCAGAAACAAAAGCATACAGAAAAACATGCAAGGCAGCATGTACTTACAAAGAAATAGGAGAAAGTCAGACTTCAGAAAAACTAGCCCAACAAACTAAAAAGCAGGTCAATTTTTTTAAAGCAAACACACAATATTAGGAAGACTGTGAATTTTACATTCACCTGTTCATGGTGGAAGACAGCAATTTTATCATGTTTACCATATTCATAAAATTCATGGCCTATCTTCATACAATAGCAATATCAACAATAAAGTCACTTTCATTAAGGAGATACCGACTAAAAGGAAATACTCCAAGTTTCATTTATTTGGAAGACTAGAACTAGACAGTCTTTTATTTTTTTTGTTTATATCAGGGTGAAGTGTGAGGGGTTTTTTTCTTTGTTTCTTTCTTTCTTTCTTCAGTGGTTGGATGTGGTGAATGTGCTTATAATGGTGGCAGTACCAGGTGTCACTTCTGCTTTTTACAATGCTTCCTGTGGTCAAGTTTCCTTCCCTGTAGGACGCATTTGTCTACCTACATTTGCTTAACATTTTCTCAATCAGTATTATTGATTTTATATTTTACTTTGACTCATTTGCATAGATGTAACAAGAAGTATTGATTAACGTAGAATTACTTCNTGCTTCCTGTGGTCAAGTTTCCTTCCCTGTAGGACGCATTTGTCTACCTACATTTGCTTAACATTTTCTCAATCAGTATTATTGATTTTATATTTTACTTTGACTCATTTGCATAGATGTAACAAGAAGTATTGATTAACGTAGAATTACTTCTTTGATTTTTTTTTTAAATGGGACAATATGATACTAAGATTCAGGAGTTTACTTCTGTCTATAGGTATATAAAGCCCTATGCTTTTATTTGTGTGTTTATTTGTTCAGTTGAGAGCAAACTAACCCATCCAATTCATTCTACCTGATTTCACCTACAGTACTTATAATTTCAAGGGTGTCCTTTTTATAAAAGATGCACAAATTTCTCACTGTCTTTGTCCTGCCAAGAAGTGACAATCATTTCCCTTTCCAGGGCTATTCCAGGGCTACGATTTTCTAGTCCTTATCAAGAACCAGATCAGGTTCCTGAAGGCTATTGTAGGCATCATTTCTGCATGCAAAACATAGAACTGGTTTTTATTTCTTGGATCTATCTTATCTGATTAAATGGAATTTGTAGCATGGGAATGGTAAAAAAATTTGCTTTTTCCAATTGTATGCAGGTAGAAAAGAAAACCAGTTCTTATTGAACCAACATAAATAACTACAATGTCATGAAAAGTAAAGGTCTTTATTAAAAGTAACTTTGGGGAGAGGGAAGTAAGTTTATATACTATTTAACCACTACAACTAATTTTATGAGTGCTTTAACAGACAAAGTCAAATATAGCATGTCATAATTTTTTCTTACAAAGCCATTATTTGTATTTATTCTTGGAAACTTATTAGTTTCTATTCTATATTAAGAATTTTCATAAGCTGTTTTTTTTTTTTCTCAACAATGAGGATTCAGGTTTGGAGTGCTTCGTTTGGTTTTTACACATTTAATCTCTTAAATTGAGGGTTAGACATAGATTTAAAAGAAAGAAAAGGGGTTGCTCTCATGTTCATTAAAACAGAAAATTAGATTAACCCCAATCAAATCAGTTTATTAAGTCCCTTCAATCCTAAGCAATCACTTCTTCTTTTACTGGCCTTTAGCTGTGCGATATACCTTCATGAATTCAACAGCTTCTAGATTACATGCCTTGGAAATCCTGACTCATTCACTTGGTAGAGTTAGAATTCTGTTTGTGAGAACAAGGTTAGCTCATCTGGGAGGCTGACATCCATGAGTCAGTTTCCTGTGGTATCAAGACTGTCTGCCATGTCTGGCGCAGTTCTTACTGAAGCTCTTTTGGTACCGCTTCTCGAGGCCTTTAGGTTTTTTTTTTTTTTTTCTTTTTTAAAGAAAACATTGATTATAAGAATGAAAAGTCTGCTCTATTTTACGTCATCAACATAACAATGGAAGAAAATGAAATTCTCTTTTGACAAATCATATAGATTCATTTAGTAAAACTTCTAACAGAGAATGCCATTAAAGAACAAGCATACTAAGGACAATAAGAGAATTCTGATACATCTCTAGGGCCTTTAATTTACTACATAAGTATATATTATTTTTGTCACCAGTTGATAAGGTTATTTTTTAAAAAATTAATTGGTAGACAGTTATACTAGTCTTTGCACATGACTATAAATATACTTCAATCCAACCTGAAATGTGCATATAGTTGTTACAATGTAGCCCTAGTAATTATAAATAATTATTATATTTAATTAATCTAGGACTTTTTTAACTGGTTAGGTTTTCTTATATTGAGGGCTAAAAAACAGAATGGCTCTCACTGTAGTGTTGAACTAATTAAGGATCTGGAGAATGGGAAACATCACCTTTATTTTTTATTTCTTGCAGATCTGTGGGGTTGCCCAATGGTCATCTGGGCAGGTGGTGCAGTGGCAAAGAATCCTCCTGCCAATGCAGGAGACATATGATACACAGGTTCAATTCCTGGGTTGGGAAGATGCCCTAGAGCAGGAAATGGCAACCTGCTCCAACGTTCTTGCCTGGAAAACTCCATGGACAGAAGAGCCTGGTGGGCTACAGTCCACAAAATGTCAGACATTACTGAACACAGTGATTATCTAGGAAAACTAGAAACATTGTATTCATAAAAGACATCTTAATAGTTTTAGGACTTTGAGTTGGAAGGTTAAATTTTGGAAAAGTAGTATCAAAAAGAGTGTCAACAATAGAAGTTTCAAGGTGAAAGGTTTTGCAATCAAATAGCCCCAGCTGGGCTTCCAACTCAATTCAGCATCCCAGCTGCGATGGCGATGCTCTGGGAAAGCACAACTTTTATAAGGGCAGGAATCTCAACAAGGCCCCTGCACCTCTACACCAGCCGACTATACCCCTGTACCCGCTCTTCCCTGAAGTCCCTGTCCAGGGATCAGATACTAGCGCTTAAGTTGGAGCTCTCATGTGAAAGGCAGAATAAAGTAAATATGTCTTCTTCTGAAGTCTTAATTTTTTTCGTGGCCTAGGTGCCACTACCATTGCTTTTCCAGCAGAAGTTGTGGAAATCTTGGCCATTAGCATCTGGCCACTCCCCCAGGGGTTTGTGAGTCTGGGCTTTTCCTTTAGCAGTTAGCCAGAGAATTCATGTAAACACGGTTCTGCCTTAGACTGCACTCTCGTATGGATCTGATGCTCAAGGAACATCAGAAGACAGACGGCAAGTGCTGGGACATTTCAAAGACAAAAAAAGTCTTCAGAGAACAGTTGGTGTGCAAATGATGAGGAAAAGCAGTTATTCCAACTTAGGAAATTCAGAGCTTCTACTTTGTCCTCAGAGAGTTACCAGCTTTGTAACTATAGTGTCCAATGACTTTTACAAGTTAAAGTACAGAAAGAAGAGGTCAGAAAATGTTCGTTCACTTTATTCATATGATAGTGGTTACCCACGCATTAGTCATCAAAGCTGTTACATTCCTGAATGTAACCCCAAAAAATGAAGCTATTTGGAAGACAAGATAGTTCTGAATACAATTTCTTGTGAAGAATGAATTTTCAATTTGTAACAAGTTACACTGCATAACTATCCAAATTCTCACAGCCTTGGTATATTAAATCTCAAAGGCTTTAAGAATTTACAAATCAACAATCATAATAGTCAACTTAAAGATAATCTTTGTTGAGGTCTTTCAGAATTTAGGACTTAATTTTCTGACTTGTAAATGTTTTACTTTCTAGTTAATGGCAGAAAAAAAATCTCTATTATGCCAAAGCAATCTGAACATTAGTAGTTAGTTATACGATGGATGCAGAAAAAATTTCTGTATCCATATTAACTGTCTCATATCATTCATCAGCTTTGATTCTCTCTGATTAGGGCAAAGTAAGTAAGCCTTGTGGCTCAGATGGTAAGGAATCCACCTGCAATGCAGGAGACCTGGGTTCAATCCCTGGGTTGGGAAGATCCCCTGAAGAAGGGAAAAGTGACCCACTCCAGTATTCTGGCCTGGAGAATTCCATGGACTGTATAGTTCGTGAGGATGCAAAGAGTCGGACATAACTGAGCAACTTTCACTTTCACACTTTCATTTCTTCCAAGGAGCAAGTGTCTTTTAATTTCATATCTGCAGTCACTATCTGTAGTGATTCTGGAGCCCAAGAAAATAAAGTCTGTCTCAGTTTCCATTTTTTTTCTCATCTATTTTTCAGGATGTGATGGGACCAGATGCCATCATTTTAGTTTTTTAAATGTTGAGTTTTAAGTCAGCTTTTTCATACTCCTCTTTCACCTTCATCAAGAGGCTCTTTAGTTCCTCTTTGCTTTCTGTCATTAAAGTGGTGTCATCCGCATATCTGAGGTTATTGATATTTCTCCTGGCAATCTTGATTCCAGCTTGTGATTCAACCAGCCCAGCACTTCACATGATGTACTCTGCAAAGAAGTTAAATAAACAGGGTTACAATATACAGCCTTGACTACTCCCTTCCCAATTTTGAATCAGTCCTTGTTCCATGTTCCAAGAGACACTCTAAGAATACAGAGCTGTGTTGCTACAAATTTCTATTTCCTGTGTTGCTGCAAACAACAATATTGTTTTGGCATGTATGATTTGTGTCTAAAGTGCAATTTCTAACCTGGTAGGACACTAAATAAAGACAAGAAAACAAAGGAGGTGCTAAATGTTAAGTGTACTTGTGATCTCAAGCTCTCTGATTACTCTTTTGTGACATCAGACTCTCTAATTGCTCTAGGGTTCTGAAAAAAAGTAACTGAACTTTTAGTTAGACAAGTAGTCATAACTGTCTTGACTCAGGCTTCCTCTCTAAGACTCCATTCCTAGTGAAAAAATAAAATCTAAAAGAATTGTCAGAAGATATAAATATGAAGGTAAGCTTTAAACACCTAAGAACAAGGATAATAAAACGCACAAAATAAGCACAGCGATAAGAAACAGATCATGAGAAACAAAAAGACAAATTGATTATTAAAAAGGAGATTTTGTTAAAGAGTTATTCAAATATATAACAAAAGTGAAAGCAGTAACCTTTGCCATCTGGAAGGCAAAAAATAGCTGTACTACCTCTGCTAAGAGCAGACTAGGATAAAAAAGATTGATTTATTATTTCAAAATGTCAAAAAGAAAACCCAAATACTATTACTTTTTGGATCATCTATATAAGATTTTGCAATAAGAGATTCAAAAGCTCTTTTATATTCTATATATCAACTCATTAAAATTTAAAACAGCTTGGTCCAAAAATTGTAAGCATTGCATTGTTCGTTTAAACTCATTATTTACAAGTATTATGAATTGTATAGTAAATAAATTTTACTCCCTCAGATATTCCACCACCCTCAAATATGTATTTTAAAATCTAATTTGGCATCATGGCACAGCCATAACAATTTTACTTTTCCAAAAAGTTACTCCCTTTTTGCTCTGTTAAATAAAACCTATTTTATTTTGCATGTACTTTGCCTATAATCAACTGACAACTTCTTAAAGTGGTAAAAATATACAGTGCACCAATAGGAGTTAAAGGTATTTTTTGTAGACACTGTTCATTCTCTTATCTGGTAGCCACTCTATAACATATAAAAGTAAGGGACATGGACATTAAAAACTTTTAAGTATCCAGATTTATCTTAATGCAGTATTAGTTCAAGTTCTCAGAGTTAAGTCATATATTAAAATTCAATTTGAGATGACACATTGCAGAGAAATGAAAATACATATTAAAGTTTTGTTGGATATGAAATTTGAAAAGTTTTTCCCAGAGTATGTGATTTTACTTAGACAGTGTAGTGATTTGTAACCCCACCTTAATTTCCAGAAGAAATAAAACTTTTCAAAAGATAGTAATTATTATAATTCAACTTAGTTGAACCTTAAAACCAACATGGTACATTTAGAGACCTCTTATTAATTAGGATATGCTATAAATTAGAAAAAAAAATGCTAACATCAAATCTAACATTGTGATAAAATCAGGAAGAAAACATATAATTTATTTAAAGCAAGACTATCAAACCATATTAATTTATTTAAGAATTTCCCACGATTAGAAATATAGGTAAGCTTAATTTTAATTAAATAGAAAACCCATTCAAATTTGGTTTTAGAGTACTACATATATGGTCAGGCCACTCAAGATGGCTGTCGTCTTGCTCTCTGTCCATCTATTGCCTGACAAATGCCTGCTTCACTCATATCTTACCACATGACTGACCTTCCTATATTCTTGCCCCAGGCCCCAGCTTATCAAAGAGGGGCCTGGGGCAAGCATACAGGATGGTTTTTCACTAGTAACTAACATGCTCATCTGACACTGACATCAATTCCCCTATAACTGGTAATCAATCCCCCCATCATTCCCACCCCCGACTCGAGGTGCGAAGACTGCCACCAAGTCCTGTCTGCTGTCAACCACACATGGTGGAGCATCACCCCAGGACCTAGCTTCGGACATGTGGCCTCCACCACTCAGTTAAAACATTGATATCCCTGTTACTGATTCTGGGGTCTTTCTTCCATTTTGAAGCTGAGCAAGCACAGGCCTTGTAGTCCTGTGGGATGCAACCCACAAAGGACCAAAGTCCTTAGCATTATTCAGTCCTTTTACCCACCTGCCTTTCTTTGCTTCTTTTCATCTCACATAGCAATAAAACCCATAAATTCAACTAAGAGCTAAACCTCTGTATTTTTTCCTCCAAGCTACGTACAGATCATCAACTTATGTGCATTTATATGGATAAGTCAGTGAAAATAGGAGCTTCATTCAATGTAAGAGATTGCTTACCTTAATTTATTAGTTTTCTCCAGAGATAGTAAAATATATAAGAATTTATAGAAAAGATATTTACATCACACAACAGAGGGTCAATATCATATTCTGGGCCAGTGATTATTTTCTCCCTATTTTAGTATGTATCTTTATGTGCTGTTTATTTATAGTCCTCATCTGGTCAGATTATGGGTCAAGTTAGGGACATAATTGTTGAGATTTAGTAATACCTTCTTTTTGGCAGGCCGAATATTCCTTGCATCTTACTTTGATGCATTTTTATATTTCTGTGAGATTTTCCTTTTGAGAGAAAGGAGAAAGACAAAAACTTGAAGCTCTTTAAAGTTTTCAGAAGGGGATACAACTCCAGACAAGACAAAAGCTACAGATCCCACAACAAAACTTATTCAGACTCACGAAAAGCTTGGTTCAGGCAAACCAAGCAAAAACCTCTCAAACGTCAGAACTCTCCATGTTACAAGCCATGCAACATTTCTTCATTTGCTACTACAACAATGATTCAGCCTGAGTGCGCAGGAGAATCACCTGCAAGGAAGGCTTATTAAAATACAAAGTCCTTGCCACTCCATCGGCAATAAGTGCATAAGTGGGTAAAGCCCGAGAATTTGCATTTCTCACAAGTTCCCAGGTAAGGCTGATGACACTGGACCAAGGACTTTGAGAACCACTGTCTTAGAATGTTCACAAGATAATCGATTGTTTTGTCCAATCAATCTCCAAAAGATTTCCAGAGAGAAAAAAATGAAAGACTGGTAACACTAAAAACCAGACCACTCTAAAAGCTAATTAACCTTTTTTCGTAAAAATAGGAAGAAATGTGCATTTCGTTTCGCAGTCACAAAAAGCTTTACAACTTCACTGACAGGTCAGAAGAAAGCATAGAACACTAAAGTTCACTGACCCTCCTGTCTCAATGTGTGGTTCGCCATTCCAATAGTGCAAAAATTTTGAGCTCCTGTTGTTACACCAACAACACCACCACCACAGAGGATGCTAAAAGGTATCAAAATCTTTGATACGAATAGACCAGAAAAAAAAGAAATCCTATCTGGGATATTCCCTAACACTTTCACCTAATAAAAAATAACTCCCTGGCATTACACGAAATCAAGGAGCTGTGGTCTGACAAGTTTGCAAGAGTCTTGAACACAGAGACCCCAAATCAGAACATCTGGGTTATTCAGACTTAAGCAATATCACATGTGGGTTATGTCCAGCCCAGCTCCAGACCATGCACCTCTCACTGGTATTCTGCTTTGCTTTCACTGTTTTTGCTATTCAAGAAATCTAAATTTTTGAAATTTCTTCCTTTCCTTTTAGGGGGACATAAATATATTGATACAAAATTTTCATTCCAACTTCCTTGAAATTTTATTAAGAATTCCAGAATAAAAGAATCCATTACTTTCCAATTTTTTTCTTAGTTGTACAAAAACAAGGAGGAATAATCGAGTTTTTCATTGCCTCAATGAAGGCTGACCCCATTTAGCAATACAATGGAGGATAAGTTGGAACCAATGTCCTCAGAGCTGTCAAAAATACACTGCAAAAAGTGATTCACCATGGTGTTTTAAGAGTTTTTATTTTTAATTGGAGCATAACTACAATATTGTGATGTATTCTGCCATACATCAACATGAATCAGTCATAGGCATGGAATTTATAGTTAAATTTTTACCCTTTATAAAATCTATGGTAAACTTTATAAGAGCTTCCCAGGTGGTGCTGGTGGTAAAGAACCCGCCTGCTAATGTAGGAGATTTAAGAGATGCAGGTTCACTCCCAGGGTTGGGAAGATCCCCTGAAGGAGGGTATGGCAACCCACTCCAGTATTCTTGCCTAGTGAATCCCATGGACAGAGGAGCTTGGCGGGCTACAGTCCATAGGGTCGCAAAGAGTCTGACACTATTGAAAAGACTGGAGCACACAGGCACGCAAACTTTATAAAGTAAATTTAACTTTGGCACTTCCACTCACATAAACATACTGATTTTCTTGTCATAGAGTATGAATATTTATCTAGATCAATAAAAAATCTAAACTCTTACCTTACATAACTGCACAATATCTACATATAGCTATAAAATATGTGTATGTATATATGTGTGTGTGTGTGAATATATATGTGTACATATAACTTAATTCTAAAAATTATTTAATCTTTCTCCTGTTGATGGAGATTTACCATGGTCCCATATATTTTGCTACTGCAAACACAGCAGCAATAAACATCTAACTTCCTGGAATGTGTAACAAACACTGGTGTGTTAATTTCCATAGGCTCGAATCCCAAAAAGGTATTTTGTCTTTAAGAAAAATAGTTATTATTCACAGATTACTTTATGAAGAGTTTCCAATTCATTTCCATCAACATAAAATGTTGGTATTCCAAAATCCTCATCAGCACTGCATTTTTTAATATAATCTGATGGACAAAGGTCCATCTAGTCAAGGCTATGGTTTTTCCAGTGGTCATATATGGAAGTGAGAGTTGGACTGTGAAGAAAGCTGAGCACTGAAGAATTTATGCTTTTGAACTGTGGTGTTGGAGAAGACTCTTGAGAATCCCTTGGACTGCAAGGAGATCCAACCAGTCCATTCTAAAGGAGATCAGCCCTAGGTGTTCTTTGGAAAGAATGNCCAAAGAATTGATGCTTTTGAACTGTGGTGTTGGAGAAGACTCTTGAGAGTCCCTTGGACTGCAAGGAGATCCAACCAGTCCATTCTAAAGGAGATCAGCCCTAGGTGTTCTTTGGAAAGAATGATGCTAAAGCTGTACTCCAGTACTTTGGCCACCTCATGCGAAGAGTTGACTCATTGGAAAAGACTTTAATGCTGAGAGGGATTGGGGGCAGGAAGAGAAGGGGACGACAGAGAATGAGATGGCTGGATGGCATCACTGACTTGATGGATGTGAGTTTGAGTGAACTCCGGGAGATGATGATGGACAGGGAGGCCTGGTGTGCTGCGATTCATGGAGCTGCAAAGAGTCAGACACGACTGAGGGACTGAACTGAACTGAACTGATGAACAAAAAACAAACTAGTTTCTTCTTTAATTTGAAATTCCCTGTTCACTAATGAAATTAAACATCAACATTATTCCTTTAAAATGCAAATTCTGAAAATATGTATAACTATAATAAATGTCAAGTCTGTAAGCCAAGAGTCTTGGAAATTGAATTCCTATGGAACAAGGCACTGGCTGTGGAGATGGAGAGTTCCTATATAAATCCTAGTTCTTCCACCTGCTGGTTTTGTAAATGTGGGCCAGTTGCTTTTCTCAGTTTCAGTTCCTATACTATTTAAACTGGACTAAATCATCATATCTACTTCTTGGGGTATTGTGATCACATGAAGACGTTAACACCTGTTAAAGTGGTCAACTCAAGCCCTGCCGCATAGAAAGAAAGCAACAATAGTGACTGGTATTATGAGTACACTTACCGTCTTCTAGTATGTTCTCTAGGATCCTACAGGAAACATGTGGATGCAGAACAAGAGCAGGATAATGTCAGTTGGTGATCTCAATGTAGTAACATTTTAAATATCTTGAAATATTTTGCTGGCAAAACAGAAGACATACTGTCTTAATTGGGCATGGACCATATTTTTAACCTCTAGAGGCAAACAATATGAGGTCAGAACATCAGCACCTACCCTTCCCCTCCACCAAAAAAATTAAGCCAAACAAAATGAAGCAAAAAAAAAAAAAGAAAGGAAACCACATAAACACAAATCTTAGTAGTGAGTTCATGGAATTCTGACTGGTGAAATCGTGGTGTTTTGAAGATTAAACTTTCTTCATAAGTAGATAGGTGTCCCCTGTGAAACCATATCATCATCTCATGCACCCACTCACTGTTCCTCTTACAAATATTTTTACAAATTTTCTATCAGTTCAGTTCAGTTCAGTTGCTCAGTCGTGTCTGACTCTTTGTGACCCCATGAATCGCAGCACGCCAGGCCTCCCTGTCCATCCCCAACTCCCAGAGTTTACCCAAAGTCATGTCCATCAAGTCAGTGATGCCATCCAGACATCTCAAATTTTCTATGTGTCTCTGTAAATTCACTCATTTTTTCCAGTTTTCTATTCTTATACTTTGAATCATTTTATCAGTTTATAACATTTACCAAATGGTAGTTTGCATTTGTTTATCTTTGGCTAATTCAAAACACTTGGTATAATTTCCTTTAACTGATCTTCCTCCCATCTCATAACACTGTATTATTTTTAATTAATTTCCAGTAAACTTTTAATTGTCCATGCTCTGTGAAAACTAACAGAGCTAATCCCTGTTTAAGCTAACCGGTCCAACTTTTTCAATAAGCAAATCTCTCATGAAAACCCTGACAAGCCAGAGATGAACTAAATCTAGTTTCATTATTTCTCACTTTCCTTGATCTTTCTCTTACTCTCTGAGAAATAGTCGTAACATCCTGGTGCTGGTAAATAGTATGATAAAAAGTAGAGATTACAGTCCAAGGAGCCAGAATATTTTTTTTTTTAAATCTGGTGTGTTAACTACCTGATCATCAAGATTCAGGAACAACAACAACAACGAAAAATGCCAAATTCATATATTCTACAGCAATTTCACTGTCAGGAACTTATCACACAGATAATTTTGTGAAAGTACATGAACCAAGATTTGTTATTAATGTAATTGGTAGTGAATTGTTTAAATGAAGTAGTCACACAGTGCAGTTGTTAAAATAAGACTATCTTGAAGATAAATTATTAAAAATGCAAAGCCTAGGTAATCATTTTCCAATGTATACATGTATCAAATGGTTATAATATGCACCTTTAAACTTACATAATGCTCTCAGTAAAGCTGGGGGAAAAGCACAAAGCCTGATTTATACAACCCTTTTGTGTAATTTTAAAAGATAGTTATCTTTTCTATAGCTTGCTTAAGATATATATTACATACTGGGGGATATATGTTAAAAATCACTTTTAGTAAGGCAAGAAATCGCCAACAGTCATTATGTTCAGGAAAAGTTCTAGATGTCTGGTGGTAGAAGACTAGAGGAGGGGAATTTTATATTTTATTTTTATCTTAATTTAATTCTTGAATTTTCTTATCAGATGCATGAATTCTCAAGTAAATTAAATTATAACTGTTTCTGTTTTCTCCCATTTATTTTTGTGTATAAATAAAAATAAGTCTTACAAACCTATCTATAAAACAGAAGCAGACTCACCAACATAGAGATTAGACTTGTAGTTACCAGAAGGGAGCGGGGAAGGAGGGGGATAGACTGGGAGTTTGAAGTTGGTAGATACAAACTATTACATTTAAAATGGATAAACAACATGTCCTAATCATAGCACAGAGAATTATATTCACTCTCCTGTGATAAACCATAATGGAAAATATTTTTTTTAATGTATATATGTGTATAACTGAGTCACTTGCTGTATAGCAGAGATTGGTCTACCAGACAGATAGCACATTGTAAATCAATTACAGGACAAAAAAAAAGTTTCATCATTTTTTAAATTTCATAATTTTAATCCACAATTTTTAGGAAAGTACTCCTCTATCTTCCTATTTCCTTTCACAAAGCCTGTTTATGTTGTACAATTTTTTTAAGACAATGATCTTATAAGGTAGATACAAAAAGCAACATGCCTCTTTTGGGTCAAACCATTTTCAGGTTATGAACAGAATTGTGTAATGTCATTTTTAAAGACCTTTCTCTGATCTATCAATCTACAAAGTTAAATAGCTGAAATCACTTCCAAAACAAATTCTTTTGCAGTCAGCAAAATAAAGCAATTACATGAATAAGTTTTTCCACTTGGCCTATTTTTCTGCCCATGGTTATTAATCAGTCTCACTGACTACATTTTCCATTTTACATCCACTTTCAGGCACTACTCCAGGTGGCCAACCATTTCACATTACGTAAATAAAACAAAACCTTTGCCCATTTAACAAATGGATGTACTTCATATCTAACACTTCCAGTCTCTTTCAAAGCACTCAAAATACCCAATAGTGTTTCTATAAAAGGATGCTCCATACTCTCATTCTATTTGTCTAACTGGAATTTAAGTGAAATTTTACTCTAGCCAATCTTAACCAAAAAACTGAATTAATTTAAAACAGTGCCCTGTTATTGACCAGCTTTTCCAAACCTTTGGCTTGATTGTATTACTGCTTTGTCTTGTCTCTTCTGAATTCTAAGTCTGAAGACTGTCTTTTCTGAAACAGCTGTTTCGCATAAGGATTCTTCTGAATGCCAGTTTTGAACTCTGGCTATGCATCAGAATCAATATTTCTTTACTACTAATATTCTGGACACAATCGAGTAGAGATTGGGGTTTAACTGGGACAAGGTGGGGCCAGGGAACTTTTTTAAACCTCTAAACATGATTCTGTGATGCCCATACATACGTCGAACAAGACCAAACGCCATTCCACTCTGGGTCTTCCTAGATGCTTTCTCTAGTTGCAGCAAGTGGGGGCTGCTCTCTAGCTGAGGTGCGCGTGCTTCTCATTGTGGTAGCTTGTCTTGTTGCAGAGCACCGGCTCAGGATGCACAAGTTTAGTTGCCCTGAGGCATGTGGAATCTTCCCAGACCGGAGATCAAGCCTGTGTCCCCTGCTTTGGCAGGTGGGTTCTTAACCACTGGACCACCAGGGAGGTCTACATTAATGATACTTCTCTTACATTTGATTCAAGTCCTTACAACTGACAGATTCCTACAGAATGATCTGGCCTAGTGGTAATACAGTTGTATCAAATCTACTTATAGTATCTGTGCTCTTCATAGAAATTGCAGTGTTCTAAGAGTGGTCTGCAGAGAAGGCAATGACATCCCACTCCAGTACTCTTGCCTGGAAACTCCCATGGATGGAGGAGCCTGGTAGGCTGCAGTCCATGTGGTCGCTGAGTCAGACACAACTGAGCGACTTCACTTTCACTTTTCACTTTCATGCACTGGAGAAGGAAATGGCAACCCACTCCAGTGTTCTTGCCTGGAGAATCCCAGAGATGATGGAGCCCAATGGGCTGCTGTCTGTGGGGTCACACAGAGTCAGACACGACTGAAGCGACNACAGCCCAGGGGCCGCAGCTACTGAAGCCCCAGAGCCAGCGCTCTGCAATGAGGAGCCACCCCCATGAGAAGCCCATGCGCCAAAATGGTAGCATATCCCCCACTCTCCAAAACTAGAGAAAACCTGGGTGTAGCAACGAAGACCCAGCACAGCCACAAATAATTTAATAAAGAAAATTATTTTTTAAAATGTTTTTTAAAAAACCAGGACACTGAAATACCTTTAAAGCTCACCTGCTTAAACTAAACCCTCTCTTCCCTGTTCTACTCAATCATTTATTGGGTCCCAAACCAGTTTGTTCTCAGATTGCTTCCTATCTCCTCTACTATTTTGTATTTCAGGAAAATACATTTCTAGGCATCTGTGAGGCATTGAGAGAAGCCAGGTTAACAGCTCTCTGTCTCATATGGTATCTCCTGCAAAGTTTTTCTCTTTTAAGGGGGCCTAGCTCCTGACAAATTGCCCCTACTTTCATCAAGACAACTACAGTAGACGATGCTGATCTTAGCTCTAGCACGTGCCTGAGATCCTGGCCTCCTGTCTCTGACAATGACACCTCCTATCACTATCCTTCTACCCCTCGGGGAATTCCTGGCTTCCTGTTCTTCAATAGCTAGCTCACCATGTCAGGTTTGGCTTCCATCATCTGGAAATCAATTATCTCCATTAAATCCCTACTTGAAAGACCCAGAGTAATTTCTGATTTATAAGTGGACACTAAAAGCTCTTCTATTTCTAGTTTGCTAAAAGATTCATCAAGCTTAATTATTTAATTTTATTGAATTTACATTCTGCATCTCCTGAAACAATGATTTGCTTTCCCTCTTTTAACTTAATGTGATGAATTACATATATAGATTCCTTTTTTCTATTGTTAAAAATCCTTGCATTCATAGAATAAGCAATTTTCATATTATATTATCTTTGTCATAGATTGCTAGATTTCATTTGCTAATTTTTAATGTAGAATTTTGCCTTTAGTTTCAAGAGAGAAATTGATTATAATTTTTCTTTAGTGTACATTTCTTATATAATGTTGGTATCAAGATGGTAATGACCTCAAAATATGAATGAATAACTGTTCCTTCTTTTTTCATTCTGAAATACTTTTTGCTTTTTGTGTGACAAGAATAATACAGTTCTTGAAAACATTTGTTAGAATTCACTAATAAAAATGGCTAGGCATATGGGTTCTCTTTTTGTGGAAAGGATTTTCACTTCTAATTAATTTTCTTTAACGCTTAGGAAAATTGTAAGTGTTTTATCTCATCTTGACATTGATAAATTGGAATTATGAAAAGTTCTCAGATATGATCTCCACAAATATAACATTTTCCTTATATAACATATAAGAATATAACATTTTGCTTATGTTGATCACATAAGATATCGACCTTATTTTTGAATATCTATTCATGTACCCATTTTACATTCCTCCCTGTACTGTATTCAGTACAATTTTTTCATATCTAACTTCTAATTCATTTATTTTATCTTTGGTTGTATCTAATCTAGTATTTAACCTATCCATTAAGATTTTAATTGTAAGTTGTTTTTTGTTTTTTTTATAAAAGTTCTCTTAAATTCAGTTCCCAACCTGCTTAATATATTATATATATTCTTCTAATTTTTATTCCTGGCAAACTTCTTTGATTTCTTTGAACATATTGAACATAGATTTTTATGGTTGTATAGTAGTTCTAATATCTGAAATCATTATCATTCTAGTCTGTTTTTGCTCATGATAACTATTAGCTCATAGATTTAGTAATAGTCTTATTTTCGATCTCATGTTTAATGGAATGCTGTCAGTGGTAATTCTTTGAGACCCAGGCTACATATGGATTTCTCCAAAGATGTTTTGCTTTTGTTTATCTAAGTTCTTGGAGATAACACAAATTGGGGTAAATGTAAACTAAATTTTCAATTGTTTTTCTTAGCTAAACAGATAATGAGGTCTTAAACTATAAATTTATGTGAAGATGGACATGTGATTTTTCTCTCCTCAACCTAGCACAAGTTTGAGGCAGAAAAATTTCCTAGTTGGCCCCTTCTGAGAGGCACATTTTTGTGTTTTGTGTTTTTTTTCCTCCTAATTTTCTTTTTCACTGAAATTATTCTCCTTTGGAGTTCTGACTTTAAGCAGATTTCTCAATAAGACTGATACTGAGCAGTCACTAAATTTTGTCTCTCTCTCATTTCGCAGATCATAAAAATTGAATCCCAGGGTTTCAGGGACAGTACTGTCCTATGGAAGTCTCTGGTTTTGGTGAGCCTTCTGAATTCCTGTATTCTCCTCATGTTTAGCCTATAGGGTTTACTTTAATTCCTTTGCAGGTCAGCAAAACACATTTTAAAATGACATGTACATTTTTTATGGAATGTGTACATGTTATATAGGAGGATACTGTACATAAATTGAGATTCAGCCTATCTAGACTACCATATTTCTGATAGAAAAATATCTCCTGCTTTTTGAAAATATTTTATCAGTCACTTCTATTGCCATTAATATTTTATAAATGTACTTTAAAATAAGCTCACAGCATCTTTAATATCTTTTTGTTATCCTATATTTAACTAATCTGTTCCCTCCCCTTTGTTTTTTGGAAGTAAGGGTTGTATTCAATTCCATCTGAAGTATGTTCCAATAAACATATATCTATACATGAGTGATTATTTCATAAAGAGTGATTAGTGAATTATGGTACATAAAGATTCTTGAGGATTGAGGTATATATGTTTTCAAATTTCATGCCAGAAATAATGGTACCATTTTATAGTCTGAACAACTACTAGTCAAAGTACCCATTTGACTGTAGTCATACAAACCCAAGTCTTCACTGTTTTTATGTCTATAAATCTCACACATCTTTGAAAGTTTTCCTATTATTTCACTTTACATTTGTTTGATTACCAGAATACTAAATTACTCAGCACTTTATCATCTATTTTCAAATACAACATAAACAATTTTATATTGCTTTTTATATTAATATAAATTCTGGATCACTATTTTCTTTATCCAAAATTGTCTCCTAAGCAAAATTATATGGGGCTCTATTCATACCTCTTAGATTAGATTATTTTCTTACACTTATATTCTGTGAAATTTATCAGCATTATATATTAATTATGAACAGTTGGTCACACATATTGTATTTATTAGCATATTTTTTCTGTAAATCTAAACATCATAAAACTTCCTTTAAATAGCTTTATAGAATTTCCTCTGGTTTTAATCATTTCAGATAAATGTCTTTCTTCCATTTCCTATTGCTTCTGGCTGTTGCTGTTTCTTTTTCTTCCATAAGATAAATAAAAATTTTTGTACCAGACTCTATGACATATTATTTCTTACTTCCAGTCCCCCCCACAACATTTTAAGGATTCAAATTGACCTTTTCTTCTATTCTTCTTATTTTAAATTACTGGTGTATCAATACCTAGGAAATCTCATCAAAGGTTTAACAGTTCATACCCTACTGACTCATTCTTTATTTCAATTTGATCTTCTTTGTTCTCATTCGATTCTATTTTTTTTATTAATATAAGTTCTTCAACCTTTTTATTCTCTAATGCATTTTCCAGGATAGCAGCCGTAACCCTTATTTGCCCTCATTGAACAAAAAAAATAAAATGTGCTAAGATTTAATTATTTTACCAACTGGAAGACAAGAAAATTGATGTATTGATAAACAAATAGGAAGCTTAGGGTCATGTTCCTCACAAGTGGAGCAGAGTTGGGAATCCCTGGGACTCTCCTAGGTTTTATTCTGAACAGGTTTAAATGTATCATTTTTTTAATTTAAGTTTTTCTACAGTTTTCTGGTACTTGTTTACATTTGTCCAGGATTGCCAGGATAAATATCAATAACCTGAGATATGCAAATGACACCACACAATAGTAGAAAGTGAAGAAGACCTAAAGAACCTCTTGATGAAAGTGAAAGAGGAGAGTGAAAAAGTTGGCTTAAAGCTCAACATTCAGAAAACGAAGATCATGGCATCCGGTCCCATCACTTCATGGGAAATAGATGGGGAAACAGTGGAAACAGTGGTTGACTATTTTGGGGAGCTCCAAAATCACTGCAGATGGTGACTGCAGCCATGAAATTAAAAGATGCTTACTCCTTGAAAGGATAGTTATGACCAACTTAGACAGCATATTAAAAAGCAGAGACATTACTTTGCCAACAAAGATCTGTCTAGTCAAGGCTATGGTTTTGCCAGTAGTCATGTATGGATGTGAGAGTTGGACTATAAAGAAAGCTTAGCACCGAAGAATTGATGCATTTGAAGTGTGGTGTTGGAGAAGACTCTTGAGAGTCCCTTGGACTGCAAGGAGATCCAACCAGTCCATCCTAAAGGAGATCAGTCCTGAGTGTTCATTGGAAGGACTGATGTTGAAGCTGAAACTCCAATACTTTTGCCACCTGATGGGAAGAGCTGACTCATTTGAAAAGACCCTGATGCTGGAAAAGACTGAGGGCAGGAAGAGAAGGGGTTGACAGAGGATGAGATGGTTGGATGACATCACTGACTCAATGAACATGAGCTTGGGTAAACTCCAGGAGTTGGTGATGGACAGGCAGGCCTGGGGTGCTGCAGTCCATGGGGTCGCAAAGAGTTAAATACGACTGAGCAACTGAACTAAACTGAATATTGTCCAATTTCTAATTCTTAGAGCTTGCTGCTCACAGAGGGGCCCTGGGATCAGCTTAACTTGGGGACTTGTTAAGAAGGTAATATTTCAGAATCCTCCCAGAGTCATCAAATCAAAATCTGCAATTTATCAGGATTCCCAGGTACTTTGTATGTGCATATCAGTTCAGAAGCACTGCTCTGGCAGACTGGAAGACTCTTCTACCTGCCTCATAAGTTGCAGGTGACATAATTAGTTAGATCAAGCAAAAGGTTCACATTTATTAATGAGAAGGAACAGTCACTGGCTGTATTTTTAAGTGTCAAAATGGTTTATTCAGTCCTCATTAAAGACAGAGATGTTAGAGACCCAGATCAAGATTATTAATTTAAGACATGCCTGTGATGCAGTTGCATTTGCTGAATGAACCTCCCTAAACAATTCGATGCAAGTTTCTTCTCTCTTCTCTTTGAGCAAGAAGGAAGAAACAATAAGCTTACAGAATGCTAGGAACTAGAAGCCAGCTGGCAAAAACATGCTATGCAACCTACTCCATCTCATCATATTGCTTTCTTGAAAACATTGTAAAGAGTTAGTTAGCATTCAAAAAGCCAACCACTCCTTGCCTGGAGAATTCAGGGACAGAGGAACCTGGTTGGATACAGTCCATGGGGTCGAAAAGAGTCAGACAAAACTGAGTTTGCACACACTTAATTCTAAAAAAATTAAAAGACACACTGTAATTTCATTTCAGACATTTTATGGAATACTACTTGTAATTCCTTTCTTTTTGCTTATTGAAATCTGATTAGCAATATGTAAAAACTAATTTATTAGCAATCAATAACTTCTCTTCCTCTGAAAAGCACATATATTTTTTCTATTAACTGTAGAAATTGAGATTCTGGGAAGGATACGTAAACTTTGTGATCCTGAGATTTTATATTTTCATATTGAAGTTACAATCCTCTTACATCCTGAAAAAGTACTTAATGGTTTAGATTATATTTAAATATTGTTGGATGAAATATACTTAGTGACTGAAGCCAATTTGATACAAACCATGTGTTTTTCCATACCAAATTAAATGAAATGGGAAAAAAAGATGACAGTTCGATACAGTGTCTCTGTTTAAATATTGCACAAATCTGATGTATGCATATTCTAATATCCTTGTTCAGTCACTCAGTTGTGTCCAACTCTTTACAACCCCATGGACTGTAGCACGCCAGGCTTCCCTGCCTTTCAACATCTCCCTGAGCTTGCTCAAACTCATGTCCTTTAAGCTAGTGAAGCCATCCAACTATTTGGTTCTTAAAATATATATTCTAATATACATATAGAATATATATATATATATATATCCTCAAGCTTCTCTTTTACTGAGAAATAAAATAATTTATAAGTAGACAAATTGTGTGTGTATATAATAACAAAAGAATGGAGAGATCTAGAAACCAAATTGCCTGAATAGTCAGCTAAGTACTTTAAGCAATATGCATTTTAACTCCAGCAATTTTTGTATTAAATTTCAGTGATAAATAAGCAGAGTATACTGAATATCATGAGTGTTTTTCTTGATGAATCAGGGTTATCTCAACACAGTGCCGGTATCACATAGTTTAGAGTTAAAAAGTGACTGCTCTTGGGACTCTTGAAGTATTTGGGGTTGGCGGGGTGGGGTTGCCAACAGTATACGAAAATAATAACACGCCAGTAGAATTTAGTCAGCCTATAATCATGGGACATGACAGGCTCTACATTTCTGGTCTACATGGTGCAATGAATGCCTATTCCCTGTTTTTCCCTAACCTGGCTCATTTTGATTTCTTCACCTCTAACTCTTGTTTCTATTTTACAGTAAACATACAAACATGTATGCCAATAAGTAGGGGGAGGATGGAAAAGTTGCCAGACAACTCTGTTTAATATTTTTCTATTTTCCAAACTATGTACCACAACACAGAAAAAAATTTAAGAATTTCTGCATGTTCAAGAGCCTTCAGTGCTTACACTGTTTATTGCAAAGTGTGCAGGAATCAAAATTTGTTGAAGATTCACAGGTCTGTGATGCTTAATTTTGTAGGTCAATTTGACTGCACTACAGGGTGACCATATATTTGGTTGAACATTGCTTTCGGCTTTTCTGTGAAGGTGTTTTGGGATGAGTTGATATTTACACAAGTAGACTGAAGGAAGCAGATTGCCCTCCCTAAAGTGAGTGGGTTTTACCTAATCAGGTGAAGGTCTGTATGGAATTTAAAAAGCTGACATGCTCTTGAATAAAGCACTTCCTTCCAGACTTCTTTTGAACTGAGCCATCAGCTTTTTTCTGCTTTCACAGTTGAACTGAAATATCAGCTGTTTCTTGTTCTTGAGCCTGTCTGTCTTTGAACTGAAACTATAAAGTTAGTTCTCCTGGATGTTCAGCTTTGGTCTTATCCTGAAAATCTTGAGACTTGCCTGCCTCCATAATCATGACAGTCATTTTCTTATAACATATACATATATTATATAATGTTTCATATCCTTCTAGTTCTGTTTCTTCAGAGAACTCTAACACAAGGTCCCCCATATAATTTCAGGATTTTGATGAAGAAATAATAATGAAAATGTATTTCTTACAGGGTTCTTTAATTTCTTAATATTTCTTGTATGTTTGTTGTTGCTCAGTCATGTCTGACTCTTTGTAACCCAATGGACAGCTTCTCTGTCCTTCACTGTCTTGTGTGTATTGTGTTCTTATTTGTGTGCATAGTTATTATTATAAGATCAGAGGCTAGTGGAGGTATTTGTCCTCCACTATATTGAGTATATTCTTATATACTCAATATAGAGTATATACTTAAGATACACTATTATATTATAATACAATTATAATACAACTATTATAATACAATATATAATATTGATTATATTCTTATATACTTAATTTCCTGACCAATTCATGCTTTCTTTTGGCCCATCTCTGAAAGATTTGGGGATAAGAAATAGATTAGCTCAGGGTGGCTATATTAAAGATAAATTTATCTTCAATCAGCCTGCTTTCTAGAAAAGAGTCTAGTGAGACTACTTCAGATTATATTTTCAAATTCATTAAATGGGTTATACCCTGGTGGCTCAGATGGTAAAAATCTGCCTGCCATATGGGAGACCCGGGTTCTATCTCTGTGTCAGGAAGATCTCCTGGAAAAGGAATTGGCAACCTGCTCCAGTATTCTTGCCAGGGAAATCCCATGGACAGAAGAGCTGGGTGAGCTACAGTCCATGGGGTCACAAAGAGCTGGACACAACTGAGTGACTAACGTTTTCACTTTTCATAATTTCAAATCATTAAATGGCTTCTAGACCTAGAGAACAGAGTTGACCCTCTCCATTCTCAGATGGTTATAAGGAATACTGTACTACAAAATATATGGTGGAAGCAGACTCTCCAGCTGCATAGTCAACAGCTATTTCCCATTCCTCCTTGATAACAGATCCCATCATCATTTAGGTTCCTGGTCTCAGTTGATGAATCATGGAGTTTGAGTCAACAGGATACTATCATTTTCTCTTTGCCTGTGATTGTTTCAGAGGTAAGTCTGTGATCTATTTCTGACCTCTGAGATATAAGAAGTATGTTGAGGACTTCTGGGAAAGATTTCACCTCTAATTTAAAAAAAAAGGCCTTTTTTTTGCCCTATTCTCTATTTTCCTACTTTGGAAACTTTCAAATAAGTAAAGCCACAAAGCTATTAATAACTATGTGGTGATGAGCCTCATGGTGACATTCAATATCCTGAGGAGGGTACAGGGAAAGGATAGGGGGGAAAAATGGTTTTTTAAGCTACCATGAGCTGCCAAATCAATTTTGAACCAAATACCTTAAGGCTTCTCGTTAAGTAAAAATCAAATGTTACAGTGTTAATTAGGCTTTCTATTGCTTTCAGTAGACACAACGTAGCTGGGATAATTTAACATGATTAATTATGTATTGAATGTGTGAATTTGTCTTTATTTTTCAGTGGCTTTTTCTGGTTACTTTAGCTTCATACTGAGTAGCCTACCTTTTCTTGCATTATACAGAATTATTATGTTAATTTCTGTTACTTATTCTATTGACATTTCATTAATTTGATACCCTGTGGGTGCCTTTACTTGCATAATGTAATCCTCAAACATACATTATTAGAAATAACATATTTTCTTTACCCTAATGGTCTAAGGTACCCCTCTGAAGTTCACAGAATTAAGCAGATGCTTTTGTTAATTTTTTTCAAAATAACATTTTTATTCTTTAAGAAACAGCTCGATTGACTCCAGGCCATTGTAGAGATTGAAGTCCTATCAATGGAACAAACATGACAACATGAATTGCTTATCATGAAATGAGTGCTACCCAATTAACAAGTCTTCTTCATTGGCCAACAGGATCCATGTATGTGGACTTGAGCCAACACAGATTCTGAAGATACAGTAAGCTGCATGAGTTTACTCTCTGCACTGTTGCCCCTTCTCATCTGTGTCTTCATGGGCAGTTTCCTACCGCCAGTTGATCGATGACAGACAAACTAAGCCTGATTTACAGAAGTAAGTGCACATTATATCAACACCAGACAAAAGTAGATTGCTTAGGCATTATGGTCCATTGAGTGTAATCTTAAGATAACTTTAGGACATATATTTGGTTTTTCACTATTCCTGTAAGGGGAAATAGTATTGATTTATATGTAGTGGGTAATGATTATTAAATGATTAGGGACTTGGAAGGAAAAAGATTGGAGAATTGATAATAATGAATTTGGGGGAAGAGACTGGGGACTGAACCAGAGTATAATAACATCTGTGCTTAATGCAAATGCTCACCAAACAACTGTCAAGAAGATTACCAATCAGATATTCAGGTGTGACACAATCTCTTTTACCAGGCACTATATTGCTTTTTCTGAAGGTTAGTGACCAAAGAAACCTTGTTGAGGGCAATAGGGAATATGCATAGACTCAGCAATATGCCCTGTTCCTCACCAAAGCCAGTTTATCTGCAGCACCATTATGTGTCAAACATGCAAGCCACAGGGATCAAGGCTAAGCACCCAATAATATGTTGTGGGTGTACAAACCACTCACCTTTTGGCAGACTCATTGATAATTCTGACAATCCTCTATCAGAGTGATAATGGGAATTTTGTAACTAGAATAGATGTTTATTCTAGGATTATGTTGTCTCAATCTGACACTACTCTCCATGAGCATATCAAATGCTTCATATGATGCCATGGTATTTAATTCTACATTGCTTGTATGTAAGGAACCTGCTTCATAACAACAGAGTAAATATTCATTGAGTTTGCCTATCTCACCATTTATCCTCTCACCCTAAAATAACTGTTATTACAGAATGGTGAATATTCTATTAAAGACTCTGCTCTGCTGTTGAGAGATAATGACTTGTAAGGTTGAGCTGATGCTAAAAGATGTGGTGTGTGTTTTGAAACTAGTAAACAAGTATGAGCTTGTATGGGAAGAGTAAATATTGAATACAAGAACCTTTGATCTGGGTTACAGATGTCATTTCACTGTTAACAACTACTGATTCTTTTCAAACTTTTATCTCCTATCTCTGAGATTCTAGGCGTTCCTGAATTAGTACCCACAGGAAAGATCAACAGCAAATATCCCATTGAGTGAGAGGATGAGACTGCTATGTGGCCTTTCAGTGCTTCTCATGCCTGTGGACAAACAGTTAAAATTTAAGTTGGATCCATTGTTGGCTGGGATAATAAACCTTGACTTTAGAGAGGAATTAAAATCTCAATTTCTGAGAAAAGTAGAAAGTATCCAGGGGATCCCATCCAAAATTTTGCAAGTCCTGTGGTAAAAATTAATGAAGACTAATTGCCAAAATTTGGAAGCAACCAAGATATCGTTCAATAAGTGGATGGGTAAATAAGCAGTGATACATCTGCACAATTGAATATTATTCGGTGATTTTTTTTTTTTAGAATGAGCTATCAAGCAATGAAAACATACGGAGGAAATAGATGCATTTTGCTAACTAAAAGAGGGTAGTCTGAAAGGGCACATTACTGTAGTATTTTAAATATATGACATTCTCAAAACTGTATGGAGACAATAAAAATATCAGTGGTTTCCAGGAGTTGGGGGCAGGGGGATAAATACATGGATCATGGGGTTTTTAAGGCACTGAAACTATTCAGAAAGATGCTGTAATTGTTGATACATAATAGTACACTCTTGGAGAAACCCACAGACCTGTGCAACACAAAGACATAACCCTAACGTAAACTATGCGTTTTAGTTAATAATAGTGTATCAATCAGAGAAGGCACTGGTGACCCACTCCAGTACTCTTGCCTGGAAAATCCCATGGGCAGAGGAGCCTGATAGGTTGCTAAGAGTCATGACTGAGTGACTTCACTTTCACTTTTCACTTTGATGCATTGGAGAAGGAAATGGCAACCCACTCCATTGTTCTTGCCTGGAGAATCCCAGGGACAGAGGAGCCTGGTAGGCTGCTGTCTGTGGGGTCGCACAGAGTTGGACATGACTGAAGCGACTCAGCCACAGCAGCAACTGTTGCCTTAGCAACAGTGTATCAATATTGATCTCTCAATTTTAACAAAAGTACCATACAAATAAAAGGTGCTAAACTTTTTTGGAGCTCTCTGTACTTTCTCACTCAATTTTTCTGTAAACTTATGACCACTCTAAAAAATGAAGTCTATTAATTTTTTAAAAATAAATTAACAATGACCATAGCAAGTGCACACAAATAGATTATGAAGGACATTTCTGTTGAGAATGAAGATTTGGTCACCTTATAATGTAAAATCTGACTGTCAGAGATGTTAACTGAAGACATATGGTCATAGATACCAGTAATGACCTGGTGACCATCCACACAAAGGCCTTAACTTCCTCTCATGTCTTTTTTCTGGTCTTGTCTTGTATATATTTATATATCTTCACAGTTTTTCTCCTGTTCTTTCCTTCCCATTACTCCCTCTTTTTTTTAATGTAGGATATATTAGAGGTTAATTTTGTAACAACACATGACAAAAATATCAAGACAGTATTAGTGATAGACTGAGAAGAGGAACAGACATCATCCAGAACTCTTGGACTTAAAGTAGCTGTTGTGACTGACGAGATTTTCCTATTATCCCCTTGTTGGAAGGAGGTAGGAAAGTGTGCACTTGGAGAAATCATTGTATTATGTTAGAAGAAAGTATGGGTCCTTTGTGTTATTGAAAAAAAATGAAAGTTTATGTTAATATTGAGCAAATCAAAGCATGAGTATTTATTACTATTTGAAGTTTGTTCCTGTTTGAGGAATTCTCTGGCCTATCAGTCTTGATGGAAGCAAACAACCATTGCTTTAGAAGCTGGGCTTCCCAATTGGCTCCATGGATAAAGAATCCGCCTGAAGTGCAGGAGCCACAGGAGATGTGGGTTCAGTCCTTGAGTCCAGAAGAACCCCTGGAGAAAGGCATGGAACCCACTCCAGTATTCTTGCCTGGAGAATCCCATAGACAGGGGAGTCTGGCAGGCTACAGTCCGTGGGATTGCAAAGAGTCAGAAGTAACTGAGCAGGCACACAAACTTCAGAAGCTGAGTTGCCAAATGCATGCTTTCTGTGCCTCCTTGCAGCTGGAGTACCACCATATGATTTAGATTCTGCCAATTTGTTTGCCTGGGCTCAATTTTGACTTAAGAGTTCATAGAAAAGAAACAGATTTAGTTAACCTTTCAGTTTCTAGTGGAGGCAATGCAGTAACTGCTAAAGCGTCTGTTGCGGTGTACAGTGGGCGTGATAGCAGTGGTTTAACAGTCCGCCTCGGGTTGCGAAACAGGCACGAGCTACAGTGTTAGTTCTTAGCAGTGTTGTCACTGGTTTCCTCTCTGAACCTGTTCTACAGCATGATTTGGGGCATGTTTTCTGGCTGCTTAACTTTTAAGTCCGGTTTTCCAGCCTTTTCAACGGTTCCACAAGTGCCCCAATATTTCTGTTATAAACTTATTTACTGTTAAAATCAGGCCTATTAAGCATCTGTAACTTATATTTTTAAAAATTCAAGAAAAATATAAGAGATGCACAGCAAAATTCAACAAGCTGAACTGAGGTAAAGACCAACCATATCTTAAGCCTGGCTGGACTTAAAAATGTAACTGGACAAACCTGAGGTCTTTTGACTAAGTGAGAAACAAGTTATATATATTTCCAACCTGTTTTAAAAGGCCTGGAGTGTTTGGGTCCAAATGTCCTGGCTAAAAATGTTGACTCTAATCTTGCGGGAAAAGTAGAATATAAAAATATACTGATAATCTGAATCAGTATTTTTCAGNACTGGACAAACCTGAGGTCTTTTGACTAAGTGAGAAACAAGTTATATATATTTCCAACCTGTTTTAAAAGGCCTGGAGTGTTTGGGTCCAAATGTCCTGGCTAAAAATGTTGACTCTAATCTTGCGGGAAAAGTAGAATATAAAAATATACTGATAATCTGAATCAGTATTTTTCAGTTCTAGGTAAAAACCTTTTTTACATAGATTTTCAATAAATATTACATGGAAAAGGAAATATTTGGTTAATTATAATGAAAACTGTAGGTGTAATCATATTTAGATTTTTTTTAATTTTTTACTTCTTGAAATGTTTAACATGTCTTTTGCTTTGTATCTCTAAAAGTGTGAAAAATACAGCTGGATATTTTCCAAATGTATTTGAACATGGACTATTTACTAATTAAGTTAGCAAACAAATATCCCCTTAACTCTGGCAAATCTAGTATCGATCAATTGTGAGATAACATTTTAGTGCTAGTATATTTGAGTAACTTTGGTTATGAGTAACAAAAAGCATAATTCAGACTGTCTTTTATAAAAAAGAAAATTTGGATAATAGTAAAGAATTCAAGATAGTTTGACAGAGCTTTAGCAATGACAAAAAATAAATGCTTCTTGTCCTCTCTGTGGGGCTTCCCTGGTGGCTCAGATAGTAAAGAATTTGCCTGCAATGCAGGAGCCTGGGGTTCAATCCCAGGGTTAGGAAGATCCCCCGGAGAAGAATAATGGCTACTCACTCCAGTATTCTTGCCTGGAGAATTCCGTGGACAGAGGAGCCTGGTGGGCTACAGTCCATGAATGTCTCCCTTTGACATTATTAGGTCTCCATTTTACTCTATGGCTTGAAATTCCATGTCATCACACAGAACTACCTTATGCTTCCTTTGCCAGCATCAGAGAGAAGCTATTTTCCCCTCAATCATTGAATAAAAAAGCTGTGCTCTGTTCTGATTTGATTAGCTGAAAGCATATGCTCCTTCCTGCACCGATGATCATGACCAAGAGTTCTTGGCATGGGGTTATCTCACTCAGATGTTGTCATGGCTGGGAAATTCACTATCTTTTTAAGGAGTATGTGTGGGTGGGGAACACTGAATGCTTAGGAGGGCACGATATGTATTTCCAACAATGGGTCACTACATGTATTTCCATTTCAGTAACCTTTGTCATTAAGATACTGCTAGAACAACAATCGAAAAACAGAGCTTGGTGTTCCCTATTCTACTGAATTGACAAAATGAGGTTGTTTTCAACCGTGGAGTTTTGAGTCTTAACCATGCCCATATGTTCTAGCCCAAATTTATTTTAAAAACTTCTCAGATCCATATATTTAGGATATTCCATTTTTTGTTTATGCATATGTATATTATATATATGTTATTATAATGTATAAATATGTAAAATATTTGCATATAAACACCCTTACAGATATTAAACTGTTTTCACAAAAGAATGAAGAAAAATGATGGGTGCAGAAGCTGAAAAGAAAACTTTTACTTTGTTGACATTTGTAGAATGTGCATCTAAATATTTTACTTTGTGGATGTATTGCTATTTTCACAATTATATTTTTTATGGCTTAAAATGACAGAAAGATATTTTCTCACAGTTCCAAAGGATAGGAGTCTGAAATCAAGGTGTCCGCAGAGCCACGCTCCCTCTATACCTCTATTGGACAGTCCTTCCTTGCTCCCTGTAGCTTCTGCAAGGTGTTTGCTACTGATCCTTTAAGTTTCTTGTTTTATAGATGCATCATTCCAATCTCTGGCTCTATCATCACGCAGACTTCTTTTCCCTTTGTTTGTATCTTCACATGGTGATCTCCCATAAATTTAAACACTACTTTAAGACCAGAGAAGATCCCTTAAAGATATTTGGCTCTCAATAAAAGATGTTAAAGTATATGGTAGGGACTTCCCTGATCATCTGTGTGGTTAAGAATCTGCCTGTCATTGCAGGGAACATGGGTTCAATCCCTGGTCTGGGGAGATCCCATATGCCTTGGGGCAATAAAGCTCATGCTCTGCAACAAGAGAAGCCACCGCAATGAGAAGCCTGCACACAGCAACTAGAGAGGAGTCCCTACCTGTGCAACTAGAAAAAGCCTACACGCAGTGAGGAAGGCCCAGGGCAGCCGTAAATAAATAAATAATTTTTAAAGTAGACAGTAGATGTACTTTACTTCTCAGTCTCCTCTATAGAAATTTGGAAAGCCCCTATATTTCAGAAGGACCCAACACATATAATTGCATACAGACACCAGGGTCTACAGTTGGCAACCGATTACTGACGGAAAGCTACAGGATGTGCCACAGAGGCGGCAGCTCCTGGGTTTGCATTGGCTTCCAGCAGTTCTTTCTACTGTCTCCGCCATGTTTCATGTTACTGTTATTTAGTTACTGAGCTAACAGGCTTATATTTATAAAGGGTCTCGTGTGAACCTGCAAATAATTAAAGACACATTAGCTCCCTGGAGGGCCAACATGATTCTCTGAACAAGCCAAGACACCTAGGGACCTGATCATGTGATTTCCCTAAAAAGCTTAGCTTTAAGGAAGAAGTCACATCACTCAGCAATGAGTATTATAATTACTCACAGCAGTTTGCCTGGTGCTCTAAAACATTCAATTTACAGAATTAAAGGTAATACAATTCAAAAGAAAAGTAGCTGGTTTTAGAGAGTGAATGGTTATATCAACTACTGGAAATGTCGCTGGGTTAGAGCCTCCATGTTAGGGTTTTGCAAGCTTTATACTTTTAATTAATAACCAATTTAGCTTGCTATAGCTTCCATTAAGCTTCTCTAGGACAAAGTAAGTCAGAAATTGATTTTTGATTATAAGCCAAAAAGCCATAAGAACTGGGAAAATTTTGAAGAAAGAGGTCTACCAGGACTAGTCTTCCCAAAAGGATAAAGATTAATCAGACAAAAAACCAGATATAGTACAAAAACCCTATAAAATGCACCAAGAAAAAAAATAATGTTTTAAGAAAAAAAGTTTAACCTGTCAGAAGATTTAGCAGTTTGGACAGGAAAAAAGCCAAATAAAATTCCAAGAATTACTTGAAGTCTAGAAGATGAAGCTTTAACTGTTCTCAAAAAGAACCGGGATGCTAAAGGACATAGTTTAGTTAAAAGTTGTGACACATGAGTTTCCTATAGTCTAATAGCCATTCAATAATTTCTAGCTTTTTAGAGTAGTATTATATGTTTATATCTAAAAATGTACTTCATTGTTTAATCATAAACATCAGAAATATAATGGCATTATAGTATATTCAAAAGCAGAGACATTACTTTGCCAACTAAGGTCCGTCTAGTCAAGGCTATGGTTTTTCCTGTGGTCATGTATGGATGTAAGAGTTGGACTGTGAAGAAGGCTGAGCACCAAAGAATTGATGCTTTTGAACTGTGGTGTTGGAGAAGACTCTTGAGAGTCCCTTGGACTGCAAGGAGATCCAACCANTCCAGTGGTCATGTATGGATGTAAGAGTTGGACTGTGAAGAAGGCTGAGCACCAAAGAATTGATGCTTTTGAACTGTGGTGTTGGAGAAGACTCTGGAGAGTCCCTTGGACTGCAAGGAGATCCAACCAGTCCATTCTGAAGGAGATCAGCCCTGGGTATTCTTTGGAAGGACTGATGCTAAAGTTGAAACTCCAATACTTTGGGCACCTGATGCGAAGAGTTTAGTCACTGGAAAAGACTCTGATGCTGGGAGTTATCGGGGGCCGGAGGAGAAGGGGACAACAGAGGATGAGATGGCTGGATGGCATCACCGACTTGATGGACATAAGTCTGAGTGAACTCTGGGAGTTTGTGATGGACAGAGAGGCCTGGCGTGCTGTGATTCATGGGGTCGCAGAGTTGGACACGACTGAGTGACTGAACTGAACTGAAACCCAGATAAAGGAAACAAGCACTGGTTTTGTTCCTTTCTTTTTTTTTTTCTTTCAGAATATAAATATTTCAATCATTCAAATAGCAAGCTCAATATCTGTTCTGAATTCTTTATTATACATCATGGTTGCACAATTTGAGGCTAGTTAAATACTATTGGATTTCAAATTTTCTTTGAATGTTTTCCAGATTACTACGTGCAACTGACCATGAAAATATTTGGCATTTAAAAAATCTGAAGCTCTGAACAGGCACTTACATGAAGGAAAACATCAGTCATGGATATCCACATTTACAACTGGTGCTCCAGCACATAGTACAAGGACATTTTTGCGAGTTAAAATGTTGGTTACTGACCATTTTTCAAAGAGCCATTGTAGTAAAATAGGCTTAAAGAAGTATAATTTGAGTTACTTAGCTTACTCATAAAGTAAGGTTAACTGACAAACTCAAGCCCTGGTTTTAAGACATTAGATTACCTACCAAGGCAATCAGAAATAGAAGCACCAAGATCCCTGGGAGAAAGGAAGTGCCCTGAGGGGTGTACCTTACTCCTCAAAACATTAGTGTATTTGAAGTGACACCAAACCGAGATGCTCAGAAATCAATTAGCTGCTGCTAAGAGGCTAGAAAATTGAGTAAAGCTTTGAGCTATCTCACAAGGGTGCAGAGATGAAAATGAGGATTTCAGAGTCCACCAAAGAGCAGAAAAACTGGAAACACCCACACTTCCAGTAAGGATGTTAAAGGGACTACACCCAGGAGTAAAGGTATTTGGAAAAATACCAGCAGTGGTAAAGACTGAAACCCACCTTTGAAATGATTAAAGCCCATATTGGATTAAGATGATCTGCCAATACTATTATCTATCTCCATGTCCTCTCCTCCAAGAAATAAAGTAGATCTTCTCTGAAAGAATATAACATCAACCAGAGACTCAAATTATGTCTGGAATTCATTATTTTCATTCATTTTGTGCAAGAAAAGATAAATGACTAAAAGCACACAGGGACTTCGCTGGTGGCTCAGTGGTAAAGAATTCGCCTGCCAATGCAGGAGATGCAGGTTTAATCCCTGGTTCAGGAAGATCCCCTGGCGAAGGAAATGGCAACCCACTCCAGTATTCTTGCCTGTAAAATTCCATGGACAGAAGAGCCTGGTTGGTTACAGTCTCTGGGGTCACAAAAGAGTCAGATATGACTTAGCGACTAAACGATAACAAAAAACAGACAAGAAAAATATATTAGAAATCGATAGGTAATTCAATTATTGGAGTTTTTCAACACAGATTTTAAAATGACTTTAAGTAGTATTTCAACAAAGTAAATATGAGTATTTCATCAAAAACTGAAATTTATACAAAGTAAAATTTATACAAAGTAAAATAGAATTCAAGTACTGAAAAATAATTTTATAGCTGAGTTTAAGAAATGAAATAAGATTAGTGAACAGAAAGATAAATTATGAGAAAACATACAGATGAGGAGGAAAAAGAAGATACAAAGCACACTGAAAAATTCTAAACTACACTTAACAGTAGTCTCTAAAACAGACAACAAAATGGAACAAAAGCAATATTTGAAAAGATACTGAGAATTCTCTGAACCAGATGAAAGATACCAGATTGAAAAAGCTCTATTAACTTCAAGTAGAATAAATACAAAGATAGTGCACTTCAGCATATCCTAGTAAACCTGTTAAATACCAAAGACTAAGAGAAAATATTAAGAGAAGCCAAAAGAAAATAAAATTAACCTTTGCAGAAGAGACAACAAGATGGGTTCTCCGCAAAAATGGTAAAAACCAGGACTTCCCTGATGGTCCAGTAGTTGAGACTCCCATGCTTTCACTGCAGGGAATGCAGTTTCCACCCCTGGTTGGGAAAATAAGATCCTACAAGCCATGTGGAATGGCCAAAAAATAAAGAACGAAAAAAAAAAAAA
>SJYV01004354.1:1216372-1386218 GCA_006410875.1 Neotragus pygmaeus | reverse complement strand
TTTTCTTCCAAGGAGTAAGCACCTTTTAATTTCATGGCTGCAATCACCATCTGCAGTGATTTTGGAGCCCCCCAAAATAAAGTCTGACACTGTTTCCCCATCTATTCTCCATGAAATGATGGGACCAGATGCCATGATCTTCATTTTCTGAATGTTGAGCTTTAAGCCAACTTTTTCACTCTCCTCTTTCACTTTCATCAAGAGGCTTTTGAGTTCCTCTTCACTTTCTGCCATAAGGGTGGTGTCATCTGCATATCTGAAGTTACTGATATGTTCATGATTTTTGCTAAAAGGAAGTCAAAAGAAAGAAATTACAGGTCTTTCCTCTAAGAATTTATAGTTTACCGAAAAATGTAAACTACACATACTTATGAATGACTGAAAGATACTTACAAAAGAATATCTACTTAACCTCCAAGAGGCTGTGTTAATAATGAAGCAAACAAGTTTGTTCATAAATGGCTGAATGAATGAATGGTTTTTCTTTGCCCTGCCAGTTATTATTTTTCCAAGATTGCTACTCTTGTCTTATTATTGTTAAAAAAATATCAATCTGATCTTCTAACAAGAAAAAATTGAGTGTGTGGCTCAGTTTGGAACCAAGGTATTATAGAGTAGAAATTCAGGATTAAGGTCAGATTCTGTGCTACTCTGCTGATATAGAAAAGCCTGATTTTTAGCTCGGTTCTCCAACTGAGTGCTAGATGAATGCTGGCAGTATGAGACGGTGAGCCAGTACAACTGGCTTTGAAATATGGCTTTGAAAAACTCTGTCTCATTATGGCATGCCACATATGCTAACATTTGACCCCTGGAAAAAATGATGATATCATACTGAAATCTTAGAAGTTTTTTCATATTGCTCCCTAAATGGATTTCTCTCTACTTCATTCTTATGTTAAGGGCAGACAGAATTCTTATTCATACAAAAGGGATAGTCACCTGAAGCTTTTCCTTCCCTTATCACTAGAGTGACAAAGCTAACCAAGAGATTAAGTTTATATAATCATATATATATATATATATATATATATGTTGTAGATACATAGTAGGGGGTTCCTAACCCCCCGGCCGGGACCTATTAAGGACTATCAGGGACTAATAGGGGCTATAGACTTTCAGGCCTATTAGGGACTGGGCTGCCCAGCAGGTGGTGAGCAGCAGGTGGACGAGGCAAGCTTCATTGTTTTTACAGGGGTTCTCCAACACTTGCATTATAGCCTAAGCTCTGCCACCTGTCAGACCAGTGGTGGCATTAGACTCTCACAGAAGTGAATACCCTACTGTGAAACGTACATGTGAGAGATCTAGGTTGCGCAGCGGCTCTTAATGAGAATCATCCCAAAACTACCACCACCACCACCCATCACCTAGATCCATGGAAATATTGTCTTCCATGAAGCCAGTTCCTGGTGCCAAAAAGGTTGGGGACCACTGATACATGGGATATGTCACAGGCTGAGTTATGTCCCCATCCTGGTCATGTGTTGAAGTCCTGACCCCCAAGACTTCAGAATGTGACTATTTCAACAGAGGGACTTTAAAGATGCAATTAAGAAAAATGAGGTCATATCGGTGGTACGTAAACAAGTTGGGTTGATGTTCCTATTTGAAGAAGAAAGTTGAACACTGGTGTGCATACACACAAAAAGAAGAGCCTGTGAGGACAAAGGGAGAAGATGGCCATCTACAAGTCAAGGAGAGTGGCCTCAGGGTGAAATCAAACCTGCCGACACCTTGATCTTGGACTTCTAGCCTCTAGAGCTGTGAGAAAGTAAGTTCTGTTGTTTAAGTTGCCCAGTCTCTGGTATTTGTTTTAGCAAACTTAAAACACTAATACAGAATATGGATGTTTATGTATACATAAAAACATGTATATATATACACACATACATAGATAGATGCCATTTATATATATATATATATACATACATATGTACATGTATATATAAACATTCTTTCTAATGGTATGTGGCTAACAAGTGAAGAAAAAAGTCTCACATCTCTCTTCCTTTCTGCTATTTTTAGAGTGCAGAGTCTCCTCTCAGAAATAAAGTAAAATATTAACAAAGCAAGCAGAAAGGAAAATAATGCTATTTTTGACTCCTTTTCTAGAATTTCTGCAATGTAGCTCTTCATTTACATTGAGACATTTATGTTCAAGGTTGTAATAATGTGGAAGAACTCACTCCTATTCCAAACATACAGAAATATTAGATAAAATATGATAGAGGATACTTTTAAAATATATAGCTGAACCAGACTAATAGAAAAAAATTGGATGTCTCCATCAGGCACAGGGCCAAGCATCAAATCGCAGGTNGTTGTATTAATGTGGAAGAACTCACTCCTATTCCAAACATACAGAAATATTAGATAAAATATGATAGAGGATACTTTTAAAATATATAGCTGAACCAGACTAATAGAAAAAAATTGGATGTCTCCATCAGGCACAGGGCCAAGCATCAAATCGCAGGTTTCTCTAAGACTCAGGTCTAAGGATTGAAAGTTGGATTACCTATTGAGAGAAAAAGAGAAAAGATGATAATACAAATTTTCTAAAAAATATTAACATCAGGGTAAAGTGCATGTGTGTATTATGGGTGCTACTGTGTTTTTCATTTAATTTCAAACTTAAGTTGCAATGTTTTGTTTTCAAACAAAAGATCTTTAAGTTAAAATCAGAGAGATACTTTAGGGTAAAATTTTCACACCTAGGCTTTTCAGATACAGGTAGTACTGAAGCTCTGAGCAAACATTATAAAAATAAAGGCATAGCTACATATACCACTGCAAGGAGATCCAACCAGCCCATCCTAAAGGAAATCAGTCCTGAAAATTCATTAGAAGGACTGATGCTGAAGCTGAAACTCCAATACTTTGGCCACCTGATGCGAAGAACCAACTCTTTGGAAAAGACTCTGATGCTGGGAAAGATTGAAGGCGGGAGGAGAAAGGGATGACAGAGGATGAGATGGTTGGATGGCATCACTGACGTGATGGACATGAGTTTGAGTAGGCTCTGGGAGTTGGTGATGGACAGGGAAGCCTGGTATGCTGCAGTTCATGGGGTTGCAAAGAGTTGGACATGACTGAGCGCCTGAACATATACCACAGTGAAACTGCAAGATACTAAAGATTCTCTGGAAGGAAACAAGGAGGAAAAGCAGATAACCTGCAGTGAGAGACAACTAGGTTATTGCAGACTTTTCTTCATCTGCGATGAGAACAGGCAATAAAGAAATAATATCTTCCAATTTGAGTCATCAAACTATAACCAAATAAACCATCATTCCATGGACTGGGGTTAAAGATGTTACCAGATGTATATAGAGAGATTTAACTCACAGATGTCACTGTAAGTTTGCATGCCAAGACAGTGGTAAATGGATATCTGATAAGCTAATTGGGAATTAATGAAGAGTTCTTCAAAGCTTCCGTCATGTGTCCTCACCGAACACATGGAGTTTTGCGCTTGCTGTGGGAGGTGCTTCCACTACAAAGAAACTGCTGCAACTTCACCACCTCAAGTGTAAGAATCGCTCTTTCAGTTTGATTCTTGGGTTCTAGTTCCTGCTCGTGTGTACACATGTTTGTGTGACACAAGAACTTCTCTTTTGGGTGTTTAATTCTAGAGACTGTCTCTTTCAAAATTCTTTCTATTCGCCTCAGCCACAAACAGAAGAGCTGTACTAAGTGATCCCGGTTAACTGTATTGACTGCATGGCTTGTATTTGGTTAGCACATTTCTTTATAAAATACCTTATGCTTAGATGGAGAACTCCATATAAACTCAACTAGGAGAATATTTTCTTTTGTAGTTATTGGACTCTTGGAGGTGTACTGTTAGTTTTTCTTCAGCAAACCAACAAGCCCAAATAAAAGTATACAAAATATAACTGTTTTGATCACGCTTTCAAATGGTATATGAAGTAGCCCACAAAAGGCAAATAATATTCGGGGGAAAAATGATTATTTCTTAAAAATTGGTGCTGAGAAAGGGAAATGTGTGAAGTGTGAGGAAGTGTGTAAGTGTGTAAAAAAAGTTTGACCATAGTTGCATCTTATATTAAAACCTATCTGTTAAGAATTTCTGATTGGATAATGGCTGGGATGTCATAAGAATATGTCATATTCTTTCTTGCAGAGTGTCTGACACAGTTGCAATAATTTATTATGTGTGAGTTTGATGTGTGAAGCAGGGCACCCAAAGCTGATGTTCTGGGAAAACCTGGAGGGACAGAGTGGGGAGGGAGGTAGAAGGAGGGATTTAGGATGGAGGGAACACAGGTATACCTATGGTTGATTCATATTGATGTATGACAAAACCCATCACAATGTTGTAATTATCCTCCAATCAAAATATTTAAAAAGCCAAAAAAAAAATTTAGATTTTTCTAGAAGAAGAAAGCAATATGCTGTCTTTTAAAAACTAGTACAGAAAAATAATAATTATGAGAGGATAACAGGCCCATATTTAATTTATTAAATACGGAGAGATAGCTCTATCTATCTCTCTCTTGCACTATTACTTTTACTTTTTTTCTCTCTATTTCACTTACTTTTCAAACCTCTGTGTGCCCACTGTCTCTAGAGAGGGATATGAAAAGACAAAGCAGAGGAAAATGTTTTTCAGGCTTTGATTTCTAAGGTTCTAAGCCTTCAGGAAATACAGAGGGTTCTAGACTTACCAACGTATTTAGAGGCAGAGAAGAATTTTCTCCCACCATCTCCTTAAACCAAAATGAAAAAAATTAAAAATACTGCAGGCTCAAATCAGAAGAGAGAGAATGGAGGATAATGAACTTGGGAAGAAGTAAGACCTGGAGAGAGGGCACCCTTAGGGTCACCCTAACAAGAAGGAAAAAAAGTTGCAACAAGCAACGAAGACCTGCAGCCACAGGTGTCGTTGGGGGTCCAAAGAGCTGGACCTGAGTGAGCTGACCAGCCTACACTTGTGTAAGCAGAATGGGCTGCCTCACCACAGGGGTGATGCTAACTGAACTTCTCCTTTGTGACTTTTGCAGATTCTTTCTCTGGAACATTGTGCTGGAGGATCGCAAGTGACCCTTATTAGTGTCCTTGGGGGTGAAAATGACATCCCTAAAATGTCATTGGATGAAAGGGGATGGATGAAAGGGGATGGATGAATTTTATATGGATGAGAAAGTCCTTGCTCCTGAGACCTGGTAACGTTACCACACAAAATACAGGTCTCATCACCTGACTCACAGCAAAGCCAATTTACTGATGCTAGGTTATGAAGGAAAGTACAGTGTTTATTGTAGGGCCAAGCTGGGAGAACGGGCAACTCTTGCTCAAAAGACCAAAACTCCCTGATGAATTTCAGAGAAGGGTTTCAGGAAAGGAAAAAAGAGGGAGAGGGTGGCAGGGTACCTGATCACCCTGTAGACATTCTTCTTATTGGTTGGTGGTGAGGTTGCCAGGTGGTATTTTGGGAATCAACATCAACTTTCCAGTTCCAACCAGTCTAGAGTCTACGTACTGAAGGTCAGCAGTTGACTTCTTCCACTTGATGCAGGCTTCTATATTTGCAAAACAATGCAAAGATATGGTTCAGGATTTTATTTATAGCCCCTGAGGAGGAACTAAAGATTCTTGACTTTGGTTTATGACTGAACTATTATTATTTTGTCTTCTTTGACTGCTTTCCTTTATTTTGGCATTTTCTCATTTTTCTAATTAAGCTTGCTCTATAGAACTCAGGGAAGGCTTAGGAGGCTAAAACATTTCTATAAATGAAAGGTGGGCGATATGGGGGGAGTTGGTCCCTATTAAGGTCCCAAAGGGGCCTGCTCAGTTTCAGTAAGACATATCTCTACTACAGAGCCTACCACCAATGTCAGATAAGTAATATCTAAATGGCCCCTAGAAGTAAGATTTTACTGAAGACATTCGTTTTAAAAAGAAGTCCTCTCTTTTATTGAAAGCTGAGAAAATTGGAGTAAAAATAAAATGAACACCTTAGTCATGGAAGAGACACAGTGTTCACTGTCTATCTTTTTGTTATTGTTAGTTCTGAACTAACTAAATCTATAATTTGAAAATCAAGGTAAATTTGTTTAAAATAAATGAAGACATTTGAAAATCATGCCAATAATCTGAATCAGTTCAGTTCAGTCGCTCAGTCGTGTCCAACTCTTTGCGACCCCATGAATCACAGCACGCCAGGCCTCCCTGTCCATCACCATCCCCCAGAGTTTACTCAGACTCATGTCCATTGAGTCCGTGATGCCATCCAGCCATCTCATCNGGGGGGGCGGGGGCGGGCTGGGAGCCCCAGGGAGTCTTCACTACCGACATTCCCACTCAGCCCCCGGCGCGAGCGGCGAACGGCCTGGGGAATCCAGCTTGCGCTCTGCCGGCGGGGATACTAGCGAAGCGCGGGCGGCCGGGACCGGGTGACTGGGCGGCGGGCGCAGGAGGGTCGGCGGCCGGCGGCGCTGCAGCAGCCTCGGCACGGCCGCCGCCGCCCGCGGGCGCGAGTGTGCGCGGGTGTGGAAGGCCGGCGTGCGGGCCGCGAGGGGTGTGCGCGCGTCAGGCGGAGCGGGGCTCGCCCCTCGCCGGCAACCGCCGCCCGGCCGTTGATCGCTCCCCGGCAGAATCCTGCACCCTCGGCCCCCCCCACAGCCGTTGGTCTTGGCGGGGGGAGGGAGAAAGTGAGAGTCGGTGTCATCACCATCCATTGTCAGGAGGGGAAGAAATTGGAATCCAGCAGCGCGAGCAGCAGCTGGGCGGTCACATCTGGGAATGCAAAGCCGACCTCCCCCACCTCCTCCTCCGCCACCACCACCTCCTCTCTCACCCGGGATCACTTCCGAAACCACTTCGCCTTCAGCCCCTGCCTCGGCCAGAGGTTTCATTTTTAACTGAATATTTACGAAAGCTGGAAGCGTGCGAGGGGGTGGGGTGGGGTGGAAAATAGCGGCTGCTTCTTTTCCAGGGATTTATTTAATGGGGATGTGTTCAAGGCAAGAGCGAATTCAGAAGGATATCGACGTCGTGATCCAGAAGTCCAGAGCCGAGAAGGACTGCCTGTTTGCAGGTGAGTTCTCGCCTTTCCAGCGCCTCGGACCCAGCGCCAGCTTCCTCTGCCCGCCCGTCACCCCCTTGCCCAGTTTTCTGGCCGCGAGGTGTGTGGCTGGGGATGGGGGGTGGGTTGCACATCCCCATTCTGGGGTTCATTTGGCAACAGCTGCTGCAGCGGGAGCGGGAGCCAAAAGGGGGAGGGGGCAACAGCCTCTTTCCTTCTCCCCTCCCCCTCGTCTGGGGCGGTCGCCAGCTTTGGGGACAGAACCCTGGTGGCCCCGAGCAGGGGTCTAGGCATGGAGCCGTGCATGGTATTTTTAGTCCCCTGTGGACGCCTGGAGCGTCCGATCCCGCCTCCGGGGTTTCAGCAGCAGCGACCCAGGCGGCTGATAGGACCCGCCGGGTTTGCGCAATGGGCTGAGCGGCGGCAGCCAGGAATGGAGCCCGCTGCGCTGCGCGGCGCTGGCTGGCTGCGCCCGGCGCCGAGGCCCCCCTGGTGGGCAGCGTTGGCCCGATCTCCGGTCGCTTCGGCTCCCTCTAGTACCTCCGACTGGCAGTGTCCTGCCCCGGAAAGATAAGAGATGTCCTAAGTCCCTAAGGCGCCCCGAGCCTCTGCCTGGGGGTCGCCTTTCGTCCATTTTGCTCCCCCTGGAGGGGGACAGGATTTTGCTCCCCCAGCCGAGAGCTCGGCAGGGGCCGCTTCCGGCCGTCCGGACCGGGAAATTCCCGCCGTTGCCATGGCACCCGGCACTTGTTGCGGGGGGCGGCCACGCGCGGCACCCGGCTCGGGGTGCGCAGCATCCCCTCCGGCACCACTCGGAGAGGGGAACTCGGGGTTCTCTAGCTTTCGCCTCCCGCCCAGCCAGGCCTCCCCTTGGCTCCATCAAATAAATAAGGGGTCCACGTCAGGACCAGGGTTAAAAATCCACTCTGGGGGGTAGCTTTTAACAAGACTTTTCGTTTCAGATTTCAGATACTCAGACTCCACCTTTACTTTCACCTACGTTGGCGGCCCCAAAAGGTATTTATGTGTATAGAGTTGCTTCATTTCCTGTTCACAAGCTGCTGTTTCCTTTGTTCTTAGCGTGTTCCGTGTTCGGGTGTTTTTTTCTTCTTCTCTTGTTGTTGTCGTTTAGCCACGTCCCAAGCCTAGGTCTCTCGATTTTAAATAGCAGAGGGGAAATAAACAGGTTTGATTCAAGTGGTTCTAAGATCATGTCATGGGCCAACAACAGAGCTCTCACACTCTTCGGGCTAAAGATGTTCTACAGTAGTACCTAACTCTTGAGCCTTTAGGGATTGACATAGGCGAATGCAAAACCAGAATATTGGGCATAAAAGACATAAGATGTCACAGAATAGTTTGGTCACGTGATTTTTCTGGTGGGCTGGGGCTGCACATTTCTATGTTTTTTGTAGGTTGACATAAACATGTAGTCTGCCAATTCTCCATCTTTTTTTTTCTTTAAGGAGTCCTATTTTGGTTTTCATAGTTAGAAAGAATTTGGAAGTTATATGTAGCTGGAATGTGTAAACTTTTTTCTTGAGGAGGAAGAATGAGAGATGCATACGTTAATACTAAGTTGTTAGAGGTGTGAAGTAAGCCCAAATCCAATTTTGTGTTTACCACTTAGAGATGAAATTAAACCATTAAAATATACCTTGTTGTCTTCACTTGTTAAGGTAGAATTTTCACCCTGTTAGACCTTTGGAGACACAGTAGTTTAAAAGCAGTGGCCACATCTGAGAACCGTCAGAGATTTAGCTTTGCTGTTAGAACCTGACATTCATTACCTTTTGATCATATTCCAAAATATCTTTTAGCTAATGGAAACATTTAGGAACATATAAATTGCAAAAGAAGCTTTCTTCTGTAAATACATTTTTAAAAAGCTTGGAATTAATGTGAATCTTAAAAATGCTTAGGATTTGTGTTGCAGTGTACATTTCAAAACAGCTTGCCTTGAAATAGTTATCACATTTCCCACAGACACAGTGTACTTAAGTGTCAGGATTGGTAATTGATTTGATTTACTGGTTGAAAATATAGCATATGTAGTATGGACTTTATTAAAATTACAGTATTTCTGAATTTTCTATAGTACTGTTATTTTTGAATAAAAAGAGTACATTAGAAGAGACTCAGGTAAATTAACACTGTTCTTACACTTACTATCCGAAGGATGCTGGTGTATGACTAATAATCTCTTGAATTGTTTTAATAGTTAAAATTATGCTATATGGCCCACTGTAAACATTCCCCATGCTTCTGGGTTGATACTTGCTTGAGTTGTCTGTTTCACAATTGTGGTTCTCATGAGAGGTGTGGACTGGGAAAGCCCTGGGTAGGCTTTTCAACTAATTGGCTTTATTATTAACAGTAAGATACTTGTTTTGGCCTCAGTTTACTTATCTGTACAAGAAGGGGATGAACCTTACAATTAATCACTAAGATCTGTTTGCACTAAGATTCTTTATCAGGAAATTACTGAACTAGTGTTAACACAGCAAGAGGTGGAGAAGTTATAACTGGCTCCAGGAGCAAGGCCTGGAGATTGGGATGGATAATTGCGATAACATCAGTTTTCAGTGTAGGAACAAACACCACGGCTGCTCTTAAAGTAAGAGATGTTTCCTTCTCTATGTTATCCTCCTAAAGGACAGTTTTTCCCTTGCTTCCTGATTTAAATAACAGTTCACTTGCATTTGTAATGTGGAACAGCTTGCTTTTGAAAGATTGTTGTGAATTGTTGATGAGATTGCTTCGTCCTTCCAAAAGCTTGCTCTATAAACCAATGTACAAAAGATTGTTTTAGGACTGTAATAATAATACCTTTAATATTACCCCTTTATGGGTTTGTAGCTAATAGCAGAAAATAAATTTTCTGAAAGAAAAAAAATTGTTTTCATGACATTNAAGCTTGCTCTATAAACCAATGTACAAAAGATTGTTTTAGTACTGTAATAATAATACCTTTAATATTACCCCTTTATGGGTTTGTAGCTAATAGCAGAAAATAAATTTTCTGAAAGAAAAAAAATTGTTTTCATGACATTATCTGTATTAGAATTTTATACTTGTTATGTATTTCTCATTGCTGTGTGTCAATCGGGCATTTAAAAATGAAATAATCCTTTGATTTAAAATGCTTATCAACTTACTGTATTCAGTTGATAGTGTCATTTCGGATTGTGTTGTTCAGTCCCTAAGTCATGTCCAATTTTTTATGACCCCATGGACTGCCAGGCTTCCCTGTCCTTCACTATCAAACTCATGTCTGTTGAGTTGGTGATGCCATCCAGCCATCTCATCCTCTGTCACCCCGTCTCTTCCTGCCTTCAGAATTTCCCAGCATCAAGGTTTTTTCCAATGAGTTGGCTCTTCACATTAGGTGGCCAGAGTATTAGAGCTCCAACTTCAGCATGAGTCCTTCCAACGAGTATTCAGGGTTGATTCCCATTGGATTGACTGGCTTTGATCTCCTTGCTGTCCAAGAGACTCTCAAGAGTCTTCTCCAGCACCACAATGTGAAAGTATCAGTTCCTCGGTGCTCAGTCATTTCATGTACACTAGACTTATTTTCCTGATTAAAGGAAGGTGGAGATCTTCTGGAGAGATAGTCTGTGTTTATCTTGAATTATATTGTGCTATCATTTCATCTAAACCATTGAAAACATTTATGTTCAAGAAATGATTTCAAGAATAATTTTCAATTCAGGTTGTATATAAAACTTAATCTGCTGCTTCCTCTCTGACACTCTCCAAGCATAGTTACACTTTGTTTTGAGGCAGAAGTTGACTTTGTATGTTACTCTTCAAAAAAGAAATAATATTGAAAAAATTTTCCACATAATTTGTGTGTGTGTGTGTGTGTGTGTTTCTGTGGATAAGAGGACATGCCAAGAGGCCAGTGTGTCAGGGCTGGCCATCAGCCTAGTTGGTTGGCCTTTCATTTAGAGGTTGTGCCAGGGGCAGAGTGCCTTTTACATTTGCCCTTCTGTCTGCGTGGACTTCAGGTGAGGTTTGAAGGGGAGCAGATAGCCAGCTAGAAGACTGGGTTCACTTGGTTTTCCCTTGTGGGAAGGTTCATGGAATTATTATTATTCCCAGCTTTGTATTTGGAAACTTGAAGCTCAGAGAGTTTAGAAAACCGGCTCAGATTTGCTCAGTTAATGATGGAGCTTCCATGTAAAGCCTGTTCTGTCACACTTCTGAGACCTGTCCTCTTTTCTGTACACTAGTGTTCCCAGCTTCTTTGAGCAATCTCTTGAGGCTCTTGAACATCAAAAAAGTGATGCAGACGTTTACCCGAGAGTTGTATTTTTTGCATCGTTTGATTGAGAAATAATGAGAAAAGAAGTGTTAAATGTTAAGAATTGATTATTAATACAATTTACACATGCTTGAAAACTTGGGGTATATATATATCGGGCAAGGTTAATTCACTGAAGCACTGATCCTGACAATGCTTCTGATTCCTGGCCTCTTGGGAAGAACTCCGCAGTCGTCAGTAGTCCTGGGCCTGCTGTAGGCTCCTCCCGAAAGCTGCCTTGCAATTTCATGGGTGTGCTAAAAACTATAAACCAGGAGCCTCAATTGTATACAGTTTGTAAGCTGATGCAAATTCATTCCTTCCCTACACTTTGTCATGCTGCTTGTTTACTTTTTTCTTTCTCCCTTATTGGTTGGTAGTAAACTTAAGACCACAGAAATTTGGGGCTCTTGTCCTTCACCTTGCTTGCAGTCAGTTGTACAGTCACTGGTAGACGAAGCAGAAGGGGCCAAGTGAGTGGTGACGGCTGCTGAGAGGCTGGGGAAGCAGGCTGAGTACCTGGGGCCAGAGGTTAAAGTCAGAGAGTAGGAGGAGCCCTGAAGGAGCCTGGTCACGGACTCCAGTAGGATTCCCTGACTGAGCTTTCAGCAAGGAAGGTACTGTGAAGATATACCTGAGGTTTTAAATGTTGATTGCTTAAAAAAAAAAAAAAAAAAGGAAAAAGGGATAAGTAAAAAATAAAATTTAAAACCACATGATTTCTCCATCTTCTATTAACATTAGAATTTATTCTCTCAGAATTTTTCTATGTCTGTCTGCATAAAAAAAGGTACACATCCAAAGACTGCTATTATCCTCTCAAGACCTCACTGCTTTTCACCCAAGAATATAACAGTAATGCCTTTCTTTTAGAAAGGATACGAAAGTAAAGAAATATTTACTGAATTAAGAATTTTCCAGTCAAGGGGTATGCATGATAAGAAATCTAATATTTATATTACAAATTATTAATAAATTAGAAATTTAATGTTTGGTGCAATGTTCAGAGTTGCCTATGAGTTTACACCCTTTATTGTGTGTCCACAGCTTTACTTTTTTGAATTAAGTAATTTTATTTTTGGTTCTGCTGGGTGTACATTACTTTGCCTAGACTTTCTCTAGTTGCAGTGAGCGTGGGGCCACGCATCCTTGAGGTGCACAGGTTTCTCACTGCGTGGTTTCTCCTGTCGTGAACAGGCTCTAGGTGCACAGACTTCAGTAGCTGCAGCATGCGGCCTCAGTAGTTGTGACTCCTGGGCTCTGGAGTGCGCTGGGCTTTGTTGCTCTGCAGCATGTGGGATCCTCCTGGGCCAGGGATCACACGGGTATCCCCTTCATTGGCAGGTGGATTCTTATCCACTGCCCCATCAGGGAAGTAAGTCCCAGATTGACAGGTCTTCTGGCTGGTGGAAAACAATTTCCTAACCCAAATGACCAGGCGTAGGGCTAGATACTCAGATAGTTCAAAAAGCCCCTAATCTGGTGATGTCACTCAGGAATGGAATTTCTTATGAATCCAGAAGTTGGATACTCAAGTTATAAGCCCTATTCTCTGACCTGTTCAAGTGTTTCCAGAAGACAGATAGTGCAGTTTTTTAGGATAATAGAGTGTTATGGGGGCTGTGGTACACTGGAGAGTTTGCTTTTTTCAGAGTATTTAATTCAGTTACAAAAATCACCACTCTGGTGGTCGACCATATCTTGTAGGGATCCTAATGTGCTGGGGCTCCCATTGCAGTCATTTACTCATGCGATGCTATGGAAAGAGGCAATCCAGTTGACTGCTAAAGTGCATTTGTTTTCTTTTGAGTTTCCTAGAAAGGAGGTGTGTACGTGTGTGCAGGAGTTGGGGAACTGGGAGGATGGAGAAATAATTCCAGCATCTCCAAAAAGATTCATCAATTTTCAGTATGCAAGAAGTACATGTTCATTCTAAAATTTTGAAATATGTAATTATTTTGAAACCTTCAAGAGCTCCTGAAGGTGTCAGAATGAAAAGAATGATATTTAAAAAAAAAAAAAATAGAATGCTTCTCTTACCAATGGGGACCTGTTTTCCATAATTTTTGGTTATATCAATTATTACCCCCAAATGATATTTTTTTTAAAAGTGTGTTTGCTGGAGCCCTGGGAACCTTCCTTGGAGGTTTGGTGTGACTGGTGGAAGGGAGTGTAAAGGAAGGTGAATGAGTTAGAGCCAGGCTTTCACATCCCTTTGTAAATTATAGCTGCTCTATTTAGCTCTTTCTGTTCCAGTATAACATTTTCTTTGAAAAATGTTTCATTGGTAAATGAGTTTTAAAACCATTGACCTAAAGTAACCACCAACTTAACTCAAGTTTATTATAGCTTATATATTTAAAAAAATTAAACTCCATTTATTTCATGGATTAAAATAATACTGCTAATGATACTTATTGGGTATGGTCTCTGTAAGGTTTTTTGCCTACATCCTGTATTTGCAACAAAGAAGACCAATAGGTATTTTGTCAGCTCTTATACATTTTATAGCTAAAGAAACTGTTGGGTAGTTTAAATAGTTTATGGTTAGTAAGAAGCTGAATAGGGATATACTACCCACTCTAGTACTCTTGCCTGGAAATTCTCATGGATGGAGGAGCCTGGTAGGCTGCAGTCCATGGGGTCGTGAAGAGTCAGACACGGCTGAGCGACTTCACTTTCACTTTTCACTTTCAAGCATCGGAGAAGGAAATGGCAACCCACTCCAGTGTTCTTGCCTGGAGACTCCCAGGGACAGGGGAGCCTTGTAGGCTGCCGTCTGCAGGGTCGCAGAGTCGGACATGACTGAAGTGACTTAGCAGCAGCAGCAGCAGTGTAAGTCAATGTTCTTGTGAGGTTTTAAGGGGCATGGGTTGAATTGGCGTGACTAGAATAGTTGGGGATGTTTGAGCCTGGGCAGGGATTGCTTTTGCTGGTGGAATGTCTGCCAGGGGCAGTATTGAAAGTCTATTGCTTGACAGGGCAAGTGCCTGAGCCCAGTGCTAAGCAGTAATGGTAGGAAACTCATCTACATAGACTGTGGAATTCTTGTGCAAATATTGGGCCCATCCATTTAAATTCCCCATCATCTCTTTCTGCAGCATTGGGAGAAAAAGGCATAAAAGTTGAATTTCATCAGTCTGAAAAATATTTTGTAATTCTCTGCACACATTTGCTTTTGGATGGGTTGTGCTGTAGTAGATAAGTATTGCTCTAAGACAGCTGTCACTGACTTAGTATGGAATTTTAATCAAGTTATTGATATGTAACCTTTCTGTTTTTCATTCTCTAAATTTCTGCAATCCTGTCTCCCCTGTGCCCCCAGGAAAGACTAATCAAAATATGTTTTTATTAATAAGACTTGTCATTCTTGTCTTATTGTGATCATACTTCAGGTTTTCTGTTCAGTTATCTCACTTCATTGCTGGGCAGTTCAACCCAACACATGGAAACATCTCCTCCTCTGAAGAAGCTTCTCTTCCCAGCCTTTCTCTGGTCAGCTTCACATCATTTGAGCCTGGTGTGGGGAACCTCAGTCTCAGGTTTCACGTATCACACCTTCTTCTTCACCTTCTAAGCTCCACCAGCTTTTACTTTGAAACCATTGTTGGCACCTTCATCGCTCCCCATGTCTACACTTGGTCTGAGTCCGGATAACCTTGACTTAGGTCAGTGACTTTTAACCAAGTGACTTAAAATACTCGATTAACAGCTACTCACTCATCCAGTTCATTTATACTTGAACTCTTTAAGTATTTATTTAATCAAAGCACTTACCTGCTCAGAAGCTTTCAAATGCAACCATGATTTTCTCCAGATTAAATTTAATTCCCTTTCTTGACTTTCAAAAGCCACCTTTCCCATCCATTCATATATATTTCTCAGTCTTCCAAATGCTAACTCACTGCTGTTTGTTTATTGACCTCATCTCTCTAATTAGCAACAGTTTGTATGAACTCAGTGCATTAAGCATATATGGCTTTTCAAGGTTTATTGATAGATAACATCTGTGTTGCATAATATTCTTGGTTTGGCTATCAAGATCATGGTTTTTATTATCACAAAGACTGATTGATTTCATCTTTTCTTTGACCACAAGTGGCATCTCTGTGAAAATATGTAATGTGTTCACACAGAAGAGGATAGAGGGAGACGCGGGGTGGAACAAGTTGAGATTGAGAAGACAAAAATGAAACCTGAGGAGGGTGGGTGGGATGAGAAAATAAACAGATCAGTCCTATCCATTACTGAATAACAACAACAGCTGGTCTCAATTGTAGTTTATTTGCATCTTGGTGACATCCGGTTTGTGGCTGACACCTTCTTGGTATTAAATGGAGGATGCAAATGATTCAGTGTTAAATTTAAAAGGAAAACATTCACATAAGCCTTTGAGCAGTCAGATCATTTTTCCTTATACTGAAATTAGCAACCAGGATAGCTTCTTTCTGAACATTTTGAAATGTAGGTTGGAAAGACCTTCCCAGTGGCCTGAAAGTGTTCTTAGGGCTTGTTAACCAACTCTGAAGTGCTGTAGTTATTTGCATTTTCATGATTGTTTTGTTTAAAAAACAAATACAGGTTGTTATTAGCCAAGATTTAGTTGTCAACTGTTTACTGTGTTTGAAGTAGAGAATTGAGCCAGAGACTAATATAACTAGTTTACATTTGCTAGACTTTCATATCTATGGAGAAAAAAAGATGAGGCAAAATTGGAAAACAACAGACCAAAATTCTATTAAGGATAGAATTGTATAAAAGAAACAATGATAAGTTGAATAAAATAAGTCACACACATAAAATCAGTACTTTGTTTAGGAACTAGAATTTGGTTTAGCAGAGTGCCCAGAGTGTATAGTATTTTCTAATATTTCTTAAATGATAATAATATTTTTCGTATGTGATAGCATTTCCCAAATTGTTTAATTAGCTGTTAGATATATAGCCAAATATGTCTGGGAAATGCTTAGTTAAACAATATTAAAAATTTGAATGGTCGTCTTCTTAGAGGCTTTTATATATTAGTGTGCATTATGTGTACCCAAAAGGGGAATTAACTATTCAGGGTTTTCCAGACTTATTTGATTACAGAACTGGAACATCTCAAGAGAGCTGTTTGGTGGAAAACACTTTGGCAAACTCTGAGTCCTATTCATTAAAAAGTTTTTGAGTAAACAACAGTATAATATAAATGGAAATTGCCCATTCACACTGAGCCCTGAAGAATTTATTTGCAGTCATTTTTACAGAACTTGCTTTATGACAGGGAAAGTCTTAGTTAAAGGCACTTGGCATTTCATGCCACCAACATTTCTACATGAGGACTTCTTTTTCTGGGCTGCTCACTCTCTCCTCAGTTGTATTGAAGTCATTTATGATGAGAGCTCTCATCTATTCTTCTTTATGAAAGCACTGAAGTTAGCAAGGCCCTCTCTGGCACATGATTAGAAGTCAGCCTTTTAAGGATGTGTTAGAGATAGATAATGATTCTGTGTAGCAGAAGGACTCGTAATGTCCTCTTAAATTCTGCCACTCTGACTGCAGTAGAGCTTCTTAGTGAGCCCTCTTTGATGGAATATATATTTTGGGAGAAGTTGTTGGTGAGAGAAGACTAGAATTTATCTAAATGTTTCATTTCTTTGACAAATTACATTTAATAAATCAATGAAGGTATCTATTTTGTAAAATCATTTTCCTCCCAGTGACCACATAAGAAAATTACTTGAAGGCGTTTTCAAACATTTCTCAGAATTTTTTCAACACTAGTCTGGAAATAAACTCTCTCTTCTTTAAAGAGCATCAGTCATTAAACTTTAGGCGGCCACATATTACTTTGGGCTTCTCAGATGGCGCTTGCGGTAAAGAATCCACCTGCCAATTTAGGAGATGCTTGAGACAAGACTTCAGTCCCTGGGTCAGGACAATCTCCTGGAGGAGGGCATGGCAACCCACTCCAGTATTCTTGCTTGTAGAATCCCATGGATACAGGAGCCTGGCAAGCTACAGTCCATAGGGTTGCAAAGAGTTGGACACAATTGAAATGACGTAGCACACACACACGTTACTTGTGGTAACATCTGTGTGGAGAATGAATTGTCTGCTTTAAAATGCACTCCTGGGGACAGAGGGTCAGGTCTGTATTCAAAGTGATTCATGTTAACATTTGATGTTTTTTTCTGTACTAATTACTGTTGTGATTCAGTGGAACCTCACACATACTGAGAATCTAGTTAGTTCTAGGTTTCTCATTTGGAATTTAGTGTGTAAAATGTTAACATTGAATTTGTAATTGTGATAATACATTTATTCATCTACATGTATTCGTATCAGTGATCTTCTTCAGAACAAAGTCACCCATATTAGCATGTGGGAGACCTAAGCAGAAGGCTAAAATCTGCTTCCTGGATAAAAGCTGGTGCAGTCATCCTTTCTCATTAAAATGCACCACAGCTAGATATACAGCAGGAAAAAAACCAGGCCCTCCAGCTGAAAAGCAGTCATCGCTTTATTATTGCTACAGAATTTGATATGATGTCTGTAGTGACTGGTGGTGGTGGTTTAATTGCTTTGTCCTGTCTGACTGTTGCCACCCCATGGACTATAGCCCACCAGGCTCCTCTGTCCATGGGATTTCCTAGGCAGGAATACTGGAGTGGGTTGCCATTTCATTTTTAGCTAACAAAGAAAGATGTTTAAATAGTTCAGTGAGAGCCACATTCTTTCTTGATTCTTCTTGGATCAGCTGATCCTTCTGAGAAAACCAGAAGGTGAATTCAGCGAGTTTTGATTAAATGATTTCGATCAGAGTTGCATATTCTTCACTGAATTTATCCCCCCACTGATGAAACTTTGGCCAAGAAAGCTTTTAAACTTAATTTTTTGAAATCATACTAGTTTGATTTCATTTGAGCTTTCTGTGTTCACTTCCTATGTCATTAATTTAAAATTTCCAGTATCCTCAATTCTTGATGTCCAATATATACAAAATTCTTTCTAGCTATAAATAACTGATAGGGAAAAATCTACTTAGGGCAATAGTTTCATAAAAGAGTTTTTTAAAAGAAATGTTGACATTTTTCAATCTTTGGATTATTCTGGGAAATGTTACATTTCAAATGCACTTTGAAATCAGAATTCAGGTGCTCAATACTTCACAGCTATTAGAACGGCCAAAATCCAGATCACTGAAAGCACCAAATGCTGTTGGAGATGTGGAGCAATAGGAATTGCTGGTGGGAAAGCCAAGTGTAGGTCCAACCACTTTGGAAGACTGTTTAGATAGTTTCTTGTAAAACTAAACCTACTCTGACCTGTGGTTCAGCAGTCACACTCCCTGGTAGTTACTCAAAAGATTTGAAAAATGAAATGTCCACATGAAAATCTGCACATGATGTTTGCAGCAATTTTACTCAAAATGGTCAAATCCTGGATATAACCAACATGTCCTTCAGATGGTAGATGGATAAGTAAACCATGGTATATCCAGACATGGATTGTTTTTCAGTGCTAAAAAGAAATGAGCTATCAGGCCATAAAAAGACATGAAGTGAAGTTGCTCAGTCATGTCTGACTCTTTGTGACTCCATAGACAGTAGCCTACCAGGCTCCTCCGTCTAAGGGATATTCCAGGCAAGAATACTGGAGTGGGTTGCTATTTCCTTCTCCAGGAGATCTTCCCGACCTGGAAACTGAACCCAGGTCTCCTGCATTATAGGCAGATGCTTTACCATCTGAACCACCAGGGATGTCAAAAAAAAAAAAGACGTGGAAGAAACTTAAGTGCATTCTACTAAGTAAAAAAAAAACAATCTGAAGGGCTGCATACTATGTAGTTCCAACTACATGACATTTCTGGAAGAGGCAAAACTATGGAGATAGTAAAAGGATCGGTGGTTGCCAGGAGTTAAAGGAGAAGGAGTGGCTAAATAGGTTGAGAATTTGTAGGGTATTGAAACTGTTCCATGTGATACTATATGGGTGGATATATGTCACTGTGCATTTTTGTAAATTCATAAAATGTACAACATGAAGAGTGAACCCTAAAAATAAACTGTAGATTCTGGATAGTATTGATGTCTAGTATACGTTCCTCGGTAATAAATGTACTGCTCTTGTGGGGAATGTTGGTGATGGGAGAGGCAGTGTCTGTGTTGAGTGTCAAGTGTATGTTTGGACTTCCCTGGTGGCTCACGTGGTAAAGAATCCATCTGCGATGCAGGAGACTCAGGTTTGATTCCCCGGTCAGAAAGATCCTCTGGAGAAGAGAATGGCTACTCACTCCAGTATTCTTGCCGGAGAATCCCGTAGACAGAGGAACCTGGTGGGCTATAGTCCATGGGGTTGCAGAGTCAGGCAGTGACTGAGTGAGTGACTAACACTTTCACACACTTTTCATGAGGAATCTCTATATTCTTCTCAGTTTTGCTGTGAATCTAAAACCGCTCTAAAAAGTCTATTTAAAAAAATTGCCAGGGGTAAAAAAAGCAGGTACTTGGCAAAAATTTTCCAACTTATGATTCAGATCTATAGAAAGTTTAAGGATTTCTTTTTGTATTAAACAGGTATATAAATTTGAATCAGGAAAGTATAAAAGTAGCCATTTAGTTTTACTAAATGAAAATGTCTTGGCACAAAACTGAAATGGGTAACCGGTATTATGGTTTTAGCATTTAGCTAATTTTGTAAAAGGAAATCAGTTTAAAATTAGAAATCAGTTTTATTCAAATAGAAATTATAAAACTGTACTAAATAGTAAGTATTTTGTATTCCAGGAGATATCAGTAACTATTACAAATTTTCTGTGCCTCTAGAATTGTAGTCACCACGTGCTGTGTTGCGTTCAGTTGCTCAGTCATCTGACTCTTTGCGACACTATGGACTGTAGCCTGCCAGGCTCCTCTGTACATGAGGATTCTCCAGGCAAGAATTACTGGAGTGGGTTGCCATGCCCTCCTTTAGGAGGATCCTTCAGGGGATCTTCCCAACCTAGGGATCGAACCTAGGTCTCCCGCATCGGAGGCGGATTCTTTACCATCAGAGCCTCCAGAAAAGCCCTTAGTCACCATAGAAATCCAGTATTGATAATGCCAGTGCATTTCTCAAAACCAAGTAGAACTTGGTGCTGTCAGATATTTCTGTGGCTGAAAACTAAACTTAAACATAACATATTTTTGAAACATTTCTCTCGCACACACATGCACATATGCACAAACCTGCAAAATCCTGAAGTGACAGTGCATTTTAAGCTTTCCCCCTCAACATACAAAGATAACATTCTGAAGTACATTTGCAGACATTAAGAAAATAATCTGGCTATTCTCTCACATATACACGTCCCCATATGCTTCTTAAAGATTAGAGGCACAGAGAATTGAATTACTTTGAAAAATTATTTTTAGTGGGGAGGGATAGGTAAGCAAGGAGTCTCATATAATCTTTAAAAGTTTTGGTACCACATTACAGCTTTTAGAACCACCACAAACATACATAAAGTTCTTAATGATTATAAGTTCTACTGTGTTTACAAATTAATTTTAGTCTAAATATTCAGAAATTGTGAAATTGTATTTTATATTTTTCAAAGAAAATACTGCAAATGTAGGTTAACTGATAGTTATTTCACAATTCTTTATAACCTGTAACATTACAGCATGGTATAGCACAATTAATTTGGATTATTTTAATCAACCAGTTAAATGAATTAACCTCTCAAAGTCTGGATTTTATCATCTATGAAATGGCAGTAGTTATACTGCAGGGTTTGGAGGACTGAACTAGATAAGAGGTTTGGAAAAGCGTGTTGTTAGTTGTTCAGTCGTGTCTGATTTTTTGTGACCCTGACCCCTTGGACTGTAACTTGCCAGGCTCCTCTTCTGTCCATGGGATATCCTGGGCGAGAGTACTGGAGTGGGTTACCATTTCCTTTTCCAGGGGGTTTTCCTGAACTGGGGCTCCAAACTTGGGTCTGCTGCATTGGCAGGCAGATTCTTTACCATCTGAACCAGCAGGGGAGCCCAGTGAGTTTGGAAGGGAGACCTGAAGACTGTTCTTCAGCTTTGTGGTTTCCTAGAAGGAATCATAGGACTCAGAAGCTGTTAAACTCATTGTTATATTTTATTCTAACAAAAGGATACAGATTAAAATCAACAAAGGGCCCAGGCTCACTGGGCAAAGTCCAGGAGAAACCAGCACAAGTTCCCAAGTGTCTGGTCAGTAGCGTCACATGGACACACTTGATTTTCCCCACCGTGATGTGTGATAACACATGCAGGGTATTGCCAGCCAGTGAAATTCCCCTGAATCTTGGTGTCCAGAGATTTATTAGGGGTCAGTCACAGGCATGATGAGGCAGTCATGGCCACCCACTCCAGTATTTTTGCCTGGAAAAATACCCATGGACAGAGGAGCCTGGGGTCTCTAAGAGTTGGACACGACTAAGAGACTAAGCACACAGCTCAGCACAGGCATGATGCCTCTTTGTGACTGACCTCAGCTACTTAAATTCCAGCCACAAAGCAAAAAAACATTTGTTTGCATAACTGTCTGAGCAAATCCAAGACCACAGGCCTATAGGAACATCTTTGTCAGGCAGAAGATTCATTCCAAGGGCTCCAAGCTCATTTCCTAGGAACTGGCCAAGGGCCAATCCTGAAGACAGACTTTTCCTGGGAATGTGCAGGGTTTGAACATCCAAGGCCCAAGTTAACGCTTTCCTGCTGTGTCCAACACAAGACTTGAAGAGGAGGCAATTCTTGTAATTATTCATAGCACTAGCCCTGATTCTGCTTCCCTAGTGGCTCGGTGGTACAGAATTCTTTGCCTGACATTACAGGAGACAATTGTTCGATCCCTGGGTCAGAAAGATCTCCTGGAGAAGGAAATGGCAACCCACTCCCACTCCAGTATTCTTGCCTGAAGAATTCCATGGACCGAGCAACCTGGCAGGCTGTATAGCCCGTGGGGTTATAAAGAGTCAGACATGACTTAGTGACTGAACAACAACAACAGCAGCAATAAACCCGATGCTACTTCCTGGAGTCTAGACCCCAGGAGCAGGCAGAATAAGGGGAGAAATGCCCTACTTTGGGTAGGACAGTTATCCTGATTGATTTGGAAATACAAAATTTTCTCAATTTAGAAAGGCATTAGTTTGCAAGGTGTGCTATCATTGAATAACAACTTGTAATAACAACTGTATTAAGTATACCCCAAAGTTAAAAAGAGAGCCATAGCACATGTTCACTTATATAACTGCATGCTATTCTTTGTTTTTTTTTTTTTCCCAGTGTCTCAAACTGAAAGTGTAAACCTTTGTCATTTTTAGAGTCTGAAGATTCTCTGGAATCACTGGCTATTGTTCTGTCACTGCAGTATTCCAGTGATCCTGGCTTGCCTTCCCCAAATTCTGGGTTCCTCATCTTCACCTATAACTTTAGAATAGTTAGGCCTCCTTTTCTTTTAATTTGAAAAATGACAGGTTTTTGTCTACGTTTCTTATTTGCTTTACCTTGTATTTTTACCCTTTCTCTCATCGAGTTGTGTAATTGTGAAAATTAAGTAGTTTTTCTGGAAAATCAGTTAAAAGTATGTTTTAGGGTCACTACCAGAGCCCTCCTCTTGGTAGGTCCCTTCTATTGTCCCAGCCTCCCCCATCCTTAGAATGTCTTCATATATTCTGATACATTTGGCAGTTCCCCCTGACTTTTCTGGCAGTGTCTGACCTGTAGTGTGACTGTCTCCAAAGGGAGGTAAAAATTATTTTAAGGCTGTGTCATAGCTTTTTGCAACAGGCACATGGTGATTCTAACACAAGTGACTCAGGGGTGACAATCAAATGGGGTGAAATGTTCTGTTGTGGTCTGAGTTCTCTCTTGCTAACACTGGCAGGTAAATGTCACAACTACTTCCTCCATAGCAGTTAAGAATTTTATCCTTTGATATATATTTTAGTTATAATAAGTTAGAAACATGAGTCTTATAATCAGGGAAATCCAATAAAAAAACAAAGACTTACTGAGCCAGTAATTTGAGACAGGCAAATAATTCCTAATTTCTGCTTCTGAATTGCCTCTTACATTTTGGTCCCAAGCAGATTTCTCATTCGTATCATGTCCTTTACATGCTGGAGAAGCTGTTGGAAGAAACTGGTGACTGGAATAACTTTATGCATTTGATAGCCTAGACATTAACATGCTTAATTGAAATATCTGTTTGATAGTTTAAATTAATTTGAAGCAATGTAATGAGGGGATTTTTCAGATTTTGTAGAGAGGCTAATTTAGGGACCAAATATTCATCACTAGGCTGACTTCCTCTGTCTCCTCCATTACCCGGCATCAGTGCCCCTAGTTCTTATTTTTCACAGCACCCTCCCGCCTGCTTCCCACACGCTATGTGCTATTTTTTAATTTTATTTTTGGACAGTGACTCTCAAGGCTGTTAGGGCTTCCTGGATGGCTCGGCCGTAAAGAATCCACAGGAGACGCAGGTATGATCCCTGGGTTGGGAAGATCCCCTGCAGGAGGAAATGGCAACCCAGCCCAGTATTCTTACCTGGAAAAATCCATGGACAGAGGAGCTTGGCGGGCTCCAGTCCAAAATGTTGCAAAACATTGAACACAACTGAATGACTGAGCATCTATGCATGCACTCAAGACTCTTGGAACTGATACACCAGGAGAAGTGGGAAACGGGAAGGGTGAATAAACATAGAGGTCATTAGTAAACCATCTGTATTCTTGCTGCTCCTCCATTCACTCTGTCTGCTTCTCTCTGTGTGCATGTCTATTTCAATATACATTTTACATGCAGAAATCTACAGTTTTTTTAAGAGCAACTATTATCACAGTTAAAACCTGGGGAAATTGATTTTCTTAAAGGAAATACCCATTGGCAAATAAAATTAGTTGATTTTTGCCCCCCTGAAACTTACTTAAGTGTATTGAGCAAATACACTCTGAAGAAAAACATCACTGTCTCATAAAACATGTTTCACTTTCACATGCCTTCCATATCCTGCTAACTCAAGCTTCCTTTTTCTAAGGGTTAGTTCCTAAGTGATGTTGAAAGCCATGTATGTGGTAAGAGAGCAGAATTGCAAAATCAGATGTAAATAAAAATAAAATTTTGATATATTTGGAACAAATCCATCTGTCCCATGTCCTCTGTTAGGACCTGAGGGCATGCCCGATTTTCATAAAAGCCATGCGTCACCATTCAAAGAAGCAAGCAAAAGTTATTTTTGATACCCTACTGAAAAGCACATGGATTACTTAATTGTATTAGAAATTTTGCAGATGGTTGAAATTTTATGAAATGCTGAGTTTTGTCTTTTTTGTGAATTCAAAAGCTAGACCCTAGTTTTCTTTTTAAAATTATTTATTTAGTTTTGGCTGCGCCTGGTCTTTATTGCTGCACAGGCTTTTCTCTAGCAGTGGTGGGCATGCTTCCCATTGCAGTGGCTTCTTTTGTTTCAGAGCACAGGCTCTCAGGTGCAGGGACTTCAGTAGTGTTGGCTCATGGGCTCAGTAGTTGAGGCTCCTGGGCTTTAGAGCACAGACTCCACACTTGTGGTACATGGGCTTGGTTGCTCTGCAGCATGTGGGATCGTCGTGGATCAGGGATCAAGGATCAATGTCTCAGATCTTCAATGATCCAGGATCGTCCTGGATCAGTGTCTCTTACATTGGTAGGTGTATTCTTTACCACTGAGACACCAGGGAAGCCCAATCCTAGTTTTTCTTAAAATTAATTTACATAGATAGTTTCCTTAATAATAGGGTATGAGTGAGTTTCTGTTCCAACTTTAAAGAATGTATATTACCAGAAATAATAAGAATCAAATGTTTCCTATCCTGTTAGAAAATGTTATTTTCTTGACATTTTAAATGACAAGAATTTAATGACTAAGTGTTCTTTTGTTTCATTAAAAAAAAAATAGCTTCAGTAAAATACAGTTAAGCACTGAGATTTGCTCTTTCTTTCAATATCTTGTTTTGTTTTGTTTTTTTTCCAGCTAAAAATTAAGTGCGTTTAGCTTTGAATCCAGTTATTCATTCTTGAAGAGCTGTTGGGTTGCTGATCTATGAGGCAAAAGTCATGTTACCATCCTGGATGTGGGTAGTCACTTATAAGCATCTTCTAGATCCCGTTTACTTAAAATCAGAGGGATTAGTATTGGGTGGCTGAAAAGGAGGGTGAATATTCCTCTTTGATATCTAGAGCAGCAAATTTACAGATTCATTATTCTTACAGCTCAAGTTGTCTAAGAGCCTCATATTATGAAATTTAATTTCAGTTTCAGCTACTTGTGAAGCACAGTTTATTGAAAATAGAATTAAAGTCCTCATTTTGAAGTTATGGAGGAGACTCAAGAATCACAAGAGAATTTCTTTCAACCTGAAGTTGAAAGTCTGTGAGTTCAAGGACTAATAAAAAGCAAAAGATACAGTGTGATTATTAAGGGGGAGCTATTCCTGTAGTTACTGTGACCTGGTTGAGGAAAATTCCAATCCTGAATCTCCCACTTTCTGTCCTCTGTCTTCCCAGACCCCATTCTTCTTTTTCAATTTCTTCTTTATTAATTTCTTCTTTTTGAATATGATGTGATTGGAAACCAAATAACCGTGCTTGTTAGAATCCTGTCTAAAATGGCACAGACTTCGTTCAGGGACCAGAGGGAACATAAGGACAAATTTTATGACATATTTTTTGATAGTTTAAAACGATTTTGTATGTTTTGTTTTCTTCTGTGTTTAATTTCATGGTTATCACTGTTTCATACGCTCACACTTACAGCTTTTGCCACAAAGCAGAGGATGAGTTGCTTAGATAGCATCATTGACTCAATGGACATGAATTTGAGCAAACTTCAGGTGATAGTGGAGGACAGAGGAGCCTGGCATGCTGCAGTCCTTGGGGTCTCAAAGAGTTGAACACGACTTAGTGACTGAACAACAGCAATACAAAGCAGTGTAAATGTTGCACCTATTATCATTGTCATGTTAACAGATGGAGATGGCAGTGTATGGATAGATGGTTGAAATTTTGTTGTTTGAGTGAGACTGTGCCATTAGAAATTTGTTTTCCCAAGTAACAGTATATTCTGTATTTCTCCTGAGTGGAGAAATCCAGGTCTGCACTAAGCATAATTCAATACACAGCAAGGGGAGGTGGTATAGGGAATAACATTTGATGATACTTCCTTTCCTTATAATTTGTTCATTGTATTTTAATATGAATAAGAAGTTTTTCTAACAAGAATTTGAAAGTAACATTTTGTGAAGGTAAATTTTAATAAAATCATTTGGGCTTATTTATAGTCACTTAACATTTTCAGTCCCTGTGTTAATATTAATTCTACTTGCTAGAGAGAAAGTGCATAAATGGTCTTCAGTGTGATAATCACCTTATTACTGCAGACACGTAGAAGTTTGGCATTTTTAATATCAGATGTTTTAAGTTAAGAGAACTTGCCAGTGTCCCACAGCAGAGAAAATCTCTGCTTGCTTGTGTGTCTTTAATCTTTCTGTGATAAAATTAAGCCTAGAGGCCTTATGCTATTTTAAATTTGCAAAATGAGGTCACATAAATGTTGTGTCAGACTTTTAATTCATGAGTAGTAGCCTCATGAATAGTGAAGATAAGTTATATTTATATCCTACTACTTGCTTAGCTTTGGATCAGCAGAGGTGAACAGAGAGCAGTCATGTTACTTTCAAATGTTGGTAAACTATTTTTCTTCATCTCATATGATGACTTTTTTTTCTTTCTGAATGCCGAAACGTATGGTCTAAGTGAGAGTACATTTGGGGAAGGCAGGATAAAATGCTTCAAATTAGGGCTGACCTGGAAGTTTTATGGATTTGGAGGGGGAGGAAGTGAAAAGGAACTTTAAAAGCAAGAGAATGAATAGTAGAGAGGATGGATTAGCAGCAGAGCTCAGGGATCCCAGGGATTTATCTTGAAGAGATGGAGAAGAATTCCTGTGGTTTATGCTGCAGGGGATCAAATTGAATTCTTTCCACCTAGGAAATGATTTAAATACCCTGGTGCTATACAGAGTGTGAATGCTTTATTTAGTTTGAGGAACAGGTTTAACCCTTCTCCTAGATTCCATCAATTCAGATGTAATGCAAGTATACTTTCCCGTTGGCTATTTTACAAGGACATTGAGGATTAATTAAATTTAAAAGAAAGTAGTGTATTGAACCTCCAGGAGGCAGAGGAGCTATGTATTATTTTCTCATCTTTCATTCCTTGTTCATTCACTTTGCAAATATTTGTTGAATATCAATTACAATGAAGACACTATAGCAAGGTGCTCTAACTGGGAATATAAAGATGAATGATGAGGGTGGCTTCTGCCCTCATTACGTATTGTGTTCATAGTTTATTTTAAACTTTTCCATTCTAATATGAGTAATTGTGCAGGGACATAACATTGCCAGTCTCAGCAATAATTAATCTTTGACTAACTTCACTGATACATATTTTTAATTTGTAAATTCACTTTTCCAAATTTAGAACTGCTCTACCTTCTACTGTAAGAGAGGCACAACATATACATTTTTCTATATTATAATTATTGCTCTATGGACACCTTTTTCTTACAGAAAGACACAAATTATAATGGTAAATCAAAATAGACCCCTCATATAATACTTTTTCCATTAAAATATATAGGTCATATTTTAGATGGCACACTGAGAATAATTTTAACCACATGTTTGTATTTGTGAAAATATTGCTAAGTAGAATTTAAAAAAAAGTAAGTCTCTAATATTCATGTTCTTTAATTAGCATTAAAGAAGCATAAATTAATCTACAGTTTGAATTAAAATTATATGTTAATTATCGAAGATAAAAATTTAGACATTTCCAATAAGTATTTGTAATTTATTTTAGTAGAAGAATGCACACTATTTTCCAAAAGGGCTGGTGAAGGTTTCCTAGCTTAGATGACTTTTATAGCTAATTGGTTCTTGAAGTTCACTGAATAATGAGTGAACAATTTTGACTACCAGCCTGAAAATGTTAGCCGTTCATTTCAGTCTGAGCAAATGAAAGTAGATAAATTTGTAATATGTGCCTGGTTCTCTCCCTTGGGTTTGAAAAGAAATAAAGACTCTTCTTCCTGAATGAGTAGAGAAGAGAAGGGAATTTCTCTCCTTGATTATTTCTCAATTTAGGTTTGTGTTTTTGGAGAAGGAAAACAGTGCTGGAATCAGTAGCCTTTGTCACTGCCAAATAACGGAGCTGTGACGATGTCCTGGGCTGGGATGAAAAAATACTGGATGAAGAGTAACGATAAGTGACAACTAAAGTTTTATATATATTCATATATTCTATTTCTCTTCATCTTATGTAATGTTATAAAAATGATAAAATGCCTAAATGTAGTCTTGACAGAGCACCAGCGTCCAACTTCTGCTTCAATTACATGAGCCTATCAGAAACCTCATGAGGATATTTTGGGGCTAACCTAATGTTATTTGGAGCCAGTGTCAGGAGTGATTTCCAGGACTCACTTGACTTCCATATTTATAGCTTGGGTTTTTAAAAATGGCTTTTTCACTTTGGCTACTTTGAAAGCAGGGAGTTTAGTGAGTGTAACAAATGACATATTTTTCTATTTCTGCCTCCTGTTCCTTTCCCAGAAGCAGGAGGTGGGTGAAGTCTCTCTGTGGGTGGTGTGCTTGCAGGGCACTCAGGGGTCCTGTGGTTCTGCTGCAGCTCCAATCCCATGAAGATCAAATCATTCAACATCTCTGTGGCTTCTGCTGTCCCACTTATAACTCTTAAGGTGAGCCTAGACTATAGGCTCCTTTTACAGAAAATGCAGATTTTATGACATTTCTTTGCACATAAAGTGTTATTTGATTAGAGAATAGGGATAAGCACACCAGGATTTCTGGAACGTGCAGATACATTCTCAGAGCATGGAACACACGCAAGCTCTGTGTCTTGACATTTGTATCTGTCAAGATGCCTTCATTTGCTAATAATGGAATATTCAACTCAGTTGGCTGAAATAAAAGATTTTTCTTCGTTATTTCACTCTGGAATCAGTGAAAAATTGAGTTTATGGGTTGATTAATCGGAGTTATCAATGTCTTCAACTACTTGGGTTTTTTTCCCAAAGTTGACTCTTGTCTTCCACGTCAGCTGGTATGTGTCACTTTCTCCAGGGATTGCAAGACAGCTGCAGACCACTCCAGTGGTTTTTTTTCCTTTCCTGTATCTAAACAGGGGAGATGCTTTCAGACGCTGATTATTTGGGGCCTGCATTCCATGTCTCATTGCTAGAGTTGGGTATCAAATTAGCTGTTCTCAAATTAGCTACCCTGAGAAAGACACAATACGGTCATGGACAGTAGGAACATTTCTGGAAAAACAAAACAACAGATAGATGTTGTTGGTGTGACAGCCACAAAGTTCACCAGAGAGAGTTTTTTCATTTCGTGATGTATTTTCCTATTTGGCCTTGGAAAAGCTACAGAACAATTGGATGTATCTTCCACAAATAAATGTACCATGCTATGTGAGAGTAGTTCATTCTCACACACAACTCTTACAAACAAAAGACTCTGCTTGGTTTGAGTGTGCTTGGGGCAGGCTTCTGGAGTCACTAACAGTAGTTTTGCAACAAACCTCAAAGATCCCTGGTGAGCAGGCATTGCAGAAGAAGCGACTTCACAGGAAATACTCGTTGGGAAACAGGTCAGAGTATGTCACAATGAACCAGGTCTTTCTAATGAAGAGGGTGGCAATAATAATTGGTAAATATTTTATTCTTTTAGATAATATTCTACAGTTCACCTGATTTTATATTATTGATGTGATTTCAAACTCACATGTATAGTTTAAAATATTTATTAATACTTTAAAACTAATAATGGTGGAAATGGAAACTCAAATAATTCTCATCTCATATTAAATTGTAATTATGAAAGTCCTAAATTAATATTTATATAATGCCTAGAAGTAAATTCTAGCTTGGCTCTTCAAGTAGCATTTAAATTCTTTACTGAAAGAAAACCTCTTATGTGTGATGAGTTGTTATGTTATTTCTTTTATTATATAGCTTTGTCAGTTCATAAAATTAAGAATGTCTTGATATATTATTGGTTGAGCTGTGGCTCAAGGCACTCAAACAAGAAAATGATTGCTTTGGTGATCTTGGACAAATTTCATCATTCAGAATGACTGCCTTATTTGTACGGAAGGAATGGGATGGGATGCGGCAAGATGTTTCCATATGAAGACTGTTTCCTGCTGAGTTTTTCAGGGGGTGCTCCATTTTTCCTGGGGATTGTTAAGCTGTTGTTTGACCTTCTGGCCTTCTGAGGAAGAGACTAGTTCACCAGTTAGCAGACTTGTGAGTTTTCTAGGGAGCTGGTGAACTTGAACCTTTAAATTGGCTACTCTGTCCTTTTTTTCCACCCCATTCACTGTTATCATCTATCACAGCTTTTGATTTTCTTGGCCAACATGAGCATGGTCAGTAAGTTTGGGCTAGCTATGCTGCTGTAACCAAATTACTGAAATTTGAACCACTTCATTCTGCTAAGGTTTATTCTGGTCTTACTGTCTACAACCACTTTTGGCTGGTAAGAGCTCCATACAGTCACTCAAGGAATAGGATTGAAGAGCTCTATCTTGCCTGTGTATTATCTGGAAACCCACCTTGCTCAGTTTCTATTTCAGGGAAAGAAAGAAGCTGGAGAATTCTACATGGACCTTTCATTACCCCAGAGCAGGTGTGTCACGGAGCACTTCCTCTGCCGTTTCACAGGCTCACACCAGTCATGTAGACCCGCCCAGCTATAAGGGTTATAGTGAGAGGGGGCAAGAAGAATGTCAGTGAGCAATATTACGCCTGCTATAGTTCTCTGTCCTGGGAAAGTTTACAATTTCTGAACATTTGGTGAGGTTCCTGGAGGTTAAGTCATTGCCCTACCTACCTTACTTGGTACAGTGGTCTCTTGAAATTCATAGATGTTGCTAATTCCTAAATGAGGCTTATGTCTCACCATGTACCTTGATTATTGCAGGTATTTTCTATTGGAAACTCATTTTGGAAACACTGTCTACCTTTCTGGCTGCTAATACAGTGAGGCTTGTCAGTTTCTATCCTTAGCTGGGGGTTGAGCCTTCCCTGAGGTCATCTCCCTGCAACTCTCTCAAGAAAGTGCTCTTGGGCTTAGGCCGTTTTGCTTTACAGTTAGGAGATAGGACCTGTGAGTTATGTGAGATGGCAATAAGATACAAAGATNGCTCACACCAGTCATGTAGACCCGCCCAGCTATAAGGGTTATAGTGAGAGGGGGCAAGAAGAATGTCAGTGAGCAATATTACGCCTGCTATAGTTCTCTGTCCTGGGAAAGTTTACAATTTCTGAACATTTGGTGAGGTTCCTGGAGGTTAAGTCATTGCCCTACCTACCTTACTTGGTACAGTGGTCTCTTGAAATTCATAGATGTTGCTAATTCCTAAATGAGGCTTATGTCTCACCATGTACCTTGATTATTGCAGGTATTTTCTATTGGAAACTCATTTTGGAAACACTGTCTACCTTTCTGGCTGCTAATACAGTGAGGCTTGTCAGTTTCTATCCTTAGCTGGGGGTTGAGCCTTCCCTGAGGTCATCTCCCTGCAACTCTCTCAAGAAAGTGCTCTTGGGCTTAGGCCGTTTTGCTTTACAGTTAGGAGATAGGACCTGTGAGTTATGTGAGATGGCAATAAGATACAAAGATTCCCACTTGATGATTTCCATTTCTTTTTTAAGGAAGGCAGAGAATGGAGGGATTAAGGAAGTTGGAATGATCACTGTGAAGAGATGTGAAGAAGAGAGGAAAAGAGCCTCAGTGCTTTCTTTTCCATACTCTGCAAAGCCCTCTGCTGTTGTAAAGCCCATCATGTTTTTACTGGACCGCCTTCCCTTCCCTCTTGCTGCTGCTGGTGTCATTGTTCAGTTGCTCAGTCATGTGGCAATCGTTTTCAACCCCATGGACTGCAGCCTTCCAGGCACCTGTATCCATGGGATTTCCCAAGCAAGAATACTGCAGTGGGTTGCAATTTCCCTCTCCGGGGCATCTTTCTAACTCAGTGATTAAACCTGCATCTCCTGCATTGGCACGTGGATTCCTTACTATTGAGCCACCAGGGAAGCCTATATACAAGTATATAGACACGCAAATACAGCTACTGTTTATCAAATAAAATTGGTATTTTGTTGTATATGTCAGCATATGATGAATATTTTCTTATATCAATAAATATCTTTAAAACGTGATTTTTAGTATCTGTAAATTTCATACTAGGATAGATTATCATTAATTTGGACATTTATTTTATTACTTTTAATATTTTGTCTGCACCATTCTCTCTCACGATTGAGGACTTTGACACCCGATTTGCAGTTTTCCAATCAACCCTAAATCCAGGCAATACACCAGTGACTTCAGGATCCACACTGATGCTCTGCTTAATATACAAAGGCCTTTCATTCTTTGGATATCGCAACACAAGTATTTTCCCATTCTAGCTATTTTAGCCACGCATGTCACAGTCACTCTCTGGAACTTACCATCTCCTGGAACTGCTTAACCTCTGGTGTATTTAGCCCACACATCTTACTCTCTGACATCGTTAGCTTGCTGTCTTTCCAGCTCTCACATTATTGCTACATTTCATTGAGACCTTTGATCTCCTCGCCCATTTACTTTCTTTATTAACGTCTCCTAATTTTATTCCTTCCCCTTTTAGCCTGTTCCACCATTTGAAAGACCCATTTGGAAATATGCTCTCAACTTCTTTGTCCTTTTAGCTTTTGGTTGTGCCCATCTAGCTAAACTGCATCTAAGATTTGTCTACCTAGTGACTCTGCTAGACTGATTCACATTTATGCAGGCAGAAACTCAGGAGTGACAATTAATGTTCTTAAATGTGTGATCTCCTACCTCAACTGGTCCCTCATGTATCAGTTACTATAGCAGTTGTTGAAAGGATACTGAATAGTGAGACACAAACCAATGCTGTCTGCTTCCCCGTTCAGCTCGTTCTCTGTTTTCTATAGTAATTTCTCTCTCTCTACCTCCTAAGACCTCGTATTCCTCCACCTTCTTCTGAATGACATTCCATCAAAATTGTTGTTAAAATCAGTAACCAAAAGGTAGCAACTCTTTTCCCTTTTTGCCAGGTACCTACAGCCTTGTTTTCTTCCATCATCTTTGCTTCCATCATTCAGTCTCATTGGAAAGGAGCCCATGGCTAATGTGAACACATCTATCCCCCAATTTATTCCCCTTCCACACACCTTCTTCTTGCTAGTTTCTTTGTCTCAAAAAAAGCAAACAAGCTTACAAATAAAAACTCCCTTGTTTTTAAAACTCCCTTGTTTCCTCATTCTTCTCTTGTTCCTGCTTTCCTTCCCTCCAAAGCCAAATTCTCTGACGGAAGTGTTTACATCCTCAGCCTTTCTTTCAGCTGAACAGCAGTGCTAATAGTGGCCTCTCGCACTCCATTGACACAGCTCTTATTTTGCTTGACTTGCTTGAATGTAGCCTTTGACAGGGTTAATCAGTCCTCCCTTTGGAAATACTCTTCTTCCTTGGCCTCCATGATGGGCTCCTGGATCTGCCCCACGTCTTTGACTGCCACATCCTTTTATGGCCTCCATTCCCTGTTCCAATTTAGCAAATGTCAGGGTAAATTAACATTCCCTTCTCTTCCCTCAGCTTTACCTACACCAAAGTGAGAGTGAAAGTGTTAATTGCTCAATCATGTTTGACTCTTTGCAACCCCATGGACTGTAGCCTGCCAACTCCTTTGCTCATGGAATTCTCCAAATATCCGGGGAAATTTCCATCAACTCCCGTGTGTTGAGTTAATTTCGTTACTGTCATGTCTTCAGTTCAATTCAGTTCAGTCGCTCAGTCATGTCCGACTCTTTGCGACCCCATGAATTGCAGCACGCCAGGCCTCCCTGTCCATCCACCATCTCCTGGAGTTAACTCAGACTCAACGTCCATCAAGTCGGTGATGCCATCCAGCCATCTCATCCTCTGTCGTCCCCTTCTCCTCCTTCCTCTAATCCCTCCCAGCATCAGGTCATGTCTTAGGTCTCCCCAATTCCCAATGCTTTGTGTTTTCAGCCCATATCAATGTCCTTTATATCTCCTGGTCTACTAGGCATGACAACTTGGACGTTTTAAGAATCTTCAAACTAAATATGTCAAACATGAAGCTTACCTTCAGCCCCCTTCCAAGTTCCTGTGCCATTGAATGATTACACTGCTCACACACATTTATACACGTGACAGACTTGGCCGATACCCAGGATGACTTTGTTTCCCACACTCCCTGCTTAGAATTGATCATCACGTTGCTGTTTATATTTTAACTCCTTGATATCAGTCAAATGACCGATACTGAATGGCGGTGGTTACTTTCCATCCCAATTTCCTCTGTCTCTTCTGGCCACCACCACCACCACCGTTTCTTACTTTGATTGTTCTAATTTTCCAGATTAGTCTCTCTTCTTCCTGTCTTGCTTCATTCCATTCCATTCCACCCTAGCAAAATAATCTTAAATCTGATCAGATTACTTCCTCCTCTTAAAACCCCTTCTAGTTTATCCACTGACCGCAGAATGAAACCAAAAATCTTCATCATGTCATTCAAAAGCTGCCTTGTGATCAGGCATCTCTTGATCTTCCTACCTAATAATTGTTCTTTGCCATTTTGTCTTCTTTTGATATTTTATTTTTATTTTGCATTTCACTTTACTCCTGTGTGTTATGCTTTCAGTTTAGATATCATTTCTTCTAAGTTTTCCATGAAACTGTGGCCCCTAATACTTAACTGTATGTATAGTGACTTCATGATTAAAACTCCTCGTTTATGACTCTGTGTTTTATACTCCATCAAAGCAAAAATCCATTTCTTTTTCGATTATCACAGTGCCCAAATTAAAGCAGAGAATCAGAACTTTTGAATGAAGGAGTGAATGCTGTTGGGACCTAATTAGGCAGGCCTATTAATGAGAAATTCTCTGTTCCCATGGTTGCTTTTTCTTACTTCCATAAGATGGTAAGAATTAAAACCCTTTACTTCTCTGATCCCTTTGATTAAATATTACTATCAATATCTAAGATTCAATTTAAGTAGTCACACTTGGTCAATCATTACCTTGTCTTAGAGGCACTTAATCTGTACCTCTATGCCACTGTTAGGCCCCAGAAAGGCCTATTCTCGGAAACGTCGCCTCACAGATCACCAAGACTCGAATTCGATGCAAAAAGCAAGAGGGTTTATTGAACCGGCGCGCCGGGGTTCGAACTTCCTCGAAAGGAGCGAACGAACCCCGACTTCAGTTACAAAGCAGTTTTTATACACTAAAGCTGCAAGCAGGTATAGGAGGGGCGAAGACACTCTGAACAAACTGATTGGTGGACATAGCTTGACCTTTACAGAGACAGGTCTGGAATTACATCAAGCCTAAGGAGGTTGATTAACCTCCTTGCGGCGGTTAGCCAATTCCTGAAGGAATAATGCTCTAGGTAATCTTTAACAGGAGAAAACAATTACCTGGGGGGTCTCTTGTGAGGACCAGGCAACTAGGCTATAAGTCATCTGATAGGGAACAGGTCCTTTTTTCATGAGTCATGGCTCGCCTCTTAAATCAGAACAAAGGATTGCTAATAATTTTTAACTTTTTCCCTTCACCACCTCATGCTTATTCGTTATAGTCCTTAAAACGATTTATAATCATTGGCTTTCCTGCCTGTATTTACTTCTTGACTTTAAATTATTCACAGCAAGAATATATACTGTTCTTAACTGTGTCTCTAGATGATTGACCCAGGAAATGAAGAGCTCTTAAAACTTTCAATTTAAGAATGTTGGAGACTGCCCTTAGCAATTCTTCATATAAGTAAAACAGGAGTTCTCCACATGATTATCAAACTCAAATGCCATTGGTAGATTTTAAGCAAAATTATCAGTTGATGGTAAATGAAAGGAATATTTTAAATACTGCTTTCCTTTACTGTTCAGTAATTGTTACAACTGACCATAGCTTTCCCCCCACTGATTTTTAAATGGTCTGTCTCAAATAAAACTTGAATAAGCATGGGAAGTAGCTATTATGGCCTGATGTTTTCTCACCCTTTATTCATTCATTTGAGACTGGGGTTGAAAGCATCCTTGGGTATAGGATGAATTACATTTAGCCAGCATTTTGAATCTGAGCCATGCTCTGCAGCCATTAGAAAATTAAGCCTTTTTAGGTGTTGCTGATTGTGTTGATTTTCTTAGGAGGTCAGAACCTACTTCAGGATAGAACTTTGCTGTGTTTATAGAAGAACATGTTCAGAGTCTAGGGTAACAATTCTAAGCTTTTTTGGTTATATTCACATTTACATTGCCCATAACTTTAGAGTTGTGCATAATTGTTCTTATATTCCTGACAGTGCAGAAGAAAGAAAATTGCTTATAATTTCAGCACCCAAAATTAATGGATTAACAGTCTGATATCTTCAGTGTATTCTTCTGTCCAAATACACACACATATTTGCATGTTTTCTCTCTCCCTCATATTTTTGTTATGTATAAAGAAAGATTATGCTAAATTTCTAAATGGTGTTTTGTAAATAGGCTTTTCTTTCCACATAACAATAACGATAAATGTCTACAACCCCTTTCTCTATAATACTTTATGCTTGAAGCAACTATTTGTGAATATTTTTGTTGCTTTTAGTGTCCTACAGTGAACAAGGATCCTTGTACTTATATTTTCTTGTACTTGTCCATTAACTCATAATATATTCCTAGAATGAAAATTCTGAGTCTTTTGACACATGTTGCGAAATTTCCTTTAGGAAAGTGACAGCAATTTACACCCCTGCCAACACTCTTATGACCTAACTCGAGCAGGGTGTTAAAATTCTTTAAAATTTTTGCCAAGTCCATACACACAAAGTAGGATCTTGTTATAGTTTTAATTTGCATTTATTTAATTGGTAGTCAGTTTGAATATGCTTTCATGTTTAGTTTATTCTACTAGATTTGGTCAAAATCCCCTTAGAGGATCTAGATACCTGCAGAGCAGGTTTCATCTCTGCTTACATAAATTTAGCGTCCTCAAGGGGATTTTGACCANTTTTAATTTGCATTTATTTAATTGGTAGTCAGTTTGAATATGCTTTCATGTTTAGTTTATTCTACTAGATTTGGTCAAAATCCCCTTAGAGGATCTAGATACCTGCAGAGCAGGTTTCATCTCTGCTTACATAAATTTAGTGTCCTCAAGGGATTTTTTTAGGGTGGCTTCAAGAACCTTGGTTTTAACTATGAACCTTTTGGTACAGCTTCTTCATGGAGCCATGAGTACCTGGCTGTATGTTCTCTATGGAATAATCTGTTCTCAAGTATGGAAGTGGAGTGAGAATAATATGTGTGACAGGTGCCTTAGCAATCACTCTGAATTGTTGGTGCTCAGGTAGCAGTGAGCTCTAGGTGGGATCTTGACTTCATGCAATGCCCAGGTTGCTTAGAAAATGAAAAAAAGTAACAACCTAATCCTGGTTCCTGCTTAGTCACCCAGACTTCTTAAAGCAGTGAACTAGATTGCTAATGATTGTTGGAGTCTGACCCATTTTGCCCACTGAATATTTATTAGACCTACTTCATAAAAGCCAATGGCTAGGTTCTGTAACCTGTATTAATAGTATGTACTAATTAATGATCATTATTGTCAATAAAAGAGCAAAATATTTTATAAAACTTTCTTTAATGGCTTAAAAAAATAAATGTGAATCACTTTTATGAGTTACGGTTCAGTTTGCTTCTTTTTAATTTAAATCTTTATTTCAGTATATAGTACAGTAGTGGATTACTTCTAAAATTTTCCCCCAACAATACATTATTTTGATTTAAAAATAACTCAGTAGATGAGGAATTATTACTTCCAGAAGCACTACAAGTTGATATACTTTTNTATGAGTTACGGTTCAGTTTGCTTCTTTTTAATTTAAATCTTTATTTCAGTATATAGTACAGTAGTGGATTACTTCTAAAATTTTCCCCCAACAATACATTATTTTGATTTAAAAATAACTCAGTAGATGAGGAATTATTACTTCCAGAAGCACTACAAGTTGATATACTTTTGAATGTGCAGAATTTAAGCTTTAGTGTACTTGAACAATATTTTTGTCATTTAGAGTTGCTCTGGGATTTACGTTTCAAAATTTTTCACCTGGATGAATTAAAAATTATCCCTCACTATGGCATCTTAATATGTTTCAGTTTAAATTACTGTTTATTTTTGGAAAAAAGCATAATTTAGATGAAAGAAACATTTTTCTTTTATTGTTATGGATTATGTAAATCTTATAAATTAAATCTGTACATCAGTACTTAGAAGACATCATTTTTTAAAATATATATATTTTGGCCACACATGTGGGATCTTACTTCCCTGACCAGGGATGGAACCCAAGCCCCCTGCATTGAAAGCATGAAGTCTTAACCTCTGGATCATCAGGGAAGTTCCTAAAGGGCATAATTTAGTGCTTCTACAGGAGAGAGAAAAGATTTTGTTTTAAATGAGGAAAAGAAAAATAATTACTTCTGATTAATTTCAAGTAGGTTGGTTGCTTGGTTCTTTAATTGCTAAGTTGTGTCCAGCTCTTTTGTGACCCCATGGACTGTAGCTCAGCAGGCTCCTCTGTCCATGGAATTTCCCAGGCAAAAATACTGTTGTGGGTTGCCATTTGTTTCTACAGGGGATCTTCCTGAGCTTGGAACTGAACCCTCATCTCCTGCATTGCGTGCGGATTTTTTACCAGTGAGACACCAGGGAAGCCTGTAATTTTGAATAGACATTATAGCAAAGGCTTGAGGAGAATCAGACTATACCTTGACTCCTTCTGTGGTTTAATTTGTTTCAACTAGTTAGGCTACCATACAGAAATAATTTTTTTTTAATTAGAAGTTTTAAAAACTTTACCTGGATGAACGCTAAAAGTTTTAAAATTGTCCCAAATTTTAAATCAAATTTGGACATCCGAAGTACCATATTTGTATGTAGAAAATGTTCATTAAATTTTTTTCCTTTGCCCACACCACACGACATGTGGAATCTTAACTACCCCACCAGAGATCAAACCTGCATTCCCTTCAGTGGAAGTGTGAAATTTTAACCACTGGACTGCTATTAAATTTCTGGTCCCTCCGTTAAATTTCTTGAATGATTAACCTATAATCTTCAATATGAAAGGATAAAAACTGTAAGGCAGACAGGATTTTATTACCTAAAAACAAAATATCTGTCCCATTTTACCCATCAGCTCTTTCCCTTTCTCTTTCCTGCTTCAGGTAGTATTCTATGCTCTTTATTTTCCATTTACTCATTACCCGCTGTCTGCCCTCTGCCCTTGCCGTTCTAACTGGTCACCTTCTTCTTGGTGCCTTCTTTCTGCAAAGTCTTTTTCCCTTTGACTTTACTAATATCTCACCTAGTTTTGTTTGTTTGTTTTTTCCCCTTTCTCTGATCGCTTTCTCAGGCTTTGACATTTCCATGTTTCTACTTTGTCTGCTTGCTTGCCCCCTTAATCTCCTTGCCCCTTTCTTAACTGATGCTGTAGCTTTTGGAATTTCTTATGCTTTTGCAAATTTAGTTGTGGCTGTCAGGCCCTGGGGACTCAACCTTCTTATCTCTCTCTACACTCTTGAACTTACTGCTCTTGCCTTGGGTGTTCTTATTCTCACTTAGGATAGTGAGACCAGGCTTGCTGCCACATCTATCACTCAGGACATTAAAAAGAATGGGTCTGAAAACATTCTCATATCCTGCTGAGTCCAAAACTCTAGAGTTTTGGAAAGTTATTGAACAGGCTGCCAGAATCTTTTCTGGAAATCCTGTCTCTTTTTTGAAATCCTGGCCAACAGTATTTGAAAGAAGAAAATCAGTACTTAAATCAAGACATAAATTAAAAAGACATCAATTCTAGAAACAACAACAACAAAAATATTTGCATCATTTTGTTGATAAATGTATTGGTGGTGATAGATGTTGGCAAAGCTGTATCTTTTAAGTAAATGATATTTGTCTCCCATAACAAAATTTAACATGTGGCTTATAAACTATTGTTTACTATAACTAGTAATGAAAATAATCACTGTGTTGGGTCAGTAACACCTCTTTCCTTTTTTACCTCCTTTGCAGCTTTCACTGATGAAGTGTCATAGGAAAGCCTCCTCTCTTTCACTGGATTAAAATAAATTTTCACTGGGTTAAAATAAATTTTTTTTTAAAAGGGAAGCAGAAAAAAACAAAAGAATTGTCAAATTCACTGGAAATTTCTCCTAGCATTCATTGCAACTGAACTTTTACACATTTGTAAATGATTACTCAATCAGAGTTTAATTGCTTTCTCTGGACTGTGAACTCTGCAAGGGCTTTTGGTGTTATGTTGTCTTGGGCCCAGCACAATGCCTGGTACACAATAGGTGCTCAATGACTATTTCTCAGTTGAGTGCCTAATAAATGAATGAATATAAAGATAAGGATAAGAAAACCTCTGAGAACAGAATATGTGAGATGTTTACTGATTGGTTTACTCACCGATCATTCCAGCAGCCACAGGCACTAGGGAGATAAAGATGAATTCAGTGTGACCCCTTGCACTGTAAGTGCTCATGTTAATCTAAAGCTTCCCCTATTTCCAGAGTTTCCTGAGAATCCTAGAACATCAGTGAATGTTGTAATTGAAATACTCTCAAATGAATTACCTTGTAGCGTGTTCTTCTTATGCCCCTCTTATTCCTTAGCATCTTTTCACTTCTTATCACTTTGTCAAATGATCCTTTTCCTTATATGAAGCTAGAAATTATACCTAAGAGTTTAATGTTCAGCAGAATCTCAATGGAAATGAGATTCCCCCTGCCCCTCCCCTTCACAGCACCCTGAAGAGCAGAAGAAAGGCCAGAGACCATTCGTCAATCAAAGAATAATCAGTCGGTAAATCATCTGTCTGCAAGCTGAAGCCCTGGGTCTGATTCTGGGGTCGGGAAGATTCCCTGGAGAAAGAAATGGCAGCCCACTCCAGTACTCTTGCAGGAAAATCCCATGGGCAGAGGAGCGTGGTAGGCTACAATCCATGGGGTCACAAAGAGTCGGACACGACTGAGCGACTTTACTTTTATTTTATCCTGATGAGATTTTTGCTTTACTCTCTCTCTGAATGGAAGGAGAAACCATTGGAAGAAATAAATGGAAAACAAACAAACAAAAGTCTGAAAAGAAGCTCTGGGGCCAGGGGTTCCTTGGAAAAGGTTCAGGGAAAGTAAAGGATTAGAAGACTGGGTGTTATGTAAGATGTGCTGGCCAAGATGATCTGTAGTTTCTAACTGGTAAGTTAAAAATGTACCAAGTGAATCTATTCAAGACATGTCATCCCCCGCTGGGAAGTCTTAGAACAGGATTTTACTTAGTTTCACAGGAAAAAAAAAAATGGAAAAATTTCCAACTTTGCTTCCTTGGAACTGTAGTGGAACGAGACTCTTCCACACATCCCTCTGCTCAGGAAATGAGGCCACTGTGATGTCCTTGGATCTTGTGTGTCTGGTTGCAAGAGTGTGATAACCTGTCCTATACCCGTGATAACATGGGTCCCTACAGACAGTCGTGTCTGTCTTATCCTTTACGTGGCGGGACACAGGTAGTGTTGAGTGAGTGTGTGATAAACGACTGACCAAGTGAATGAAAGATTGAGGAGGGCCTTCCATACTGGAACATGGGAAGAATTGCTGGGTTTTTTGATTCTTTAAATTCCTCCCTTGCCAAGTTCAAGACCCAAAGAACATGGATCTTTCACAGAATTGGGATCTTCAGAAAAAATCACAGTACCAGCAGTTATTTAAGACGTCTCCATTTACAGAGTGTTTGTGCATACATTTTCATGTAATCTCATTTTCAGAACTGCTTCAGTTTCCCAGTCATCTTGAGAGCATAGCACTGTGTAGAGGTAGTCAGATCAGCTAGGTTCAATAAGCCAGCATCACCTGCTTAGGATTCCTCCCAAAAATGTTCCTGGAGAGACTGTTGTAAATCAGCCAACTTATTTATAGTGCCATCTCTGTTATTCAATATGATGATAAAGCAAGTGTGCTGAATATCAGCCTTGAATGTCATAGGGATCACTTGAACATCTGTTAAAACACAGATTCAGATTCAGTAGGTCTGAGATGGGCNGTCCATCCCAGTATTCTTGCCTGAGAAATCCCATGGACAGAGGAGCCTGGTGGGCTAAGGTCCATGGTGTCTCAAAGAGTTGAGCACCACAGTAACTGAACAACAACAGTGAGCATTTTATTGGATTGGTTAAAAAAGGTGTTTTTTTGGTTTTTCTATAACATCTTGTGGACAAACCCAAATGAAATTTTTGACCAACCCAGTATTTCCATGTGTTTCCATAGCTGAAAAAAGCCTTGGGCTGAATATTTTCATTTGACCTTCCAATCACACCCTCCACCCTCTCCTCTATCCCTCTTTGTACTCTCAGAGGCTGGCTAGGTGCTCTCTATCAGCAGACTTCCTGCCCCTCTGGATTCCAGTTGGTTTGAACCAAATGATTGTTTTTGTCAAGTGAAGGTCATATAGCCCTTCTCTGAAGGCTCTCACCACCCAGCTCAGTCTGCCTCCAGTTGGGGGGACCCGACTCCTCTCTCTCTCCTTCCGGCTTAGAGATGCTAACAGTTGTACCCTGGGACCAACCATCCTTAAGGGGTTTCCCAACAGCCTGACCACACATTTGTAAATCACCCCTTTGTAAACTTCTCCTAGTTTATCCCACTGAATGTGCCTTTTGTTTCCTGCTGGAAGGCTGACAGATACAAACATCAAGAGAACACCTCGCTCGGTGATTTCTAAACATAAGTTTGGGAACAACTCTGGGCCGGACATATCAGAATCGCTTAGGGAGATTTTTGAAAAGACGGATTCCTGGACCTCACACCTGGAGAACTCAGAGCCATCTCAGGTGAGGTTTTGCAACCTGTCCCTCCTTTTTTTCCTCTAAAGTTATAAATTATATTTTAATAAAATGTGTACATATATAAAAATATTCCCCTCTCTGGCTCTCTCTGTCTTTCTCTCTCTCATACTCACTGTGTTTCTAACAGCTCCCTTGCTGATTCTGGGTCATAGTCAGATCTGGGAAGGGCTCACTCTGAGGCCTTTGGGACAGCTGGGCCCTCTTTAGTCATCAGTGCTTTTTGTTCTCACCTCCCAGTTCACTCTCTTCAATTTTGTTTTGGTGATAAACAAAAAATACAGCACAAACAGAAACTATGTAGGTCCTCTGTCCCTGATCTTCATCTGGGTAAGAATTTTGGCCAATCTTTTTCATGTTTAGAGCATTGCCTGACACAGAGTTAGCACGTAAGTATTTGTTAAGTGAACATTGAAAGGATACTTTATTAAGAACATTCACAGAACTTTGTAGGGCTTAGATATGTTCATGTTTGTGACCTTGAAGAGGATATGAATTAAGCACCATATTGGATTAAACAAAAAAATGATCCAGATAAAGATGAATTCATCATCAAAGCTGAATGAGTTGCCGAATATACATTTAATACCAAGTTCATGGGTTTCCTTTCATTTCCCTCATCTGTCCTTTGAAGCCTGGTGTGCACTGGGTGACTTATGCTAAAAGCCAGGAGGTTGCTGTAGACATCAATCGAGGAGAGGTATTTGTGAATTGAAAGCCCAATTTATTCAGAGTACTTATGGTGCCACCTTTGATGCAAAGGTTGTTATGCATTTTCCAATGGAGTGTTCAAAACAAATTTCTAGGCAAAATAATAACCCATACTCAGACAGATCTTTCCTACCCCCAGACCAATTGAACCTACGTGGTCCTCGGGATTAGGATCATGGCTAATTGCCTAAGAGGATGCATTTTTTTTTTTTCCTCTTTGCTCCTTACTTTTGTTATCTTTTTGAGTGGCTAACTGAAAAATCTTTCGGCTTCCATTTTTCTGACAATATACACCAGTAACTTCTCTAGCTAATCGACCTCTTTTTGTGCCAAGATTAACTTTACTGGAATAAATTTGGTTGGAAAACATTCTAGAGGAAAAGATAAACTTCTCCAACACTTCATATGGACTCTACTGCTGATTTCTTTTGTAGCATACTCTCTAAATGATCCATGGTCATCATTATGAAAATCAATGAGTGATTTTGAGGTATTTTAAGCCATTGACTGCCCAGGAGCCAAGATGTGTACAGCTGCTTGATCCTTTAGAACTGGCCCCAGCCTGATGCACTGGCTTGGTCTATTGTCTACTCTTTATAGTCTTTCTGTCTTCCCCACTCCTGATTATGTTTTGCTGTTGTCAAAACGCTTAATCCAAGTTGCCAAAAGGAACTCTCTGGGTAGATGAAGGATCACTCAGGGATTTTATACAAATGTATGTTTCTTCCCTGAGTTATGCAGGAATTAACCTGAGGAGGCTCTTCATTATTTAAGAAATGTTGTGAAATGAGAAAATACTAGGAATCAATAACCTGATCATTCATCAGATATCTAAAAAGAGTTTTAAATGTTTGAAGAAAAGATAAAGTGTGTACTATCCAACTTAGAAAATGAGTCTGGTGAATGATTCAGTTCAGTTCAGTCACTCAGTCGTGTCTGACTCTTTGCGACCCCATGAACTGCAGCACGCCAGGCCTCCCTGTCCATCACCAACTCCCGGAGTGCACCCAAACCCATGTCCATTGAGTCGGTGATGTCATCCAACCACCTCATCCTCTGTTGTCCCCTTCTACTTTTTTTGAATATTTGTTACTTTTTGGAGACTATGCAGCTCCAGTTAGAGAGAAACTTCAAGTGGATAAAGAAAAAAAGTGACTGTGAAGGTTTCTTCAGAGAAGGAAATGGCAACTCACTCCAGTGTTCTTGCCTGGAGAATCCCAGGGACAGAAGAGCCTGGTGGGCTACCGTCTATGGGGTCGCACAGAGTCGGGCACGACTGAAGTGACTTAGCAGCAGCATGCAGGTTTCTTGGGTTGCCCTTCTGAAAGGGGTTATAGAACTGCCAGGCCTTGTGATCTCTACAATTAGCATGACCTACTTCATTTACATGTACTGCTGCCTGGGGACAGGGATGGACACTACAGCTTCTCGTTTCCTTATAACCTCAGAATTCAGAAGAATTCCTCCCTCATGCTCCTTGCACTTATGACTTTATGCATGTTTAAGGCATGTCATCCATAGGTTCACAGTTGGGTTCAGTCTCTTTCCCAGCTTGGTTTTTGTTGGAGTGTTACAGAGAAATAAAACCACCTACTGTCTAGGAGAAATGGAATTCAGGGATTTTAAAATGTAGTAGTACTGGGGCTTCCCTGGTGGTCTAGTGGTTAAGACTCCACCTTCCAGTTCAGTGGGTGCAGCTTCAGTCCCTGGATGGGGAACTATAAGATCCCACATGCCTTGAGATATGGCAAAAAAAAAAAAAAAAAATAGGTAGTATTATTTCTGGTCCTTGGAAGGACTTGTATCCTGAAACATTCTGGCTCAGTTATCCCAGTACCAGCCTCTTAGCAGCATCTGAGACACTTCTTTGCCTTATACAGTGAAGATCTATGAAATGTTAGGAGGAAAAGCATGCTGAAAAGAGGTTTAGCAGAGTAACTAGCATCTACTCTAAGATACCAAATGCATATATTTGTATATGAAGAAGCATGGCATCTTAGATTCAGTTTGGGCCCATGAGGTTCTCCTCTTATTTTTTTTTTTTAATTTCAAATATTAGAATTTCATTTTAAAAATTTTATTTCTTAATTGGAAGAAAATTGCTTTACAGTGTTGTGTTGGTTTCTGCTGCACAATAATGCAAATCAGCCATAATTATACAAATATCACTTCCCTCTTGGGCCTCCCTCCCCTCCCGCGATCCCACCCCCTAGGTCATCACAGTGTGCCAGGCGGGACTTCCTGTGTTATGTAGCAACTTTCACCAGCTGTCTGTTTCACACATGGTAGTGTATTTAGTTTGACGCTACTTTCTCCATTTGCTCCACTCTTTCTTTCCCCTACTATGTCCACAAGTTTGTTCTCTTTATCTGTGTCTCCATTCCTTCCCTGCAAATAGGTTCATCATACCATTTTTCTAAATCCCACTGCTAAGTTGCTAAGTCACTTCAGTCATGTCCGACTCTGTGTGACCCCATAGACAGCAGTCCACTAAGCTCCTCTGTCCCTGGGATTCTCCAGGCAAGAATACTGCAGTGGGTTGCCATTTCCTTCTCCAATGCATGAAAGTGAAAAGTGAAAGGGAAGTCTCTCAGTGGTGCCCGACTCTTAGCCACCCCATGGACTGCAGCCTACCAGGCTCCGCTGTCCATGGGATTTTCCAGGCAAGAGTACTGGAGTAGGGTGCCACTGCCTTCTCCCTAATTCCACATATATGTGTTAATATACTATATTTGCTTTTCTCTTTCTGACTTACTTTACTCTGTATAACAGGCTCTAGGTTCATTCATCTTAATAGAAAACTCAAATTCATTCTCTTTTTGGTTGAGTAATATTCCATTGTATATACATACCACATTTTCTTTATCCATTCATTTGTTGGTGGACATCNTACTATATTTGCTTTTCTCTTTCTGACTTACTTCACTCTGTATAACAGGCTCTAGGTTCATTCATCTTAATAGAAAACTCAAATTCATTCCTTTTTGGTTGAGTAATATTCCATTGTATATACATACCACATTTTCTTTATCCATTCATTTGTTGGTGGACATCAAGGCTGCTTATGTGTCCTAGCTATTGTAAATAGTGCTGCTACGAACACTGAGGTACATGAGTCTTTCAATTATGGTTTTCTCAGAGGATATGCCCAGGGTATATGCTTCCCTGGTGGTTCAGGCCGTAAAGAATCTGCCTGCAATGCAGGAGACCTGGGTTCAATCCCTGGGTTGGAAAGATCCCCTGGAGAAGAGAATGGCAACCCACTCCAGTATTCTTGCCTGGGAAATCCCATGGACAGAGAAGTCTGGTGGGCTGTAGTTGATGGGGTCACAAAGAGTCAGACATGACTGAGCAGCTAAGCACACACATGGCAGTCTTAGACCTGGTTTTTTAAGGAATCTCCATACTGTTCTCCAATCTTATCTTCTTAAAACTTCTATAAAAACTCTAAGATGTCCCAGGCACGTTACTCTACCTCTCTGTGTTAGATGTCCCTCCATAAGACACAGGCCCCTTATTATCACTGCATGTTTATATCTCAGGAACCAAAACTCAAGCAGTGGGACACGGAATGGCTGGCCCCTGGCTGCCTGGAATTGGTCAAGCAAGGTATTTGCTGTTCAAGAAAAAAAATGTTCTCTCATTACAGAGACCTGGCTTGCCCTGTAAGGCCCTCTCCCAACTTAGTCATCACTCCACCCAGCTCTAGAGGAGGAGTCATCAGACAAATGATTCAAAACATTTTCATTCAAAAATAATAATAAAACTGACAATGCCTTCCTTTCAGGCCACAACACGAAAATCTCCACTGCCAGAGGGAGAGACGGCTTTTTACCTGCAAAGATTGGCAAACGGGGCCCTTTGCCGTGGAGAAGTTTGCCTGTGGTGCCACAGTGGCTGAGAAAGAGCAAATACATCCTTGGAACAACTGTTTGGTTTAATTGCTGAGAAGTCAATCTGGCCAAAACTGTCTTGCTTTTAGCAATTTTTGTTGAATATGGTTCTCTGAGAAAACATCAAGTGACAGAAGAGAGCAGGGAAGAGGACAAGTTTCAAGGCCAAAGGAGTCAAAAAAAGCATAAAAGGAACCTACTTATCTCTCCATTCTCACGAATACATGGGTTTGGGATTGACTGACCAGTTTCAGGTACAGCAGGCATTGAATACCCTTGATCTGGGCTCCAATTAGAACATAAAAATGATGGAATTTGGGAGCTTCAAGGAACTTTCAAAATCCTTTACACTATTTCTTTCCTTCTACAGATGAAGAAGTAAATTCAGGGTTTGTTTCTCTTCAGTGTCTGTTAAGTGACTTAACTCAGTGTTCCAGAAACTGAGTCAGGGTTAGAACTCAGGTCTCCCAATGATGAATCCAATACTTTTCCCATGTGTCACTCAAGAAGCTTTCCTGGCCAAACAGCGTAAATTATGGAGCACAGTCTTTAGGTCAGATCCACTTGTGGAAAATAGAGGAGCAGTGGAATGCCAACTTTTACTGGAATCTTCCAAGAAAGACTCAAAATCATGGTACTCATGGGGGCCCTAGTTCCTCCAGAGGTCATATTGGTTTTCTCTTGGAGACCTAGCAGAATGTGGAAGTATCTTTTAGGGTAAACTAAATGGTCTTGCTTTTTAAGAAAAAAATATTTATTTGACCGCACCAGGTTTTAGTTACGGCACGTGAGTTGTGGCATACAGAATCTAATTCTCTGATCAGGAATCAAACCTAGGCCCCTTTCATTGGGATCAAGGAGTCTTAGCCACCAGACAACCAAGTCCCTAAAGGGTCTTGCTTTTGATGGCGGCCCTGACTTCCAATCCTTCAAGAACAACACACATGCCAGAGCTGGTAATGGTTTAGACACTTCACACAGTCCATCCTAGGCTTTGAGAGAGCCAGGGCCTAGGGTGGTCACAGCCATCCTAGCTGGCCCAGTAGAAGCCAAGAGATCAGGTATCACTGGCCTTCAGAAGCAGCCCCTGTGCACTGAAGGCAAGGAGAGGATTCATGTTCAAGAAGAGCACAATGAAGGAGCTCACCTGGGTCCATTTTGCCATTGTTGCTGTTGCCTCTGGGCCGTGAAGACCTCAAGCTTTCAACCATCCCCCTCTGTGGGTTGGCTTCCCCTTTAGGTCTCCAGCCCTAAGTCTTTCCTTGAAGCACATTTCTGTATCTCTTCTGCTTTCTGATGTTTCCAGAAGGATATCCTCTATCACCTGCTTCCCATCAAATCTGAAACTGAACTCACTCCTCCCCAGAAAGATGGACTTCTCCATTTTTGTTTAAAAAGAAAACAAAAACAAAAACTAAACACACTACCATTCTTCCAGTCATACCTCTGAGTTATTTTTGGATTCACTTCCTCTCTTGGACTGCCACCTGGCATATCAGTTGGCCCCCAAACCTTATCAAGTCTCCCTTTGTAGAGTTTTCTTTTATTGCCTACATGCTAGAAAAACAAGTCACTACCCCAGGCTCCTCACCTCTGTCTCTAGCTTAATCCATGCTGCAGGCTCATTACATTTGAGATAATACATTCCTGATGGCTAAGTCACCCAGGTGTCGGTGGTATGTGAGAGCAGCCTTCGCTAGGCGGCTCCAGGGTCTCCCCCACATGTCATCCCTCCATGCCTTGGCACTGGCTGATTTCTTTGCATGGCATGCACCCCACCCTGTCCCCTTTGTCCTATTTCGCCAACTTCCTCTTGTCCTTTAAAATGGAACTGAAGCGTCTCTTCTTCTTTCACCCAACATCACCTCCAGAGGAAAGTCTGATCTCTTCCTCTTTCACCACAACCCACCAGGACTCATACATTCCTCTCCTAGCACGTGGAGGTGCACCTGCCTTCCTGCTCGGCCTTGGTTTTCAAACTTACTGTTCTCAAACTTCGCTGTGTATCAGAGCTACCTCTAATAACGTCATTTTAAAAAATACTAATGCCCGGATCCTTCCCCCTGAGATTCTGGTTGGGTGGTCTTGGGTGAGGCTCTGGCATTTTTCAGTAGACCCCTAGGTGACTCTAATGTGCTGCTGGGATGAGAAACATGGTATTAAGTCTCCTGTAGGATAGGGCTTTGGTCTTATTCTCTGATCCTTGATCAGCCCTCAAGTAAGCACCTTCTAAACCTTCACTCAACTAGATGAAGGGCCCCAGGTCCTCTGCCTGTCTTCTGCTTTTCTCTCTTCTCATTTAGCATCTCTACCACTCCTAAAAAAAGGGGGGGGCCCCAGAAACAAAACCTTGGTAAAATGCCACTTGAAGGTTTAGAGAATTAGGCCACCTGGAGTCAGCATAGGTAGGAGGAGACATAAAATATGATCACAGTATTTCAAATATGGCAAAATAAAAATGGAGAAGGAGCACATTGTAAATATCCACTTCCCCACCTTCAAACGTTTCTTCTCTCCTTCTGGACCCAGAATGTGGGAAAATGTCTCATCAATCAGCACTTCTGCTCCCTGTCCATGCCTTTTCCCTGAGGAATTTCAGAGAAGAAAAGCAATGCTATATTTATACTTTTCTAATGTTCTTATCCAACCATCCCTCAGTAAAAAGGAAATCTGGGAATATTTGAGAAACTCCCAGCTTTCTCTCCAGCACCCCCTTACTCCAATACTCAGTGTTCAGTCTTTCTCCCTTTTTTTCCCTCTATATAAACATTTAGGTGAAAATAAGTGATAAAGGGCTGTTTGCTTTCTTTTTTCCCTGTGATAAAATTATCACACCCTCCTTATACAAAGTTCAGAAAATTAAAAAAAAAACATGAATACTAAAAACAGCGATATCGCCACCATGAAAAATTAACAACTGTTAAGATTTTGGTGGTTTTGTTGTATACTGCATATTTATATAAGGAAAAAATATATATATAATGTATATATGAGTACAGGTTTATATGTGAGAAAGAAAGAGAGTAAAGCACATATTGACTTTCCATGTGGGAAGATCTGTCTTCACGCTGCACTAACTTGCTCCTATATCTACCCAAAGAACAAACAGTCCCACAACCATTAGACTGAAGTGTTCCTGAAGATTCCAAAGAAGAGGTGGAAGAGGCTTGTCACCTTGCTTTCCCACAGCTCTCACAATCATTGTCCCGACCTCAGCCTCAGCCTTCCTCTCTGCCCAAGCTCATTTTCCCTGGCACTGGCTTCCGCATGCCAAGATCATTCTCCCAGCTTCTCTGTGTTTCCTTTTCTAGACAGAGCAACTTAGTTCACCTTTCATTCCTTCAAGCTGATATCCTCACCCCTGTCCTCTAAGTGGAGAAAGACCTTGTGGTTCCTAGAATATGTCATCTTAGAGAGTAGTAGGAGATTGCTAGTACAAAAAACAAAGAGACAGAGAGAGAGGGAAAGAGAAGGAAGGAAATATGGAAGGGAGGGGAAGAGGAAGGTGGCAAGGGAAAGGAAAAAGAAAAGGAGAGAGAAAGAGAAAGGAGAGAAAGAAAGAAGGAAGGAAACTTAAAAGGAATATAAATATACATAATTTTAGAAAACCATTAGGTCATATTACCTATAGTTTTGCACCCTTGTTTTCACACTCAATACTATATTAGGGTGGCTATCCTCTTTTTAATTAGAAAGCGAACCAAAGACTCACAGAGAATGAAAATGCCAACAGCAGCTCTCTGGTGTGGGTGGGACTCGGCATGGAAGGCTTTCCTTACTGGAGGGAAACCTCCTGTTTCAGGACAGTTCAGTTCAGTTCAGTCGCTCAGTCATGTCCGACTCTTTGTGATCCCATGAATCACAGCACACCAGGCCTCCCTACCAATCACCACTCCCAGAGTTCACTCAGACTCACATCCATCAAGTAAGTGATGCCATCCAGCCATCTCATCCTCGGTCGTCCCCTTCTCCTTCTGCCCCCAATTCCTCCCAGCATCAGAGTCTTTTTCAATGAGTTAATTCTTCGCATGAGGTGGCCAAAGTACTGGAGTTTCAGCTTCAGCATCAATNTCTTTGCGACCCCATGGACTGTAACCTACTAGGCTTCTCCATCCATGGGATTCTCCAGGCAAGAATACTGGAGTGGATTGCCATTTCCTTCTCCACGGGATCTTCCTGACCCAGGGATTGAACCTGGGTCTCCCGCATTGGAGGCAGACGCTTTAACCTCTGAGCCAACATCAGAGGTTAAAGCATTAGAAAGTATTTTTTGATAGGATTATATCACCCATTAAAACACGGAAGGACAGACAGCATGACTCATGGAACCTGTCTTCTCTGAAAATTAGTGAATTAAGCCAGATTAAATACACATCCGCTTCTAAAAGTCCAACTGTAGGCATTCTGGTGAGAAAAAAGAGGCTTTCAGATGGTAATATTGGTTTAAGAGCAAGAAAATATTAGACTTAAATCTTCTGTAATCAACATTTGTCCTCTTCCTACTATCCCAAGGGCCAGATATGCCAGAATCAACTTCTAAAAAAAAAAACTGCACTAGTTCAGGGGTGAAAAGAGCTGGTGTTTTTAATCTATTCTCACTATGCTGAAAAAGGAACGTATCTTTTTATGATTTTTCTCTTTAAAATTCTCTGAGAGCATACAGCTCTGCAGAGAAAACCAAATCGCAGCTCACTATTGATTATTCTGTAGATAATCTTCATTCACAGTTGGGAGACATGATACTAAGTTTGCACATAAAAACTTCTCAAGTAGCCTGTGGTTTGCAGACATAAATTTTTGTTTTGTTTTTCTGTAATGCAGTGAAATTGAAACTTAATTTGATCAACGACAAAGAGCTAAACATAATGTGATCCAAATTTACTAAACAATGCTTTAAGGCAAGTATTTAAATTAGTAAGAATTGGAATATATGTTTGATTTTAACTGCTTTCTTGTCTCTTTAGAGTTATTTTAGTCTCTTGACTATTGCTTATACTTAATAAGTGAAAATTGTGTCAGGCATCATTTTTCAAAATTATATTTTCCTCCCACAAATGCAGTATTATNTATATGTTTGATTTTAACTGCTTTCTTGTCTCTTTAGAGTTATTTTAGTCTCTTGACTATTGCTTATACTTAATAAGTGAAAATTGTGTCAGGCATCATTTTTCAAAATTATATTTTCCTCCCACAAATGCAGTATTATATTAATGTGGTAATGTGGTCATGCTAATTCAGCTACTATTTCATAAACTTCCATGTCTTTTTTTTTTTTAATCGGGCAAAAGCTTTCTCTCAAGATGATCATTGTACTTAGTAATGTTCACTCTCATACTTGAAATAATTACTAGATAATCCTCCAAGTAGTACTCTGGACCCATCTGCATTCTTATAACACTTTCTGAAGATATTGGAGTTTCTGAATTTCTGTATCTCTGAGACAATGGAAATTCCCCAGGTTATACTATGGATAATTTTTTGTATTAGAATTTATATTTAAATCTTATATTATCTGAATTCTAATTTTAGATGTGTTTAGATTTAATGACTGACATGAATTCAATCAATTAAGTCAATTAATTAAATCAATACAGATTTTAATTTTGGGAGTTCAGTTAACCTAACACAGATTAAAAGACCACAGCGTAAGTCATTGTTCCCCTTCTCACTCATTTTTTCTTAGTTGAGTGATAAAACAAAAGGGTTTTATATAATTATCTTTAAAAAGGAGGAGACTGTTGTAGTAGTGGCCATAAGGCTGAGTATAAGTTGATGAATTTATGTTAAATGGCAGGATTTGGTGTTGTTTGGATGTGTAGGGTAAGCTGTGTTGATTGCATATATGGGATGGGAATTTGGGGACTTCATTAAAACAAAGTTTCAGTTCAGTCCCTCAGTCATGTCCCACTCTTTGCGACCCCATGGACTGCAGCATAGTGAATTAGGTTTACAGAGTATAAAGCCTTTATTTAATTCTTCTAATGAAAAGAATATGCTTTTTACCTGAATTCTTTCTGTAAATATCAATTTGCTCTCTTTCCCATAATTTTATAATACATATGACATTCAAATTAAGTAATTAGATTTCCAGTTTGAGTAATCATATTTGAAGTAATTTTGGTTAACAAGATTGGTTCTTTGGGGATCTGGAAAATGTTTAAGTTGTTAAAGAGTTAAAGTTTGCTTGAGAAGACCATTTAAAGTGAGTATTGATTCATGATTCCAAAATAAATCATTTACTCTTTCGCTTTGATACTAACCACATCCAGGGAAGAGCTTGTCTTGCTCATGGTGCTACAGAGCGGGTACTCTTTGAGAAATTTGTTTTGCTTTTTGTTCAGGAACACAGTGATACACAGCATTTAGAACTTCTTCCTTTATTATTTAGAGACTTGGAATCTTTTATGTAATAATTTTATTTTTAAAAAATTCAAGAATTTGACCTTGTTCCTCCAGCTCTGACTCATGAAAATAATGGGTGTAATTGTGGTGTTGTGACTGTTGTATCTTGTAAATAGAAATGAATACTTTTTTCTTGTTTTGACAACTGACCTTTTAAATAAAACAGTGTCTGATTTTCCTGCCTTTGCAGACTAATTTGCAGAATATATGATTTGAAACCTGAAAAAACGTATTCATTCTCAATTGTACAATTTACGCAAATGTTCTTAAATCTAGTCCTCTTAGAAATAAAGAAGAATCTTCTTTAAACTTCTAATTAAATCTTACTTAATTTCCATAAGCAAGAATATTGTTTTTTTAAAGGTAGATATTATACTACCTTTTTGTGATCATAAATAACTTGACCTATGATCACTGATAAAGCTTGAAAGTAAAATTTTATCTTTTAAGTAGATAAACCAATTTATACTTTATTGGTGGCCTCTAGAACTATACCAACTTAAAAATTCATACCTTCCTGTCAAGTGAAAGTATTCTGAAATGATAATTTTCAAGGCTTGTCAATGTTATATGATTTTCTAACACATTTTTTATTTTCTGCAAAGTATTTTAAATTCATTCTAAGTTAAAAAAAAAATAAGCCTTAGTTCATCCTGAATGAAGAGTCTAGTAGATGACACCCTTGCTTTTGACTTCTCACTCTTATCTCTATTTTAAAAATATATAAAATTTCAAATCCCACTGCTACAGCCCTTTGCCTCCACCCAATTCCTCTCTCCACTCTATTCAATGAAAATAGTGGGAGTTGGTTGTTTTATTAATGTATGTCTTTAATCCTCCTGTCTAAGTAATTGAGGATCCAGTAATGCTAACTGCAAAAACAAGGATGAGGTGAATCCATCTATTATACAGATGAGGAAACAATAAGGAAAATATATGCCTTTTGTCCATGTCATTGTTCATGCGCTTCCTTTCTCTGTGCTAGGCACAGTGGATATAGGCACAGTGGATATAGTAGTGACAGGACTTGACTGGGACCCTGACCTCATAGGGCAGACAGACAAATGGTCATATAAATAAACCTGATAATTACAGATGGTAGGAAGTTTTTCTTAAGCAAATTGAGGGGATGAGATAATCCTTGGGAAATGCTATTTCTGATTAAGGAAATGGTTTCTTTTTTTTCATTATTTATTTTATATAGAGTGTAGGATTATAGAGCATAGAGTAGAGGGTCTTCCCTGTAGCTCAAACGCTAAAGAATCTGCCTGCATTGCAGGAGACCCAGGTTCAATCCCTGGGTCAGGAAGGTCCTCTGGAGAAGGGAATGGCAGTCCACTCCAGTATTCTTGCCTGGAGAATCCCATGGACAGAGGAGCCTGGCAGGCTACAGTCCATGGGATAGCAAGGAGTCGGACATGACTGAACGACTAACAATACTTTATACAGACACAAGGTATGATACGCGAACTGTCCAACCAGGTCAATTCATTTCTTAGGAGGTTTACTAGGGGTGTTGGTTTGGCCTTTGAAGGAGTCATGATATTATTACTGCCACTGTTTATTCATCAGGCCAGCAGTACTGATTGAGTGCCTGTTGTACTGCATTGGTCAAAAAGTGTTTGTTCCGGTTTTTCATATATAGAAAAACCCAAATGAACTTTTGGGCCAGCCCAGTGGCAATCTACTCCAGTATTCTCGCCTGGAAAATCCCATGCATAGAGGGGTCTGGAGGGCTACAGTCCATGGGATTGCAAAGAGTTGGACACGACTGAGTGACTAACAAATAGAGAAATAAAAATAAAGATATTTTAGGCCCTCTTCTGTTTGTGGAAAACATAACTGAAATCCCTTGATCTCAGTGAACATGCCATTTGGTCTCTGTGACTCTGATAAAGCCCACCTTGAGTGTGACTCTGATAAAGCCCATCTTGAGTGTGACTCTGATAAAGCCCACCTTGAGAACAGCTGTCTGAAGGTCTCTTTCTTCTCAGAAGAAAGCTTCAAGAGGAAGACGTACCAGGGAACTTGCTTTTTTTGTTCATACCCTCCATTAGGCTTGGGAAAGTGAAGCAGAGATAAAATCGAGGTTAGATTTTGCAGTTGGTCATGCTTGTCTTACCTCTTTCCTTTTACTGATAGTTCTTTCCCTAGAACCTTGCACAGTGCTCTTCACAGGTGAGATGCTGGTGAATATTAATGACTGACAACCTGTGTGTTCAGACCACTGATCTAGCAGCATATGTGTAACTGACTTTTGAGGGCCTTTATCTGTGTGTCAGAAACTAGGGTTTGAACAATAGAGCCTTCTTCAGCTAGTGGAATACTGTCTCATTAAGGAGAGACTCACCTGGAGACCTTGTGAAGTGTTTTTTGAAGATTTTATGTCAAATACAGGAGGCCAGTGATAAATTTCTTGTTTGTAAATTTGCTTAATAATTTATATTTGCCTTGAGTCTTTTTCATTGTTCTAAAATGTGCTGTTATTTATGTTTAATCTTAAGAACTTGAACTTTCAAAATATTCTTAAAATGTAGAGACTGAGGTTCATTTTAAATTTACTTTTTAGGTAAGAAAAGTGTCATTTTGGAGAGCTTGCTAGAAAAGAATAATGGACTGCATGTATTATTGATTCTATAAGTTTTTATTAGTATCGACTATGCGACAGGCACTTTGCTGGCGGCTGGGAATATGATGATGACGAGCATGGTGAATGTGCTTGATTTCATTATGCAATCAGGCAAAAAGTACTTAATGAAATATTTCCAGTACTCTTGTAGAAAATGTGATGTGATAATTGTTCAGCAAGATCCCTGTTTTCAAGAAAACTGTAATGGGGCAGAGTTCATAAAACTTAATTTAATGAAGAAATTTTATTAAAGTAAGATGAATGTCATTTGATACTGACTACATATATGGTTATCATTCAAAAGAAAGGAGAAACTGCATTGCCTTGGGTGAGGCACTGGGTTCGTAAATATAAATGTAATTCAGAAAAGTATCTAGAAAGATTCTTTGTCTGAATTTTTGTGACCCCCATGGACGGTAGCCCGCCAGGCTCCTCTGTCCTTGGGGATTTTCCATGCAAGAATCCTGGAATGGATTGCCATGCCTTCCTCCAGGAGATCTTCCCAACCCAGGGATCAAACCCAGGTTTCCTGCATTGCAGGTGGATTCTTTATTGTATGAGCCACCAGGGAAGCCTATGAATACTCGAGTGGGCAGCCTATCCCTTATCCAGGGGAACTTCCCAACCCAGGAAAGAACTGAGGTCTTCTGCCTTGCAGGCAGATTCTTTACTAGCTGAGTTACATGTGAAACCCCAGGAAGATAACAGTGACATTAAAATTAGTAAACACTTATTGGGCACTTACATGCTCCAGTTTTACAAACACACATACATGCGCACAATCTGTCATTTACTTGGAGCTGACATTTTCTGTTTTTGAGCTTTAATTTCTTTAAATAAATTGTTGTTATTTAAGTACTAAAAACTTTGTCGGGGATATTTTCTTCCTTTATCTTATTTGTTATATCAGAAATGTAATGAAAATGAGATCGTAGGAAAATACATGATGTAAATATAACAGAGCCTTGTTGTAGGATATACTTATGTAGTTAGCGTAATATAAGGGCATTCCAATTTAATAGCAGTAAAGAGAAAATGATTTCAAAAGAATGAACTAAAAAAAAATATTGGTACTTATTTTCATATCATTGACTTTTCACAATTAGCCCCTAAATTGTTAATTGTTTCAAGTGCTGCTTCAACTTTTTTTGTTTCCCCTTGAAAGTTTGCAGTGCTAACACAGAAATCTCACAGATTCAGCATTTAACTGGTACAGTCTTCTGTGTCAGTTGGTGAGGAACCTCACAGCCCCCGTGAACCCAGAGAGGCCTGACAGCCACACTTCCTTACTCACTTCAGAACTTCTTCCACAACATAGGACTTTTCTTGCTGGAGGAAACAAACTTAAGAAATGAATTATTCCCTCCCTCCTTTCAAGTTTTAGAAACCAAGCAGTTTGCTTATTGTAAAAAGCAGTTCTAAATACACAGATTTAGGTCTCATAATCTCTCATTTTGGAAACCATTGAAAGATGGGAGTCAACTAAAATCATAGTCATATTGGTGGACTTAATGAAGACAGAACCATAACTGTGGCAAGATAACACAGAGGGATTGTGTGTGTGTGTGAGTGTGCTCAGTCTTGTCCAACTCTTTGCGACCCCAAGGGCTATAGCCCACCAGGCTCCTCTGTCCGTGGGATTCTCCAGGCAAGAATACCGGAATGGTGTGCCATTTCCTCTCCCAGGGGATCATCCCGACCCAGGACCATCCTGCATTGGCAGGCAGGTTCTTTACCACTGAGCCACTGGGAAGCCCCCCACAGAGGACTTAGACTTTGCTTAATTGCCAGTGGCAGTGGATCCCTCATCAAGTAACATAAGGAAAAGCTCTTATTTGGCTTGCATTTCAGCGCAGAAATTTTCTTCCCAGTTAATACTGTGCTTGGTTATAGCTTCCTCAGATCTTATCTTGAAGTTCAAAGCCTGTGAACTGAACCGCCCAAGCTTATAACTTCTTTTCCATGGCCCTCCCAGTCACACATGCTGTTAACCTTTGACATAACCTTTAGAATTCTGTGTTTTTCAGCATCAGCTGTCTATTTAGAGAATCTGACCTTGTCCATGGCATTGTCTTAATTCTGCCTGCATACATACTCCCCAGTTTTTTTTTTTTTAATTGGAAGTTTTACTACAGTTCTTACCTTTCTCTCCATATCTTACTCAGACCTATTAAAACACTAACACTTGAGAAAAATCTAGGTCTACCATATGAATTAGTTTAGCTTTGAGTAAAATGAGAGTATTGAAGTAAAGGAAGGAAGTTATAACATCCACTGGTACTGATTTTAAAAGTGTTACAAGTGCAATGTTCTCCAGCAGTGGGTATGTTAACTTGTAGGTACTTGGCCTGTTGGTTGGATGGGTATTTCCAAGTACATATACAGTGCCTGCTATGATGATGTATACTTGGAAGTGGGCATGGTGAACACACTTAAGTTTTCCAGCCTCTGACTCAATGAAAGGGAAGTAGCTCTGTGAGAAATAAGAGTACATTAGCAACAAATAACAACTTTGCTGTGTGTTTGTTGATGTCCATGGGTTAACGCCTCAGTATCTCACAGCTTAAGCTTTTCTTACATAAAAGGTTCTGTGAGTGTTGCTTGCTCAATTGTAACCGACTTGTTGCAACCCATGGACTCTAGCCTGGCAGGCTCCTCTGTTCATGGAATTCTCCAGACAAGAATACCGGAATGGGTTGTCATTCCCATTAGGATCTTCCTAGGTACTTCCCTGGTGGTTCAGAGGGTAAAGAATCTGTCTGTGATGAGGGAGACCTGGCTTTGATCCTTGGGTTGGGAAGATCCCCTGGAGCAGGAAATGGAAACCTACTCCAGTATTCTTGGATGGTGGAGCCTGTCAGGCTACAGTCTGTGGGCGTCTCAAACAGTCGGACACAACTGAGCAACTTGACTTTACAACAACTTTTTTGGGGGTCCTCCAGGCCTGTCAGTTTTGTATGTCTGAACATTCATTCTTTGAACATTAATCTTCCATATTTAGATGTGAATTACAGGGGAAGGTACCTGTTGCATAAAGCAAAATTTAAGCTCTAATCGGTAATATACTGAAATGATTGATTTTACTATTGTTTTTGAGCTGAATTTAACATTGTGTTTGTCTTGCCCTTGCTTAAATCTTTTCCTGTGTTAGAAGTCATCTTGTATGCATTCAGTACAGAATCTGGTGCCATTCAACCTCAGCTGGAGAGTCTGGCTCACTTGTAACCACTGAGACTTGAGGTGCCACAAAGTCCTTGTGATTTTGGATAGCCTGATAATTCTCCTTGATGTATTAAATCCTGATCACCATGTACCCCTCAGAAAGGCCATGTAACTGTCTTCTTTCAAGTCATCATCAGAAAATATTGCTTACTTTTCTACCATCTTTGAAAAACTACCCCAACCAATGTGTAATTACATGGGTAAGCACATGGTGATTTATTTTATGAGTCTTTACTCCCTAAACACTCACCTCTAAAGACTTGTAGTAGTAGTATCAATATTTCTGAAAATTATTCCTTCAAATCTGTCCTTCCTCAGGATGGTAGCACCAAGCCAAAAGTGGATGGTGAGTACTTGAAATGTAGCTAAATTGAGATGGACAGTGATGAGGTACAGTGGTACCTCATTGTAGTTTTGATTTGCATCTTTCTAATAATTAATGATGTTGAGCATCTTTTCATGTACTTGCTGGCCATGTATATGTCTTCTTTGGATAAATGTCTGTTAAGGTTTTCTGTCCATTTTTCTGTGGGTTGTTTGGTTTTGTTGTTGTGGAGTTGTATGAGCTGTTTGTATATTCTGGAGATTAAGCCCTTGTCTGGCTCATCATCTTCTTACCTTTTCAATATGTGACAATTTAAAACTGCACCCATGGCTTTCAGTGTATTTCTTTTATTAGACAGTGTGCTTTAAAATAGGAATGCATAAAGAATGTTTCAAAATGGTTTTGGAAGGCTGGATTTGTTAATCTATTTGCAGAGATGCAAGATCACTCTAGAGCAGTGTAATTTTTAAATTTAGAACTACTTCGTGATCAATAATAAAGCAAGTGAGGGTTTTAATGTTGTGTGTGGGATGGACATGACATTTACAGATGGACAAACTGCAAGCTGCCAGAGCAGTGTCTTTGTTTCCATCTTGATTATCTTGTCAATATAAATTGAGACTAATATACACAAAGAAAAATGTTTTGGTGGAAATCTTTTGCTTTAAAATTTTGAAGTGTTTTATTTTAAAATTGTAATGATTGACCTGACTAGTTCTGTAGTCAGTACTAGTCAGAGATTTACTTTGGGTTTGTGTTATGCTTTTATGTTTCCAGACACTAAAGTAAATCAAGGGGTTTTCTTCATGTGAGTATTATGTTTCTCACTTGATTATAGGAGAACAACCACAGTAGCTCAATTAATTTGCTTCTTTTTTAATTGCCACTTCCTAATGTGTCACACAAGTTAGGAAAGAAAAATACTAATTTGATAAAGATGCCTGGCTTGTTTTTAGTTAACTGGGCTCATTTTCTTTTTAAAATCAGAAGTCTGCAATATAACATATACAAATTGGAAACATAATTACTTGTATGAGATAAATTATTGAAAATGAAGTTTTTAAAGCACATACTTTTATTACTTTCAAAAATTGTTCACTGATTCCAGAAATTGCATTATCTCAGACAGCATGGCTCAGGAGAATATATGATTTTAGAAGTAAAAGATGAAAAGAACATTGATGATGCCTTTTGATCAGATATCTAGGGACTATTTTCTGTAGCGTCTGCTTAATTATGAAGGGTAGAGGAGAGTCAGGTTGCTGACAAAAATTGATGAAATAAGAAATGATGATTTGGGTATATTATTTCACATCACCAAGGTCCAATTGAAAAGCTAAATATAATAACAGAGTCCTTATAGCTACAATGTGAATATTGTAAAGGAGGTAATATAAGATACAAATAATATGGAGATAATCTTATATCAAGTAGCTTAAAATTAGGAGTTGGTGGGTTAGGACTAGGATTTATTTTCATAGTAAGCTAGCTTCATGTACTATTCAATTTGTTGCTACTTGTATACATTTCCTTAACATATACTTTTGATTTATTCTCAAGATGTGTGTTTCTTAAAATGTGGTTCAGAATTCTGCATTAGAATTATTGGAGTGCATGTAAAATTTAGATTCCTAAGTCTCAGAAAAATTCCGTTTTTCTAGGTGTGATGCCTGGAAGTCTGTATTTTAACTTGAATCTCAGTGGAATATTTTAATGTTTTTTAAGTTAAAGTATGTTTGGTTTACAGAATTATGTTAGTTTCAGAAGTACAGCGTTGTGATCCACTATTTTTGCAGATTATACTCCATTATAGGTTATGTTATTACAAGATGATGAGTATTTTCTGTGCTGGACTGTATATTCTTCTTGCTTGTCTTTTTTGTATATAGTAGTTTGTATCTGTTAATCCCGTACCCTTAATTTGCCCCACCCACCTATAGTACAGAAGTACTATCTGTACTTTTGAAACTCCTATTTGGTAAAGATAAATTTGTTTTCTGTATTTGTGGGTCTGTTTTCATTTTGCATATACATATACATTCATTTGTATTATTTTTCAGTTTCCATAAAGAAGTGATATCATACAGTATTTGTCTTTTCCTATGTTATTTTATTAAGTATAATATTCTCCAGTTCAATCCAGATTAAGGCAAATAGCAGTATTTTTTTTCTTTATGGCTAAGTAATAGTCTATGTATGTATATATACCCCCAGCGGAATCTTAAGTATATTTAAGTGTGAGAACTCTTTAAGATGTTAAGAGTATATTGGTGCAAATTTTCATGACATGTGAATTATCTCAGCAATAACTAAAATGAATGTGCACTGTAATCATTGGTATTGGTGTAGTATATAATTCTAGCTAGTCCTGAACAGCACAGTATTGAGATTTTCAAAGTGCTTTGTGATAGTGGTGGGTGGGGACTAATAGTTTCTGTATCAGGTGTAAGATGTCAGTGTCTTATTTCCCAATTATTGGGGGTAAGCAAGTCTTTTGTTGGTATTTTGCAATTGCAACACTGTGGGAAGCACGTAGGGAATTAACAGTCAGGCCATACATCAGGGACTAAGTGATGTCAATAAGGAACTGGCTAGATAGGCTTCATCCCGAGGCTGGTTTTCCTCCTGTTTCCAAGATGGCTGCCATTCTTTCTTTGTTCATATTCAACAGAAAGAGCTAGGGTATTAGCTTATATCAATTTCATTGTAATGGAATTATCCTGTTCCACTATTTTGTGGTTGTTTCAAGGTAGCATGGGTACTAATTTTGTTGAACAACACTGTATGTCTCTTTATTTACTTGAGCTAGATTCTCTCTTGAGTATATTTTAAAAGTGGAATAGTTGGATTAAGATAGGCTCATAGTCAAAAATTGCTTTCTAAATTCATTGTATCAATTTATACAGTCAGGCAGAAATGTTTGAAAGTCATCATTTCTCCCTAATTCTTGCCAGTTATTGATGTTACATTTAAAATCTTTTTATCAATATTAGGGTGTTAAATCATGTCCCATCTTTATTTTAATTTGCATCTACTGATTATTAGTGAGTTGGGGTATTTTGAGTATTGAAAATTTGGAACTTTGTTTCTGTGACGTTTCATATTCTTTTGCATCTATTTTATTGGGTCTTAAATACTTTTGTTAGTTACTTTTATAAATTCTTTATTCTGAAGAGTTGGCTTATGGGATGCAGAACTTTTAATATCTGGTACCAATTTTCTTTTATCTGAAAAATCATATGATACTCTTCCTGTCCCATTTGACTATATCTGGAGCCTTTTGATTATAAACTTCCTGTGATGGTTAATGTAAGAAACAAGCCTACTTAACAGTAATTTTAGTAGTTAAGATTAGGGTTTTGAATCTAGGAGTTTCAGTTTGAATCCAGGCTCTTCATGATCATGGGTAGTTACTTCATCTCTCTAATTTGTAGATAGGAAGAATAACTTACTATAATAAACACACACAAACACAAACACTTAACTCAGAGCTTGAAACTATACCTACAATAAATGGAAGTAATAAATCCTTATTATTAATAATAAGAAAAAGAATACACCAACAATGTTCATTTCATCAAATACCTTTTGTTTTCAGGGTGCCTTTACTTAAGTAATACTTGGTTATCTGGGCATTTCCTAATTCCTATTTTAATAGTCCATTGTGATGCTAGAAGAGTAGAGTGATTGATTCTGTAATTTTTATATACTGTAGACATATATCCTGTTTATGAAATCACTACTCAAGGGCTTCATAATTTACACAAAAATCTGTATAGCTACTTTTTTATTGGGTAGTCTTGTCTGAATCTTAGATTTGCATATATTTATGTAGTTCATTAAATCAATATGTTCTTTGTAAACTGATATAAAATCTTTTTATACACAGTCATAAGAACATTTACTGATTTAATAAATCAGACACTTGTCAACCATGTATCAGTGTAAATTGTTCTTTATATATAGTGTGAGCATAGTTCTTTAGACAGAGTACATAATTCATCATTCAATTAACATAAATACATGATCAGTCAGTATTTACAGCCTCTTTGATACATAGAAGTTACAGTTGTTTCTAATTTGATAATTTTCTTGTGGTGTTTTTGTGTTTTGCAGATGTTTTAAATTTAGCTTTTTTAAAAAACTCATTTCACAGTAAAAATTAAGTAGAGTTGACAGGTATACAATGAATAATCATTTTTGTAAAAACAATATGGTAAATTCTAAAGATTTGATTAACATCCATAAGTCATTAAAACCAACCTCTTAATATTTGAATATAATATTTGATTTTAAGGCTTAATCTTTGGAAAGTACTACAAAGGGATACTCCAGATGGTGCGTGCTTAGTCGCTCAGTTGTGTCTGATTCTTTGCGACTGTATGGACTGTATCCCCCCAGGCTGCTCTGTCCATGGGATTCTCCAGGCAAGAATACTGGAGTGGGTTGCCATCCCGTTCTCCAGGGGATCTTCCCAACCCAGGAATCAAACCGTGGTCTTTTGCATTGCAGGCGGATACTTAACTGCCCCAGCCACCAGGAAAGACCCTCCAGAGAGAGGGAGAGAGATTCATTCACTCATTCGCTCATTAGGAGACATGTTCTGCTTCTTAAGAGAACAATAGTCAAATGTAGAGACCATACTGCTTGCCGAGATTGTAAAGCTGATTATATTGCCTGCTTCTTTTGAATTTGAATGCATTTCTTATTAATGGAAGGTTAAAAAAAGGTGTATATTCATTGACATGTGAAAGTCGCTCATAAGTGTCCAGCTCTTTGCCACCCCATAGACTATACAGTCCATGGAATCCTCCAGGTCAGAATACTGGAATGGTGGGTAGCCTTTCCCTTCTCCAGGGGATCTTCCCAACACATACCTAAGTACAAAAATATATCAACTGTAGTACTCACCGTACTTTCGAATGCTTTAACTGCACTTTACTAGTTTGCCAATTTTAGACAGTTTCTGTCGAATGCCTGTTATATTAGTATTTATCCTCGCTTGCATTGATGCATTTTTGGCTGCATCACTAAATCAACATTACATTTACATGTTATCACTGTATTATAACTATATTTTTCTTATACAACTTTACTTATACAAATTTCCCTAGGGTTAAAAATTGCCTGTGAGTTTTTTCATTAGCTTTTATTTGACTATGTATCTATTTTTTTCTCAATTATTTCAGAACATTTGTCATGGCCCTGAATAATTTTCCCAAATGGTCAAACACATCAAATAAATTATCAATGACTCATCTCTTTCCACTCCTGGCAACCTTCCCTGAGTTTTTGTGGTTTTTGTTTTCTTGATTCTGACCCATTTTGTCTATAGGTCTAATGCACATGTATTATCCTTCAACATAGCATTGTGTCATATCCTCGTTTACTGGATGCCATGCTTTTCCTTTTTTGTTGGAAAACATACTCTTAGCTGCCAAAGAAAAGTTGTGTTGGAAGCCCTTTTGAAAAAAATTCTAAGAATGTCTCAAATATTTTGATTTGATCATTTTAATTGACAACTTGAAAAAGTATGAAAATCTGGGTTACAACTCATTGTCCCTCATAATTTTGTCTTCTAGTACCAGTCTGTTGAGTAATCCAGTACCTTGCTGATTCATTTATACATAACCTGTCTTTGTATCTCATTGGAAGCCTGACTTTAGAACTTTCAAGTTTTGAAATTTCACAATAATGTGGTTTAGAGTAGACTTTTTAAAAAAGTCTGTTTGACTTGGCATTCACAGAAAGGTCTTCTGGTATAGAAACTCCGGTCCTATGAAATTTTCGTGCACTATATATTTGATAATATTTCTTTACCTTTTTTTTTTGAGTCTACTGTTGAACTTCCTAAAATGATCCAATGTGTTTCTTATTTTATTTTCATATTTCCCATGTCATTATCTTTTTATTCTGCTTTCAAGATTTATTCAATTTTATTTTTCAGCCTTTTTTGTTGAATTTTTAATTGACTATATATATCAGTTCAGTTTAGTTCTGTCACTCAGTTGTGTCCGACTCTGTGACCCCATGAACTGTTGCACACCAGGCCTCCCTGTCCATCACCAACTCCTGTAGTTCACTCAGNGAAGGCAAACCCACCCAGGTAGTACTTCCGGCAGAGGTTCAACTTCTCCTCGTTGGACACCCGCTCCAAGTTCATAGTTGCGCTCGGGCCGGGTCTTCCGAGGGTCTGGGGCAAGACCCAAGTCCTGACCCTAAGTGACAGATCCAAGGATCACAAACAACCACGCCCCAGTAGAGTCTTCAGAACTGATGCTTTTGAACTGTGATCCTGGAGAAGACTCTTGAGAGACCCTTGGACAGCATGGCGACCGAACTAGTCAATCCTAAAGGAAATCATCCCTGAATATTCATTGGAAGGACCGATGCTGAAGCTGAAGCTCCCAATATTTGGCCACCTGATACAAAGAGCCGAGTCCCTGGAAAAGACCCTGATGCTGGGAAAGACTGAGGACAGGAGGAGAAGAAGGTGACAGAGGATGAGATGGTTGGATGGCACCATCGACTCAATGGACATGAGATTGAGCAAACTCCGGGAGATGGTGAGGAACTGTGAAGCCTGTTGTGTTGCTATGAGGTTGCAAAGAGCTGGACACGACTTAGCAACTGAACGGCGACAGCTTGCGGTGTGGGACATGGCTCTGCAACTTGATTTGGGCCTGGTCAAACGAATTTTGGAATTGTGACCTCCAAGCTGCAAGATAATTTGATTCAATTTAAGCCATGGAGTTTGTGGTAATTGTTTAGAGCAGCAGTAGAAAACAAATAAACATTTCCTTTTCTCAAATGAGGAAATGCACTCTGGGAAGTTAAATCACCGGCAAGGTTACCGGAAGCTCTGAGGCATGAGTGAGCAAGGCTGCAGGCAGCTAGGCCTTGAGAGTGAATAGTAAACAGGTGCCCGGGGCCTAGAGCCCTGGGCGGGGCCTGCAGTCTGGCCCTCCTGAAGTCCTGAACTCCCTGGCTCTTACGGTGGCTAATTGCCTCTCTTCTCCCTGAGATACATTCTTGCCGGTAGCCCCACCACTGGCTTTTCTATTCTGTTAAATCACTGAACACTTCCCTAGCTCCTTCTCTTTTTCCAAAAATATTAGACATCTCTTTTCCACTGGAGGCTCTCTCACTGCTTCCTGTCCTGGTGAATGTATGCCGTCTTTTCCGTCCTTATGCTCATTTTAGTAAGAGCTCATCAAGGAACAGAAATCTGCCGCCAACCCAGCCATGCTTACCCCAAGCAGCATATTAATCTTTGACCCGTGGCAGTGCCTCCTGTCACTTCAGTACCCTGGAAAGATTGCAAACAATAGCATAAATTCAGCCAGATGACCAGAAGGAAAATGTCTCACGTGGTCATCATGAGAGCACCCACGGGTTTTGCACTCTTTAATAATCTTTCCATACAATCTTAGTGGTAGGAGGCAGTGCTTTTTCACAGCCTGCCAAAATATTCATAGTGGATGCATTTCATATTTTAGGACAGATTTCTATGAATTCCCCTATATTTTTTACAAATTTTCTGAAAGTTTGCTCATACTTTCATGAGCTCCTTCCCCATATTGGGGGAGAAAAGGGAATTATAGTGTATACATTTTTGGGTGTGTATGGGTCAGAGTGTGCTGGTATTCATAAAGACCTTTTATAAAATACTGCCAAAGAGATGACCAGAATTGGTCATTTAGTACGGAAAAGACAACATGATTAATCAAAAATTTTAATGTTCATTTTTAAAAAACTATTCAAACCACCATATCAAGGACCAGCAGTAGTACAGCCAGGGCACCAGGCATGTCATCCAGCTATGTGGAGTGGCTGAAGGGCATGTCCCTGCTAGTTAGGGCCTGACAAAACATGGTCCACTACAGGAGGGAATGGCAGACCACTTCAGTATTCTTGCCTTGAGAACCCCATGAACAGTATGCAAAGTAAAAAACATGGGATACGAAAAGATGAACCTCCCGGGTTGGTAGGTGACCAATATTCTACTGGGGTAAAGCAGAGAAATAGCTCCAGAAAGAATGAATAAGCTGAGCCAAAATGGAAATGATGCCTAGTTGTGGTTGTATCTGGTGGTGAAAGACAAGTCCAATGCTGTAAAGAACATTGCATAGGAACTTGGAGTGTTAAGTCCATGAATCAAGGTCAATTGGATGTGGTCAAACAGGAGATGGCAAGAGAGAAAATCCACATTTTAGGAATCAGTGAACTGAGATCGACGGGAATGGGCAAATTTAATTCAGATGACCATTATATCTACTACTGTGGGCAAGAATCCCTTAGAAGAAATGTAGCCCTCATAGTCAACAGGGGTCTGAAACGCAGTACTTAGTTGCAGTCTCAAAAACGGCAGAATGATGTCTCTTCATTTCCAAGGCAAACCATTCAATATCACAGTAATCCAAGTCTATGCCCCTGCCTATAATGCCAAAGAAGCTGAAATTGAACGATTCTATGAAGACCTACGAGACCATCTAGAACTAACACACACACAAAAAGATGTCCTTTTCATCTTAGGGGACTAGAATGTAAAAGTAGGAAGTCAAGAGGTACCTGGAATAACAGGCAAGTTTGACCTTGCTGTACAAAATGAAACAGGATACAGGCTAACAGAGTTTTGCCAAGAGAATACACTGGTCATAGCAGACACCTTCTTCCAACAAGACAAGAGACGCCTCTACACATGGACATCACCAGATGAAAAGTGAAAGTGAAAGTCGCTCAGTCGTGTCCAACTCTTTGTGACCCCACGGAATAGTCAGTGGAATTCTCCAGGCCAAAATACTGGAGTGGTAGCCTTTCCCTTCTCCAGGGGATCTTCCCAACCCAGGGATCGAACACAGGTCTCTTGCATTGCAGGCGAATTCTTTAGCAGCTAAGGCACCAGGGAAGCCCAATAATACTGGAGTGGGTAGCCTATCCCTTCTCCAGCAGATCTCCCCAACCCAGGTATTGAACCGGGGTCTCCTGCATTGCAGGTGGATTCTTTACCAGCTGAGCTACCAGGGAACCTAAATCAGATTGATTATATTCTTTGTAGTTGTAGACGGAGAAGCTCTATACAGTCAGCAAAAACAAGACCTGGATTATAGAGTGGAGATGACGAGTAGACTCAGGGACTAGATCTGGTAGACAGTGCTGGAAGAACTATGGACGTATCAGCTACTGTTCCTGCACTGTACAGGAGATGGTGATCAAAACCATCCCCAAGAGAAAGAAATGCAAGAAGGCAAAGTGGTTGTTTGAGGGGGCTTTACAAATAGCTGAGAAAAGAAGAGAAACCAAAGGCAAAGGAGAAAGAGAAGGATATGCCCAACTGCAGAGTTCCAGAGAATAGTAAGGAGAGATAAGAAAGCCTTCTTAACTGACCAATGCAAAGAAATAGAGGAAAACAATAGAATGGGAAAGACTAGAGAATAGAGATCTCTAAGCAAATTAGAGATACCAAAGGAACGTTTCATGCAATGATGGGCGCAGTAAAGGACAAAAATGGCGAGGACCTAGCAGAAGCAGAAGACAAAAGAGGTGGCAAGAATATAGAAGAACTGTATAAAAAAGTCTCTTAATGACCCATTTAACCACAGTGATGTGGTCACTCACCTAGAGCCAGACATCCTGGGGTGTGCAAGTGGGCCTTAGGAAGCACCACTGTGAACAAAGCTAGTAGAGGTGATGGAATTCCAGCTGAGCTATTTCAAGTCAAAGGAGGATGCTGTTAAAGTCCTGCACTCATTATGCCAGCAAATTTGAAAACTCGGCAGAGGTCATGGAGTGGAAAAGGTCAGGTTTCATTCCAATCCCAAAGAAAGGCAATGCCAAAAACTGTTCAAATTACCATGCAATTGCACTCATTTCACATGCCAACAAGCTATGCTCCAAATCATTCAAGCTAGCCTTCAGCGGTATGTTAACAGAGAACTTTCAGATGTTCCAGCTGGATTTAGAAAAGGCAGAGGAACCAGAGATCAAATTGCCAGCATTCGCTGAATCACAGAAAAAGCAAGGGAATTCCACAAAGCTTTGGCCACCTGATGCGAAGAGCTGACTCATTGGAAAAGACCCTGATGTTGGAAAAATTGAGGGCAAGAGGAGAAGAGGGTGACAGAGGATGAGATGGTTGGATGGCTTCACTGACTCAAAGGACATGAGTTTGAGCAAACTCAAGGGCATAGTGATGGACAGAGAAGCCTGGAGTGCTGCATTTATGGGGTCACAAAGAGTCGGACATGACTTAGCAACTGAATAATAACAGCAACAACCTTATCAAGGGTGATATGGAGGAATAAGTAAATATTAATTAAAATAATATAAAAACCTTAGTGTTTGCATTGTAATACATATGATACTGGGAAAGACTGAGGGCAGGAGAAGAAGGGGGTGACAGAAGATGGGATGGTTGGATGTCATTACCAACTCAGTGTACGTAAGTTTGAGCAAACTCGGGGAGATAGTGAAGGACAGGGAAGCCTGGCATGCTGCATTCCGTGGGTTCACAAAGAATGGGACACAGCTTAATGAATGAACAGCAACAACATGGTATGTTTACCTTATAACTTATATTTGCTAATATAAGTGTCTCATGTCTTTTTATATTTGAAAATTGTAACTGTTAGGTCTTTACAGAACAGATATGTAGAGCTGATTTCTCATTCTCTAGAGGTGTGCAAGAATAATTGAGTTTTTCACTTGTTCTTTAAAGATGAACATTGTAATAGATCTTTTTTTTTTTTTTGAGTGTTGAGTTTCCAGGTTTCTAACTCTAATTCTGTTTTTGACTTCTCGGGTGTGAATGGATGAAACTGACGATGTACCAAGAATCTCATACTTACTATGCTTTGTCAAAATGAGTAATTCTTTTCAAAATTTTTCTGTGCTTCAAAATGACCATCTAAAATTCTTGTGCTTTCACGTGGAGGCTGAGAATTGCCAAGTTGGAGCCTTCCGTGAAGAAAGGAAGATTCTGTTACTCCACTAGAATTCTGTTAAATTACAAAGGAAGATGACTAGATGATGTGGCACAGAACTTTACAAGTGAGAATAATTGTATAATGTAGGATAGTTCTGATTTAATAGTTATGTCAGTGTAGTGAATATCATTGTTTTTACTTGCTCATCAAATGGTTTGATGTTGATGAGCCTAATGCCTGGATAACATTAAGATTCTCAGGGTAAAGAAATGTGGTAAAATTTTCTTGCTCCTAGTGAATGTAAATTGTGTTTGAATAAGCATACTCTATGTTTTGTTGTTGTTGAGTCGCTGAGTTGTGTTGAACTCTTTTACACATGGACTGTGACTCCGTGGACTATACCCTGCCAGGCTCTGGCTCATCTGTGCATGGGATTTCCCAGGCAGGAATACTGGGGCGGCGTGCTATTTCCTTCTCCAAGGGGTCTTCCTGACCCAAGGATAGAACTTGCCTCTCCTGCATGGTCATAATATTGATTCCAGGCATTATTTCATTCAATAAATAGTGATACTGATCCTGTGTATCAGATGCTATTCTTGGTGTTTTGTTAACAACAGTAAACAAAAGCAGAGTCAACATGAGAAGACCAGGTGGTACATTTTTAAAAATTTATTTATTTTAATTGGAGACTAATTACTTTGTAGTATTGCAGTAACCTCTGCCATACATTGACATAAATCAGCCACAGGTATATATGTATACCCCGCTTCTGAACCCTGCTCCCCAGGTGGGGCATTTAAAAATTTTTCAATTTTATTTTAACTATTGAAGGATTTTAAGTGGGAAAGTTACATAATTTGTAAATATGTAAGTTACATAATTTATAAATACATCACTGTGGCTTCTCTGCACATCATGGGTTATTTGGAGAAACAAAGAGGAAGCTAAAAGACGGGATTGGAGGCATTACAGTTATTCAGAGGGAGAATGATGGTGGCTTGCCTTGGAGTTAGAGGAGATGTAGAAAAGTGAACAGCTTCAGAAGGTGGTGTTGGCAAGACTTATGGTATAGTAGACAGATGTGAAAGGGTGGTTGAGGAAAGGAAAGGAATTAATCATGATGCCATAGTTTTGGGCCTGAGCAGGTATTTAGATGGTCAAGATACGGAAGTCTGGGGAAGAACAGATTTGGGGGTGAAGTAGGAAATAGTCAAACAGGAGGTTAGATTTCTAGTCTGGAGTTTTAAGTGGGGGATCAAGGCAGGAAGGATGGATTTGGGGCTCAATGAAATAAAGGTGACATTTAAAGTCCAAGCACAGATGATGTGATGTCTATGCATATAGAGAAGAGAGAAAGAATTGTTGGAGTGAGCCCTGGAACATTCCATAATTTAGTGGTCATGCAAGAACATGGGTTCAGCAGTTGAACCTAACGAGGGACATAGACGAGAAACTCAGGGAGAGGATAGTGTCATGGAAGCTAAGAAAAGGAAGTGTTGCAAGAAAGAGAACATGGTTAATTGTCCAGAGCTAATGAGAGTTCAGCTATGATAGGGAGAAAAAACTGATCATCAGATTTGGGAACAAGGAAGTTGTTGATTATATTAATAAGAAACCCAATTTAAATGGGTTAAAGGAAAAACACTAGGAAAATAGAAGAAATAGTGAGTATGGGCAATTATTTCAAGAAATGTTAATATGAAGTAGAACAGAAAAATAAGTTGGGAGCCCAGAAAAATTATTCTAGGTATACCAGAGTATACCTATATGTTTGGATGCTGATGGAAAGAGATAAGGAGAATTTGATGATGACAAATAGGCTAATTTTACACTTGAAGTTGTTAAGAAGTTGAGAGTCCAAGCATCAAGGAATTACACAGTTGTGACCAATTGAAATTCAAATTAAAATCTGGGAATTTGACCATAGGTAAGAAGTTTGATGAAACATAATGAATCTTTTTACACCAAATTTTGAAAGTGATACATAGATAAATTGATCTTAACAACGATTTTCTCTTTTGAAGAAATCTTATGTCTTTCTGATAAAAATTGCAAACATATTATTGAGTAAATAGGAAATGCTTTTAAAACCATGCAGAAAGCATATGTATATCTTATCTCTGAAGGTGTGCCAACAGGAATTTGGCCAGAGAATACTCTCAGTATTTTGGTCCTTTGTTAAGAAGAATCATATTAAAATTTGTGACCTTCTTCCTTCTGAGAAGTTAAGTAGTTTAAAAGATAGAGAGGAATTATTAAAAGAAATATTTTCACAGAGTTCCCGGAGAAAGAGTGCCCCTTGGAAACAAAACATGCAGTACATTTTCAGAAGTGATTATCGTGAAAAGTCAAAGTCGACTGTAGTGCAGTTTCATGCCAGTAATTGAACTCTGAGAGACTTAACAGAATCTGCAGTGTCTTGTTAGGTATACCTGTCATAAACCATGTAATCCTTAAGGCAAATTATTTGAGAATAATTGACTTACTTCTGTCCTTGTTATCGATCCCATCAATAGTTGTATATAATCATTAATGGAGAACCTTTCAAAAGCAATGTTTTAGAAATCTTCCTATTATTGCTCCCAATGCGTACTTTCCAATGCTTATATTGTAAGAGATGTTTACTACTACTTCATTGTCAAGGTCTGCCTCAGGCAGCAGTTTGCATTCAGTGGGGATCTAGATAAGGGAAGAGGTGTGTATTTCAGGCCCCTCTTCTCCCCTCTTAATTTTCCCCTCTTGTGTATTCTGAGCTCTAGTGTCTTCTCAATAATTTGGCTGCAATTAACAAAAAAACCATAATAACTTGAGTTTTTTTTTCCTTTTTACATTGGTTTTTCAGGGAGGGTCTGGTCTCTTTCCAGCTCATCCCTTCTTAGTGGGCCAGAGTGGTATGCATATTCCCAAAAAGAAGAAAGAATGAAGGAGGAAGAAGGCAAATATTTACCAGCTGCCTCTTAGAGGAGGAATCCAGAAGCTGCTGCAGGATAGTTTTGTGTGAACCATGTTACCAGAAGGAGACCATATCATAATTCCTGGGTATAGGGGAGGCCAGGGAATACAGTCTTCATTTGGGGCATCTGTGTTCCAAGGTCAGCATTCAGTTTCCATAGAAAAAGGCATGAAATAAATATTGGATTAAGGAGTTCTGCCATTACATCCAACTCGTGACATCACAGAGGTCTGCATTTCCTTGAAATATACATGCTGTTGATCATCTTTCTTCTTGCCTTTCACATCTGTTTTACATGGATCTTTGAGAGTAAGAAAATGGCATCCCTTCCTTCTAGCCAAACTGTGCTAGGGTTCAAGTATTCCCAAGCAAAGTGCAGGCCGGATGGCATTCTCTTGGGAGCTCTTGGCCCAGAGCCCTTGTGCAGTGCACACTTTGTGCTGCTGTACATGGCAGCCCTGTTTCCTTGCTCTGATATCTCTTCTATGTCCTCTGCTACCTGTGGGGAGGAAAGCAATCAAATTATCTAATTAAGGTGACATGAGGTAAAAAAATATATATTTTTTACCTTCCACAGGGGCTATGCATGTAATATTTTTGAGATGGAATAAAACCCTTCCAGTTCTTTAGTATCTCTATATGCAAAACTTTTCCAACAGCAGTCTGACCCTATTCCGAAGAGAAGTCTGTCTCAGTGTAGTTTTGTTTGGAGGTTACAGCTGTGGATGCCTCCTCTGTCTCAGCATACCACTTAAAGCATACCACTTAAACTCCAGTGGGTACAGGAGACTAAATTTCTTGTTTGTTTTCTGGGGGTAGCATTAATGTTTGTAATGGAGTCATACCTTGATATATGATTTATTGGAAAGATGAGAATTGGCCGGATGTTTAAGAAACATGAAGCTAATTTTGCTTGAGGTGTAGTTCACAAATTCGATAATTTATCTCAGGGTATCAAGCTAACCTTGAGAGAGAATGTTCAGTTCATTGAATCTCTTCTTCCATTTTCTCTGAATTCCAAATCAAGTACTTGAGACTTCTTAAATGACCAGTTGTATTGATCTGTGCTTTCCATTGACTGTAACTGATTCGTTCACATGGATGGAGTATAACTGAAATAGTATTAATTTGGGAATGAGTTTGAAACTATCTTCTTCTCCTGTACCTGTGTTATGCAATAGGCTTATTTAGCATAAAAGTGTGAGTGAATTTAGAACTATTTCTCTTTAATGAAAAACAAAAGTTTTTATTGTTTGGTGAGAAATCATGCCTTTGTTTGCAACACGTTATGATTTAAAGAAACTACTAAAGCTGTATTCTGATTTTTTTCAGATAGTTTCTGTGATATAGACCTTTTTAATGTGTTTTCTGTGAATTTATATCATGCTGTAAAAGTGTAGCTTTGTAATAGTATTAAGAATGTGACTGAGTAGATGAATCAGATTTTATTTTTCATGCCCAGGCTGTTTCCTTTTTCAATGTGTCCAATTAAAATATGTTACAGTTTTCATAGTGAATGTTTCAGTGTATTATTTGAAGGATGAGGGACAGCTGGACCAAAATAGTTGTTTTCTGTGAAAGTTTAGGGAATTACTGAAATCTACTTTAAAATTACCTATATTTTTCTCGCACCCTTAATTTCTAACTAAGGGCACTGGAAAACTGAAGTTCTATGGTTAACTAAAGCATTTCAAAGTTATGAAATTTGACAGTAAGCCAAATGTATTAATAATGGTAAAAGATGCTGTGGGAAACTTCCGTGTGTTAACAGCTCTCACAGCTGGACTACATTTTCCAGCCTCCCTGCCCGTTCAGCATGATCATGCCTTTGAGTTCCAGAGAATGGAGTGTGAATGGAAATGACATGTCATTCCAAGACTTTGCCTGTGAAACTCTTCTCCATGGCCTCTGTGTTGTTCCATGAGCGTGTGATTGATGTTGAGGTGGGTGAAGCCTTAGCCAGTTGCTGGACACAACAAACTGAAAGCCTGGAGCCCTCAGTGACTCTGTGAAACAGAATTACTGTGATGTGGATGAGAAGTCAGTGCAGGCTTAAACTACTGAAAACTCATATAAGTATTGTACTAACAAGTGTATGCTTCTCAGCTCTTGGGGCCTTAGAATCAAGCTGTGTGCTCTGGAGGAAGTAGGATTTAGTCAAGACAAGACACTGTCTCTGCCAGAGTTAACTTGCCCACATTTTCAGGCATGGATGTTTTGTGTGCTTAAAATGAAAATTTTATGTATCTTACATTATCTCAGATGTCTCTTAACCCTGCAAAGTGATGTGGATGGTATACTCACTAGGAAAGTTTGGAAAGTCCGGCATAGATTCATTTCAGTTCACTCTGAACCATGAATATTTCTGCAGCTGATCATTAACGTTGATAATTGCACTGTTTCATAGCCAGCTTACTGGAATGATCTGTAATGCAGGTTGGCAACTGTCAACAGCTATCAGAAGCCATTTGAAATAATTTTCTGATTAGAGATAAGTTATTAATTTGTGCTCAGCTTTTCTACTCAGTGAATGTTAAAGTCGATTTTTGCCTCTTAAATATGGTAATAGCTTTTCCTTGGCATGCAAATAATTGTTATAAACTAAAAATTCCTTTCCCTCAAGAATCAACGTTCAAATGCCTTCGATGGATGATGCTTTTTAAAAATGTTATCATTTGGTTCTCAGAAGCTTGTTTTAGAGTTAGATTTGTTTTAAAAACTCATTTTGCCTGAATTGAAGCTCTGTCTTTGCTGTTTTAGGAAGCAATGGAAGGACATTAAATTTCTCCTTCTTACATTCTTGCCCAAGTGTTTAATTAGTAAATTAGTACATCTTCTACCAGAAAGAGACTGTTCTTTCTCAGTTCCCAGATCAAACAGTTGCCTTCTTAAGACTTTGGTGATAATGTTAATGTGATTAAGTGTTTGGATATCAAAGGCCAGGGGCCTGTCTTTTCTAAAAGAACTGGTTGTTTGGCTTTAGCTGGTTTATATGTAATTTCATTTAGGTAGTTTGGGTTTGCTTGAATACTGGATTCTGGGTCTAATTCTATCACTTTCTTGCTGAGTAATATCGAATAAATCTCTTAACTGCCCTCCTTTCTCATTCGTTTATGCCTATAACAGGAAAAGTTAGGAAGCCCTTTATAAAAGCTCTGATCCATTGAATTTATAATTTTCGCATGGGAGGTAGTACCTCTATCCTTGGTGACTGTAATTCTAGAGGTGGGAATAAGTTCTTTTTTAAAATATAATTTTATTGTAATTGTTTAGTTTTGGCTGTGAAGGGTCTTCGTTGCTGTGCAGGCTTTTCTCTAGTTGCGGCGAATGGGGGCTGCTCTTTTGTTGCGTGGCACAGCCTTCTCATCGCAGTGGCTTCTCGTTGCAGAGCACAGGCCCTAGCGTATGTGGGTTTCCATAGTTGTGGCTCTTGCCTGGTCTCTAGAGCACAGGCTCCATAGTTGTGGCACTCGGGCTCAGATGCTCCATGGCACAGGGGATCTTCCCAGACCAAGGATTGAACCTGTGTCTCCTGCATTAGCAGGTGGTTTCTTTACCACTGAGCCATCCGGGAAGCCCCTTCAGGAAACTGGGAGAGTTTAAAATAATTCTCAAAGTATTAAGTTCTAGAAACATTAACATTTTCTAAGATTTATTTATGAGAAATTTAGTTTCATTTTAAAGTTTCAGTAGAGTATTTGAAATCCTCCGGGAGAAATTACTCTCTTTAGGTCCACATACATCTGTGCAGTGACATTCTTATAAATATTCTTCAGGACCAACTGTAGAAATTCTTAAAAATATAGTTGTCTGTTCAGATTACATGCCTTTCCTTTATGCTTTTGAATTGGACAGACAAATATATAGCTCAGTGAAATTATATTGTATGTGTGGAAATTGATTATTTACTCTTACCTACCTTATAAAGCATGTAAATTGCTTACTTTTCAGTAGATGCTTTTAAAATAAATTACAGCTAATCAAATGTGTCGCTTTGTTTCCTTTTCAATGACACAGTTGTGTGCCAGCACAGCAAAAGTAGAAATCGATTTGGTTATCCTTTATTGAAGATGGAAGTTGATTGGTTCAAAAAATGAATTTGCAGCTACATGAATTGATATTTACAAATTGATGTGTAGATGAGTAGGAATCACAGTTGTGTCCAAAAGAGATGATTGTTCTTGAATATATGGTGACATATTAGATAATTCTGCCCTCTTCTCCCCATCTGTCTACAATTTATTAGTTGAGAATAATGTAATTATGTTATTTGTTTTAATTTTTAATGTGAAAGCAATACATAATGTAATTTTGGCTATATGTGATATTCTTTTTTTATTTTTATAATTGGAGTTAAAATGTAACTCTTATTGATTGGTTGTAGTTTAATACTAGTTAAATGAATTTAGTTGTTTTTCATAAAGCTTTTTACATAATGTCTGTGTGTGTGTGTATTAACTGGAAGTGAAAGTTGACTAATGTCTAAAGTAAGAAAAGCAATTAGTGAATTATTTAACTATTATACCTTTAATAAAATACTTATATCTAGGTTAAAATAAAAACCTTATTTTTGGTTTTACTGCTTATCATCACTGTTAATCTGAGAAAGTAGTGGCTAACTGTTGCTTCCTAACAGAAGCACATGTTCAATCAGAGCATGTCTCAGAAATTCAACCAGAATTTCATGAGTTTACTGCTAATAATGGCTCTTAACCAAAGCAAAATGAGTGGGCTCAACAATGCAAATTAAAGGGTAATGCATCAGTTTACTAATTGTCTTTCTCCATGGCACACATTTTAAATTGTTTATACATTATGCCACCCTGGTGCTAAAACAAGTATTTACAGTTTAGTTACGTTGCCATAGCAGTAGAAGATCTGTTAGGTTCTCAGCCAGTCTTTCTAAAATATAATCAGTATGTTCTTTTCTGTTGGTGTTTGTATTTCAATATGGCAGTGCTAATGTTGGCCTTATCAGTTTGTAAGCAGTTCTGCTTAGTTTTTCTAATTCTGTGCATATAAGCGAGATTCCCTCTAAATCAGACTGTAGAAGCCTCCCTTAGAGACTGAACTGTTTCTAGCAATGCCACCTACTCCTCTGGTATTTGTTTCCATTCATCTTTTATAGAAAGGAGACAGTTTTGTTGCTTTATATGCGGTTATTCCACAGTTGGGCTTGCCTGGTGGCTCAGTGATAAAGAATCTGCCTCCCAATGCAAAAGATGCTGTTTCAGTCCCTGATCTGGGAAGATTCCCTGGAGAGTGAAATGACAGCCCACTCCAGTGTTCTTGCCTGGGAAATCCCAAGGACAGAGGAGCCTGGTGGGATGCAGTCCAGTTCAGAACGTTCAGTCGTGTCCTGACTCTTTGTGACCCTGTGGACTGCAGCACGCCAGGCTTCCCTGTCCTTCATTATCTCCTGGAGCTTGCTCAAACTCATATCCACTGAGCCGGTGATACCATCCAATCATCTCATCCTCTGTCATCGCCGTCTCCTGCCTTCAATCTCTCCCAGCATCAGGGTCTTTTCTAATGAGTTGGCTCTTCACATCAGGTGGCCAGAGTATTGCAGCTTCAGCTTCAGCATCAGTCCTTCCAATAAATATTCAGGGCTGATTTCCTTCAGGATTGACTGCTTTGATCTCCTTTGTGTCCAAGTGACTCTCAAGAGTCTTCTCCAAAACCACAGTCCAGAAGCATCAATTCTTTGGTATTCAGTCTTCTTTATGGTCCAACTCTCACATACATATGTGACTATTGGAAAAACCATAGCTTTGACTAGACGGACCTTTGTTGGCAAAGTAGTGTCTGCTTTTTAATACACTGTCTAGGTTTGTTATAGCTTTTCTCTGAAGGAGCAAGCATCTTCTAATTTCATAGCTGCAGTCGCAATCTGCAGTGATTTTGGAGCCCAAGAAAATAAAGTCTATCACTGTTTCCATTGTTTCCCCATCTGTTTTCCATGAAGTGATGGGACCAGATACCATGATCTCAGTTTTTTGAATGTTGAATTTTAAGCCAGCTTTTTCACCNGAAGAAGAGGAGGAGAAGGAAAAGAAGGTCACTATGGAAATTAGGTACATGGACATACATGCCATTCATTCCTGGGCCCTTCATAGAGGCCAGCTGTAGACCTGACCTTGAGTTTCCTAGTTGCCAGAGTGAAGAAAGAAAATGTTCTTTTATACAGTCCTCTGTGTCCACTTCCCAGGCAGGCTCTCTCCGCCCCTTGATGCCCCTTGTTAGCCGGAGGAGAGGCTGTGGCTTCTCACTGACGAATCCTCCAGGCTGACCCCAGTCGTTAGAGTCCTTGCAGCCCCAGGCCCTTTCGCTCCACGTCACTGCACACTCAGCTGCCTTGGCTACTCAGCCCATTTCAATTTCCACTAGGTCTCTTCAGATCAACCTGCAGGCAGACTGGCTGCCTGTCTGGCCTTCCCTCCAGCTGCCGCCTGGGACAGTCTCTGCTGCGCTGCCCCTGAGCTCTAGCTCTGCTGCCCACAAGCTTCTCCTGCCCTTTCCCAGGCTCACAGAGCCCACAGCCTGGATTTCCATTGATGTGTCTAAGAGGCAAGCTTGGATCCCAAGTTTTTTGAAGGGGTTTTACCATGTGTCCCTGACTGGGTTCATCAGAAAGCAGATCCCCAGACAAGAGCTTAGGAAGGATTCCCAGGGATCACAGGTGAGAAGGGGATGAGATAGGAAGGATGTGAATAACTGGGGCTTGGTCTACTAGGAATCCTGTGAAGGACTCATTCTCGCCACAACTTTGCACAGAAGCTGGGGTGTTTATTCCTCATGCTTACTGGAATTCCTCTCTAGTGCCCCAGGCATATCTCCATGAATATACACAGGATATAGCCTTGGGTTTTGGTACCATGGTCTTCTCTGCACTTCCAGAACCTCCTTCCTATTTAAGAGATTCTTCACTTTTTAGAATCTTGGTCCCCTGGAGGCTCGCTTAGGAGTTCAGCAATGTAGTTACTTCCATCCTTCTCTAGCTCTGTGTCTTTAGACACGTTTCGCGACTTCTCTGAGTCTTCGTTTCCATCCCTCTGGGGCTGTGCTGTGCTTAGTCGCTCTGTTGTGTCCGACTCTTTGCGGCCCAGTGGTACCCTGCCAGGCTCCTCTGTCCATGGCATTCTCCAGGCAAGAATACTGGAGTGGGTTTCCGTGCCCTCCTCCAGGGAATCTTCCCAACCCAGGGATCAAACCCAGGTCTCCTGCATTGCAGGAGGGTTCTTTACCAGCTGAGCTACCAGGAAAGCCCCTGGTAGGAAAATAGAGCCTCCCTCAAAGCGTTGGTACAGGATGAACAGAGGAGGTGCATGTAAAGGGACAAAGTAAGAGCTCAGTACACAGTACACAGTACACAGGGCCCCCACTACTGTTATCAGGGCCGTGGCAGCTCTGGGGACTGAGGTGCTATCAGACTGCAAGGCGGTCACCTCCCCTCTGCCCGGGGGACTTGCCCCTCTACGTGGGCCAGGGGCCAATCCCCGACGCACTGGGAGGCATGGCACCGTCGAGCCTTGTCCTGGGCCCACGTGCGCTCCTGCCCCTCCGGCATCCTCACGCCCTCCCTCCTGCCTCCACCGCATCCTGACAGCATTTGGTGGCTGTCAGTCATCCTCCAGATTGTTTCCTGCCTGTCAGAAATCAAAGCTGGTGTTTTGACAAAATGTGGAGGAGACTGGAGGAGAGTGCTATAAAACACAGGAGGATGTCGGGGGCTTGGGGAGAGGAGCTAAGAGGCAGCCTGGGTGGGCAAGGATGCCCAGACGGGGTGGGGTGGGCCGGGGAAAGATGACTGTGGGGGCAGGGATGACCTGGCACTCTCTGGACAGACACCACGCCACCCCCAGCTCTGTAGCGCTATGATGGATGAGGGCCACCCCCAGCTCTGCAGCGCTATGATGGATGAGGGCCACCCCCAGCTCTGCAGCGCTATGATGGATGAGGGCCACCCCCAGCTCTGCAGCGCTATGATGGATGAGGGCCACCCCCAGCTCTGCAGCGCTATGACGGANTTATATATATATATATATATATATATATATATATAGTAACTATATGAATGAACATGAGTTTGAGTAGGCTCCAGGAGCTGGTGGTGGACAGGGAAGACTGGCATGCTGAAATCCATAGGCTCGCAAAGAGTTGGACATGACTGAGCAACCGAACTGAACTGGTAGGAATGAAATTGTGATTAATTCTCAGATAAAAATGCTTTTAAATTTCTGATCTGTGCTCATAGATCACATTCAAAATTGACAAAAAGCTTGCTCCAGACATAACAGATGGTGTGTATTGGGCTGTCTGGTGGGCAACTTGACTTTTAAAATAAAGTAAAAATTCAGTTGCTAGTACCGTCACTGTTTTTAAAATTATAGTTGATGTACAATATTATATAACTTGCAGGTATACAGTACAGTGATTCACAGTTTTAAAGGTTATATTCCATTTACAGGTATTATAGAATATTGGCTGTATGCCCCATGTTGTACAGTGTATCCTTATAATTTATTTTATACCTAATAGTTCATACCTTTTAATCCCCTACCTCTGTGTCGCCCTCCCCGCTCCTCTCTCCCTACTGGTAACCACTAGTTTATTATCCATATTTGTGTCTGCTTCTTTTTTGTTATGTTCACTAATTTTTTGTGATACCAATACTTTTTGAAAATTTTACGTCGCTTGTTGCTACTGCTGCTGCTGCTAAGTCGCTTCAGTCGTGTCGTGCAACCCCATAGATGGCAGCCCACCAGGCTTCCCCATCCCTGGGATTCTCCAGGCAAGAACACTGGCGTGGGTCTTAGAAAGCTTTATATTTTAAAATTCTTTTTGAAATCGTTTTTCTAAAAATTTTAAAATTTTTTCCTTATTGACTTTAACTTAATATTCTTGTAAGATATTTTTTGAATAATTATATTAAGCTGTAACAGCTGTTATGGGCTTACCTGGTGGCTCAGATGGTAAAGAATCTGATTACAATGCAGGAGAGCTGGATTCAATCCCCAGGTCTGTAAGGAAACCCCAGGTAAGGAATGACAAGCTGCTCCAGTATTCTTTATGTAGCGTGAGTGAAGCTATGACCCCTCAGTTGTGTGCGACTCTTTGCAACCCTAGGGACTAGCCTGCCAGTCTCCTCTGTCCATGGATTTCTCCAGGCAAGAGTACTGGAGTGGGTTGCCATTTCCTCTTCCAGGGGATCTTCTGGAACCAGTTGAACCCATGTCTCTTGCATTGGCAGGTGGATTCTTTACCACTGAGCCAGCTGGGAAGCCTGTATAAATGTTTGCTTAGATTTCAATTTAACTATATTCAGGGTCAGAAAAAGTAGCTGTTAAATAATTTAGGAAATGGCGTATCAATTATATGCCTCACAATTTGTTATACATAAAAAAGGGCTTTTGAATCTATGGCTTTGTTGTCTGTTTCAATCTCTTATCTTGTGAGGTTTCATTTTCATATTCAGTATGATTACTTATTTTCTTACTAAGTCAGATTCTCTACAATTCACTACATATCTGGTTCTCACACTTGTTCATCTTTTCCTTAAATCTGTAGTACTAATCAGTTTCTGGTGTATTCTCAAGTGTGATCTCTACCTCCAAAAGCTTTCCTTAAGTTGCCTTGTGCCATGCAGAGCATTTCCTTACTTCACGCACATTCTGTACAGTAATTGAGAACTTCACTAATGAAAATGAACTTAAGTGACAAAATTTGTTATGGAAAATAATGGTGGAAAATCTTGTGACAGCTTATGAACTAATGATGTTAAATGCAAAAATATAGAAAGAGTTGTACAAAAATTTTTACCTTTGAAATTTATCTGTCTTTTTTATGGATGTTTTATTTCAGATCCCATATGGACATTTACCTTCTTTTCAGTTGGTGTATGTGAACTTGGTAATAGTTTATGAAGGATCTCTTGAGTAGAGTTGGGGGTTGGGAATTCTCATAAAGAAAATTTTATTTTCCGTTTCACTAGCCTTCTTAAGAAAAGGAAAGGGAAGAAAGAAAAGAAAAGACCTTCGTAATGGTGCAGAAGCAGAGAATCTAGTTCTTCATTTGCCTTAGGCTGTCCCTGGATGAGTAAATTAATCATAATAATCATAATTATACATAGTTCTACATGGTAACAGAAGGAGGCATGTAAGTGAATTATTTGCAGAAATAATCACAGTCATTTCAAACAAGTCAATATATCGCTAAGGTATTTACCTTTGTATAAAATTGACTCTCCTTTCCTATTTCTGTCCTTAGAGCTAGGTAATTCCAAGCCAAATTGCAATGTTCCCAGGATGGTTAGTGTGCACTTTCTATAATATCGCAGATTGACTGAACAAAGACAGCTAATGCTCTTTTTCATTCTCTCTCTCTCCCTCTCTGCTTTGCTTTGCTCTGCATTATTTGCCCTGAGAAACTTTTTCATTGACTTACCTGGAATGAAGAGTTTTCTCACTTTTTAGAAATAGAGAAGTGACTTTCCACTGGTGCTGGAGTTTTCCCATTTTCTTCAGTGAATTCACAGCACCCAAATCAAGGATGCCCAAACACAGATTCATTCTTTAGCCAGACATTGCCTAGAAAGGGAAGCTAAGAGAGTGAGATCTTTCTGCCCATCCTAAGTTGAAATCCTCAAAAGACTATGCAGACCCACGTTAGACAAACTGTACTCTAGAGTCTCAATATCATTAGTATCACTGTAATGTATTACTACAATGGAAGTTCATCATGAAAGATTTATAGTGACTGGAAGAACATTTTTGTAAGTCAGACTGATGGTCGCTTCTCTCACTCGATAGTGCCATAATAGGATTCCAGTGTACATTTGTGTGGCTCATGGGAAGCTAGCTAAACAGAATAGTTTCTGTAATTTATTTAAACATATTTGCATGGCTTGTAAATATTGAAATTTTAAGATCTTCAAGTGCCTTTTGTTGTTTGTTCAGATATTATAATCAACATTGCAAATATCAAGTGTAATATTTTTATAATTTTGAGCATGTTGAATTATAGATGAAGGTACTTGAACCCTTTGCATGTATGTATAATAAACACAGGCAATGTGACTCCTGTGTTCTCTCATTTAGGACATTAAATAGTGCAATAAAATTCCACAACAATGATTAGTTTCATGCAGATACATTATGGGCCAAGTAATTTCTCTTAATCTATTTCATATATTTTAAAAAAAGTCTGTTCCATGAGTGAAAGACACTGTTATTCATGTCACCTAAAATCAGACTTATAAACAGACTTAAGTTAATTGGATTTAGATGGTTTATCTTTGATAAGACATAAAATACTTATTCTGTCATTTTAAGAGTGATTCAGTATGTATCCACAGCAGGGAAGCTATACATATATTTTGAGCATATCATAGGATGCATGCGTGTGTTCTATGTTGCTTCAATCATGTCTGACTCTTTGCGACCCTGTGGACCACACCCCGCCAGGCTCCTCTGTCCATGGGATACACCAGGCAAGAATGCTGGAGTGGATTGCCGTTCCCTTCTCCAGGGCATCTTCCTGACCCAGGGCTCGAACCTGCGTCTCTTATGTCTCCTACATTGGCGGGTGGGTTCTTCACCACTAGAGCCGTGTGAGAAGCCCACATCTTAAGATACAATATGCATAATCCGAGCTTCTGGGACCTTGGCTTCCCAGGTGGCAACAGTGGTAAAGAACCCTCCTGCCAATGAAGGAGTCTTAAGAGACAGGGATTTTATCCCCAGGCCAGGAAGATCCCCTGGAGGAGAAAATGGCAACCTACTCCAGTATTCTTGCCTGGAAAAGTCCATGGACAGAGAAGCCTGGTGGGCTATAGTTCTTGGGGTCACACAGAGTCAGACATGACTGAAACAACTTAGCTTGCATACATGGGACACAACAGTGAGTGAGATACACCATTATTTATTTAACCATTCCCTGTTCGTGAACTTTTTAGTTCTTTCTAACTTTTCAATGACCCAAAAGTACTTTAGATAAAGTGTACAGTATTTATGAAGTTGACTTTATTATTTTAACACCTAAATATGAAATAAAGAGACCTTCATTTATAAATGCCAAAGCTTATGTTCACATGATTCAAATGAGAATTGGAGGTACAGATGTTTGATTTACTGATATACATGTTCTTTATCAGAAAAAAAAACTCATTTGTAATGCCACAAACAAATTATTTGCATTATGATCAGTTTTTTTTGCAGCTTAACTTTTATCCCTGTAGAGTAGAAAAACAGCTGAGGTGATCAGAAATCTCTTGGGAATCAGATATTCATTTGCAGGGCCCACTGAACAATGCCCATCCTTCCAGTGGAAAACACTCAGAATTCTTGTGGCCCATTTTCGTTTTTGACACCTTTTCCTATAGTATTCCTCCTCTGATCATAAGTAATTTCCAAAGGTAATTCTTCATCACAAAAAGCATCAACAAGAGTATTAATTGAACAAAGAGGCCTCCTTGAGCATGTAGATCTAGAATCGTGTTTTATTAAGGTGATAGAATTTAACTTCCTTCCAGAATTTTTCATAAGAAATCTTAGATTGGAGTTGTAAAGCCTCTGTTATTTGCTTCTCTGAGGCTGGAAAAACAAAACCAAGACACACGTTACAACAGATTTCATTTTCAGTACCTATGTAACTGGATGAATAGCTGTTTAGTTGGGTCCTGCCAGAGAATGACCTTTCTCACCTGCTGTAACTCTGGGAATCTACCAGCCAAGCAATTTTCCTGGCAGAAATTTGTAAGCATTAGTTCCCTATAAAAGTCAGTTCTTGTCCCTCAGTAGTTGCTTGTCATTTCTGATTAAATGAAAATCATTTTGAAATATGATATTCTCAGGATAGCTTTAGTTACACAATGGCTTTGTCCAGTAATATCCTGGTAAAAAAGAGAGGCAGATTCTTACTGAAGCTGTGAAAATAACTATGGTCATGAAACATAAGGGGACTCATTAGGAGTTTCTGAATTCTGGAAGGCTCAGTGAGAGCTAGATGTTTTTTCTAAATGTTTCGTTTTAGTTTCTAAAAACAGTGTCTACAAACCTGAAAGTTAGAGACAACTCAAAAAGAAAGAAGAAAGATGAAACTCTTCCTTATCTATGTGATAGAAAATAGACATTTAAAACAGGAACAACAGTATCTCAACAGATAGCTATGATTAAATATTCCTGATCAGTTGACTCAATTTTATGTCATTCTTGTTTCGTTGGAACTGTGGTCAGTAGAGTCTGCCTTGGCCTTCTGCTTACAAGAAAAATCCACATGTTGTATTTAGACATATATTCAAAACAGGTATTCTGATTGTAACTGGTTTGTTAAACTCGCCACTTTTCCTTGGTTAAACCATCCACATGGTGCTCTTTGTGTTAAATATTTGTTACTTTGAGGCTGTCTTTTAGTTACATATTCACTGGCTTAAGAATGAATTGCATTTGCTAATTGAATATCTAGTAATCAATTAACTTTGTGGTCAAAATATGTCAGATTTAAGTACATTACCCTTGTTTTCAAATAATTATACTTTCCACATTAATCTTGTGAGAACAAATCATTTTTCAAAAGCTTAATGAAGAGTGAAAGGCAAATTGATTTTAGCAAGCATTAGGAAATACTGTTCTACAGTCTGAAAGTCTCCTGTTTCACTGCTGACTTCCCAAAGGTTGTAGTATAGAATGAAACGAGAAAAGCAATGGATAGGACTACAGCTTTCCAAATCTAATTTTACATACATGTGGTATTCAAATAAAGTAATAAATCAAATACCTATGAAAGACAAAAAAAAATCATTTTTCCACAAAGAAAAAAATGTTATACTTGAAAGAAATCCTTGACAAAGAGAAAAAAATAAATTGCTTGCAGCTTTCAGCGTACAATATCCAATGTATTACAGTTGCTTTCAGGTCATATGTTCTATTAAAATTATAAATATAACTTAAAACCCTAAATAAATAACTTGTATATTCGCTGTGTGTGTGTTAGTCACTCAGTTGTGTCTGACTCTTTATGACTCCATGGACTGTAGCCCACCAGGCCCCTCTATCCATGGAATTCTCCAGGCAAGAATACTGGAGTGGATTGCCATGTCCTTCTCCAGGGGATCTTCCCTACCCATGGATTGAGCCTAGGTCTCCTGCATTGCAGGCAAATTCTTTACCATTTGAACTACCTAGAAAAACCCAAATGTCTATTAGTTTTTAATTTAAATAGCTTCTACATGTTTACATTAAAATAGGTCAAGCAGTTTAATAGATCCATGTTCAAATTAAGATGATTTTGGTCAAAAGAAACAAAACTATTTTATGCTAACTTTAACTGTAAAAGTTTTTTCCTGCCTTTAAGTTTATTGATAGTGAGATTTAAGATTGTTTTGATCAGAGTTCTGCCTCTGTCCCTGTCTCTGAAATTTTCTAAGCTCTGCCTTTCTCTGTTCACCATGGGTTTTAGGAGTCTACCAGCAGAAACTATGGCTATATGCTTCCTTATCCACAAATAGGAGGAGCAAGTGTTATTTCCCAAACCATTAAACTAAAGTTCCAGGCTTTACTCTGAATGAATCACTCTGAACCAACCACTGATGCCAAGGTATAGGTTAGTGACTTCTCCTTTCTACTTTGAAAGAGGGATCGGCAATTCTAATCAGGCTGAGAGAGGGGATTCTCCTACAAGTTCACGGACTTCTTGCAATGAGCTAGGAGGCCTTGTGGATGTCCATTACAGACTTATTAAACATTTTGTCATGCTTGAATTTTGGGGGAGGGGAGGAAGTTGAAAAATCATTTTCTTTGATCATCTCCTCCCATGCCACAAGCTTCTTTTTTCCACATCACATCTTGTCATTGACAAGACTGACTAGAAAATAGATATTACCTCGCCTAACAGAGAAGCGGGAGAAAGTTAGCCAATTTAATTTTCTCAGGTTCAAGTGGCTTGGTAAAGATATATTCTAAAGGCCATGCTCTTTCTCCTGCGCTCTTCAGGTTGCAAACCAAGTCATATTTGCTAAGTAATGTTGTGAGGAAATTTATTCTGAGTTGGAAGATAAAAAGATGTATTCATTTGAAGTAAACATTCATTCCACAGACAACGACAGTGTTCCTACTAGGTGCTAGGTGTATGGTAGGTGCTGAGAAATTATGATGAGCAAGGCAGATGCCTTCTAATCTCACAGATTTCACGAGGGAAGCAAATGTTCACCTTACATAAATAAGGGCATAATTACAAACTGGGCAACTGATCTGTTCTGAATGATCTGGCCAGGTCTGGAAAGATTGATCAGAAAGCTTATTCCTAGGAGGTGACATTTGAGTTAAGAGCTGAAGGGTGAGGATGAGTTGGGCCAAAAGGAACAGGAGGAGGAAGACAATTCCAGACAGAGGGAACAAGGCATGGGGCAGAACTGAGAGAGGGTTTTTGGTTGTTGTTTTTTTTTTTTTTTTCCTTTTTTTTTTGTCAGAGCACAGAGAGAGAGAGAGTGAAGAAGCAAAAGGATGAGAGGAGGAGATAGGCTGTATCCTGAAGGGTCTTCAGATGATATTAAGAATTGTGCTTGATATTCCACAAGCAGATATCTTGGAGAGAACTGATTTTGTGTACCTTAACTATTGGAGAAAGCTGGTGAGGCAATATCTTAATATTTATTACAGGTATTTCTCTGAGTATTCTTAATGTTTTCTTAAAACATATTATCCTATCTCTCCAAAGCCTTGCTTCAGTTACAGAATTATTTCATCATGCTCAACTTTTCAGCCTTGTCATGCTATGCAAATAATTTGCAGCACTGTTAAACTTCAGAACCATTTATAAGTTGAGCTTCGATCTAAAATGGTGAAGATAAAGGTTTTTGTATGTGTCCTCGGTCGTGTCTGACTCTGCGACCTCATGGACTGTGGCTCCTCTGTCCATGAGATTTCCCAGGCAGGAACACTGGAGTGGGTTGCCATTTCCAACTCTAGGGGATCTTCCTGACCCAAGGATTGAATCCCTGTGTCTTGTGTCTCCTGCATTGGCAGGTGGATTCTTTACCACTGGTGCCACCTTGGAAGCCCATCTCCTTTTTAGTGAATATTTATCAAAACAGTATTGAATTAGTTATAGTTAGAAACTTTGAAGAAGAGAAAACATTAAACATTAGACTTTGAGGGAAGAAATATGGAAATTATACATATAATCTAGAGAAGGTGTCAGGTAGTAGTTATATATAATTAACTTAACCTGATGTGAAGAGCCAAGTCAATGGAAAAGATCCTGATCCTGGGAAAGATTGAAGGCAAAAGGAGAAGGGAGTGGCAGAGGATGAGATCATTAGATAGCATCACTGACTCAATGGACGTGAATCTGAGGGCCCTTTGGGAGATAGTGGAGGAAAGAGGAGCCTGGCTGCAATCCATGGAGTTGCAGAGTCGAATGTGACTATAGAGACTGAACAACAAAAACTTAATGGTGATGACCTGGCATTCTCTGTCCAATATTCATGTCTTGTTGGAATTGTAATTGCCTCTTATTTTTGGTTATGATTAAAGAGAGACGTAGACTTTATTTAAATAAGATACTGGGTTTTTTTAAAAAAACTAAGGCAGTATAAAAAAATGATTTTTCTCTTACTGTATAGTTTATTAATACTATAAATAAAGGATGCATCTAAGTTACTAATCAAAATTGGATTTAAGTCTTTCAAGTTCATCCTTGTTGAAAAGATGGTTTACTTACAAGTCTAAACATTCAACCTATTAGTTCAGTTCAGTCTCTCAGTTGTGTCTGACTCTTTGTGACCCATGGAGCAAACAGGTTCCCTGTCCATCACCAATTCCTGGAGCTTGCTCAGACTCATGCCCATTGAGTAGGTGATGCCTTCCAACCATCTCATCCTCTTTTGTCCCCTTCTCCTCCTGCCTTCAACCAATAATATAATATTTAAGCATAGAAAATTGCTGACTCAGTCACTTCCCTAAAGTCAAGCAAAAAAGCATCATCACTTTTGATCTTGCTAAAAGTATAACTTTAAAGATTATCAAAATAAGCTTTGAAAATGGAAACATGCATATTATTGAGAAAAGTGAAAGTGAACTCGCTCAGTCGTGTCTGACTCTTTGCGACCCCATAGACTGCAGCCTACCAGGCTCCTCCCTCCATGGGATTCTCCAGGTAAGAGTACTGGAATGGGTTGCCATTTCCTTCTCCAGGGGATCTTCCCTGACTCAGGGATTGAACCTGGGTCTCCCACATTCCAGGCAGACGCTTTAACCTCTGAGCCACCAGGGAAGCCCTACTCTTGAGAAACTCAGTGTTTATTGGGCAAGCATCTTCACCCTTTAACCTTTGTAAAGGGGGCTTCCCAAGTGGTGCTAGTGGTAAAGAACCCGCTTGCCTGCCAATGCAGGAGACTTAAGAGGTCGGGTTCCATCCCTGGGTTGAGAAGATCCTCTGGAGAAGAAAATGGCAACCCACTCCAGTATTCTGGAGAATCCCATGGACAGAGGAGCCTGGTGGGCTACAGTATATAGCATTGTAAAGAGTCAGACATTACTGAATTGACTTCGCACAAACACACACAAAGTGTGGTATAAATTGCCTCATATCAACAATGTATTTCCTTGGTGGGAAAGATGAGCCTTCTGTTCTGGAGTAAGAGCAACCTGTTTGTGTCTTCATGTTGAGTGGAATGGAAGAAGGGAAGTCATATACACTCACAGGGTTTTCACTGAAGGCCTTGGATAAGGCATGCTTATTCCTTTCATGGAACATTTTCTATACTCCTGCCTCTTTTTTCTAGGTGAACTGACATTCCTTCTTTCATACTTTCAGGATAGGAATAAGTTAAATAAAGACTTTTCATGTGTAGCATTCTCATGGCAAGTGAAATAGCTAAACTATTGATCAGTTTGAAAAGCTAACCTGTCTACTCTTTTGTGAACATAACTGCTGTTTCCATCTCTCAGAGCATCTCAGAGATCTTCTATACTGTGTCACTGAATTTCAGCTCATGCTGTCAGGTCTGGTAATAATTTTAAGTATCAAACCCTCATTGTGTAGATTCGAAAATGAAAAGAGAATACCCATGACCTGGGTGTTCAGAACCTGCATCACGAAAAGCCTGTGAAACGAATGTGATGAAAGGGACTGGCACATGCACAGTGGTATGTACCCGCAGGGAGAGCTACTGGTTACCGCCTTTGCTGATCTGATTTTTTTGTCGACTATTTGAGTACTGCCTACTACATGGTAGGTATTCTGTCTAGGAATGGCATGGTCTATTTTCAAGTAATTTTGGGAAAAGATATGATCTGTTCATTTATTCAGAATTTAGTTGTTGAGTTATTGTGGCAGAGCCGTGGGGGTTTGGAGATGACAATGTTTGGTCTGTACCTTTAGTCTAAGGACAGTTAAGGTCAAGGTGAAGTGGGACATGGGGGAAAAACACCCAAGTCTGCCCGAGTTTTTGATGTTTCATAGGAAGTTGCTTTTGAGATTGAATATTGAGAGGAGTGGGGGTTTGTTCTCAGAAAATAAGTGTATGTATAGAAGTAATAATCATTGAAATAATATTATTAATGAAGCAACTAATGTTTATAGAAGACTTTGGTGTCATTTTTTTTTTCTTCTCAGTGTTTTACATGTGATAACTTGTTTACTCCTCATAACAGCCGTAAGAGATAGGTACTACAGACCAGGTAACCGAGGCAGAGAAGGGTTAGTTAGCTAGCTGTCTGTCACACAGTTAATAATGGTAGAGCCCAGCAGTTTGGAACCAGTTTCATTTGTGTGAAAAAGATGACCTGTATGGGGGATGGTAGAACCTGACGTGGTTGGATGTTAAGGTCTGTGGGTATTTGTGAGGGTTTTGGCTAGTTAGGAACTTATGGGTCAGATCATGACGAGCCTTGGAAGACATGCTAAGGAGTTAGAATTTTACTCTATAGGACCTGTATTTGTGTGTTTTTGAAAACAAGATCCAGAGCTTACCTTCATCAGAATCACTCTGGGTGCTTTGTATAGATACGCAGTCCCAGGTTCCACTTCAGATCTACTGAATCAGAATTTTCCTGCTCCAGAAAGTGGCCCAGGGGCTCGTGCCCTGATATGGTCAAGTGGTAAATTGGTCCCTAGTTCCCTAACAGCAGCTGCTGCTCTCATTTGCGCTGAATTTCTTGCTATTTAATCTGCTGAGTTGAAAATGAAAATTCATGTGAAGAAGCCTATGAGTTCTATTTTGTATGTGTTGGGTTTAATTTGCTAGCAGAATATCCTATTGAAAATGTGAGAGAGAAAAAAAAAGAAGAAGCTGCCTGCTTGATTTAAAGATTGGGAATATTTGAGTCTTGTGCTTCTGGCTGGTAGGAGATTCTCATGGATGTAGTTGAGATTACTCATTTGAAAAAATAGAGCAGAAAGCATTGAAATACAAAAGCAACATGAAATGTGAAATATCCAAAGAGATTAAGGAGACATCAAAAGCAAGTAGAGACCTGGGGAGAAGTGGAGTTCAAAACCCAAGGAAGGAGGGTTTTATGATATCTTTGTTTTTATTAACTGCATCTGAGAATTCATGTAAGAAAATAACTAGAAATAAGAAAGGCCGATGGTGACCTGGAGAAATAGAATTTTGGTGGAGTAGGAGTGGAAGGCAGATTTTAAGGTGCCTGTAAAGTTGATAGCTAGTGAAGACTGGTTAGATTATTCTTTATAAAAACTTAACTTTGAGAAGAAAAGTAGAGTGATAAAAAAGGCTACAAGGTAAAAGGAGAGCTTAAACATTACTAGGTTTTTCTTTTTTACACATTATACATTTATTGTAAGGATCGAAACAATATAGAGTTTCCTTTCATCCAATTACCAAAAGATAACAACTATTCAAGTTTGTCATTATTTTTCAAGCCATGTTTCTGTCTGTGTAGATATGCATTTATACATTTTTAACGAAAATATGTTTACAGCAGTCTGATTTTTTTGTATGTACCTTAATGTATCAGAAACACTTATCTCACTCAATACATATTATTTTACACCATTATTTTTTCATAGTTGCCAGGCATCATATGGTGTGTATGTAATAGTTGGTAAAATCCTATTATTGGCACTTATGGTTTGGGGGCACTTTTTCTTCTTAAATGGTACACCCGTTAATATCTTTGTGGGCAGATCTCTTCTCACTTGTGTAATTACAAATTTTGATTAATTTAAAATGATGTCATTGTTAGATTAAATTAATCGAGAAAGGTACCAAATGGACTGTGAGCTTATGGGATCCATAAATCATGTAGATGTGTTAGTCTTAGACGAAAGGAAGGAGATTTCCTTCTTTCTGGATGCCAGAAGAGAAGTATGAGCCTGTAGGTGGTTGGTGGAGAAACAATTGAGAGAATGCCTTGAGGGAGTAACCATATGATCGTTTATTGTATCTTAATGTGCATTGTGAAAGGGAAGGTATTAATAGTTAGAAGGTGTTGGAAAGATGTGAGGGGTTGAAAAGACTACAGAGAAGAAGCAGCAAAGGACCGTGTGAGCGGTGGGCTCTGGGGGCCACTGGGCTAAGTTGTGGGTAGCTGGCGTCACATTCCACCTGGCGTGCCCCTAGATTTAGTTCCTCTGTCTTTTCAGCAGCACTCAGAGCCCAGGGCTGGGAGTGGAGAATGGCCGGCATGAGTTAACCTGGTGGAGGGAGGCAGGCATGGGAGAGCTGGGAGTGCCCGGCAGAGGAGGGGAGGGTGGTGTGTAGAGAGCAGTTCAGTTCAGTCCAGTCGCTCAGTCGTGTCTGACTCTGCGACCCCATGGACTGCAGCACGCCAGGCCTCCCGGTCCATCACCAAATCCTGGAATTTTCCCAAACTCGTGTCCATTGAGTCAGTGATGCCATCCAGCCATCTCATCCTCTGTCATCCCCTTCTCCTCCCACCTTCAATCTTTCCCAGCAGCAGGGTCTTTTCAAATGAGTCAGCTCTTCACATCAGGTGGCCAAAGTATTGGAGCTTCAGCTTCAGCATCAGTCCTTCCAGTGAACACCCAGGACTGATCTCCTTTAGAATGGACTGGTTGAATCTCCTTGCAGTCCAAGGTACTCTCAAGAGTCTTCTCCAACACCACCATTCAAAAGCATCAATTCTTTGGCGCTCAGCTTTCTTTATGGTCCAACTCCCACNCTGATACTTCTCCCGGCAATCTTGATTTCAGCTTGTGCTTCCTCCAGCCCAGCGTTTCTCATGATGAACTCCACATATAAGTTAAATAAGCAGGGTGACAATGTACAGCCTTGACGTACTCCTTTTCCTATTTGGAACCAGTCTGTTGTTCCATGTCCAGTTCTAACTGTTGCTTCCTGACCTGCATATAGGTTTCTCAAGAGGCAAGTCAGGTGGTCTGGTATTCCCATCTCTTTCAGAATTTTCCACAGTTTATTGTGATCCACACAATCAAGGCTTAGGCATAGTCAATAAAGCAGAAATAGATGTTTTTATGGAACTCTCTTGCTTTTTCGATGATCCAGCAGATGTTGGTAATTTAGTTATAGGAGTAAACAAATACATAAACAAAGTATAAGATTAGGTAGATACTCAACATCCAAGAGGGCTCTTCCAGGAACTGCTCCAGAGGCTCTTGGCTATTGGAAGGTATCTTTGGGATAGATGCTGTCAGAGCAATAAGAGGCAGAAGCAACCATTTTATTAAAAAAAAAAAAATTATTGAGATAATAGAAATAAATGATTGTAGTTTTAAACTTGTGATATTAAGAACCTACTACCGTGCATTCAGTATATGCCAAATACCTATTATGGACTTGAATTCTGTCAAAGCACCTCAGTGTATTTGTAATTTAGCAAATTCCAAAAATCTGAAGCCATTTAAAAAAATAAGATTTCAGAGCTTGCTCCAAGTTTTTCTTCCTTCTCATGCTCACTGTCTTTCACTTTCACTTCTCTCTCTCTCTCTCTCTCTTTTTTTTTTGGCGTGTTTTAACATTTATTATGTACTGCATGTGGTACACTTACTCTCATTTCTATTTAAGCTTGGTTCTTTGTTCTTTTTTTAGCCCTACCTATTAGGTCCTTTAGCTTTAATCATCCATGTCTATTTCTATTAGATTGTTTCCCTAAGGACTCTGTAAGTGAAACTGATTCAGATTTTACAGCCCTAGTGATTTTCCTTCTGGTGTACAACCCTGAAGATGCTATACATCACAGGAGCTGATGAATCATTTTGTAGGGCTTTTGTTTTCTATTTTGTATTTGAAAAATTAGGCATGATCATGAACATGGGAATGTCTCCTAATATCATGAGGATAATACAACCATAAAATAAAATCGCCCATGTTAGCTTTGGTCTCTGAAAAAAAAAAAAAGCATTATATTGTGATTTTGAACAGAGTTCCCCAGAGAACACTCATTCATGTAAAATTTCACTTCTGTAAATTTTCATTGCTTGTACTGGAAGCTAAAATTACTCTGCACCTGCTGCTAGTGTCTGGCATTGTCCTGGGGTCTTTACACCTGTTAAGCCATTAAATCATCACAGCGGGCTGGTAAGGTAGATCTGGATTCCCCCATTTTACTGAAAAGAGATGGGAGCTGAGTGTATAGAAATTACTTTTCTTATGCCACCCAGCTCAAAGTTGGAATTTGATCCAGTTTGCTTGGCGTAACCACAGCAGACTCCCTAATTGAAGATAGACATGGGACTGTACTAAGACTTCCTTTTGGTTCTAAACATTGATTCGAATGAAAAATGAATCCAAGTGCCGTAGGTTGAGATGGTAAGCTGTTGGGAGTCAATTCAGCTCAGCACTGAGCATAATCTTTGGCAAATTCCCAGGCTTCTGTCACATAGTACTGCCAGATAAAGGTTTGCCCTGGTCATCCATAATTTCCTTTCTACATAGTATCATTCCATTGTAAGGAAATGAATTGTGGGAAGATGAATTCACACGGGGTCATAGTATATATTTCCTCCAGCTTGTTTGAGGCATGGTTATTTTATCTTCTAATTTTTGGCATTTGATTCAGGGCCCAAAGCTGGGCTCTTGGCTGGGGTCCAGCATCTGCCATTTGTTCCTGCTTTTCCTTCCCATTACATATCTCCTCACTGATGTTTGCTCATATTTTATTACTTAATTCGATCCCTCTCCTCTTCAGTCTATCCTAAATGTTTCCAATCATAGTAATTTTCTTGAAATACTAATTTTTACCTAAAATACCACTACGCTTCATACTCTGACTGCACTTACATAATAATAATCTTGAACTGACAAAATTACAGAGATGGAGAACTAATTAGTGGCTGCCTGGGTTTAGGGATGTAGGTATAAAGGGAGGTAAGTATGACTCTAAAGAGGGAGATGCCAAATCGTTCTGTGTCTTGATTTGCGGTAGTGGGTACATGATGCAAATGTGAACAAATGACATATACACTAGTGTTGATTTCCTCCTTTTGATGTTGTACTATCAGCACAGAAGATGTAATCAGTGGATAAACATGAGACTTCTCTGCACTATCTGGGTAACTTCACGTGACTCTATAATTATTTAAAAATAAAAAGGAAAAAAAAAGCGTCTGATGTGCTTTAAAATATTCAGATTTCTTGATCTGTCATATTCATTATATTTGATATTCTTTGTTTCCCTCTGAATTAATAATTTAGTCATGTTTTTTTCTACCTGAATCTTATTTGGGATTAACACAGTGTTTGACTTTTAGGAGTTACTGAGAAATGATTCTTGAATTAATTGAACAATTAAATATTCTTTATGAAAGAACCAGCATATCAGTGCTTGGTCTCATATTAACCATCTTTCTTTCCTACTGTCCTCTTTATTTAGTCTTTCTTGTCCCTGACTAATTACTTTCCAAGGACTAGAAAAACATGCCAGGGATTTGACTGGTGGAGTCCTGGAGACTTGGGCTTGACTGGGAGAGTTGCATTGCCTGTGGTGAAGGTAACAGAGTCCAGTCACAAATTCTAAACGGCAGTGGCTTTTTTGAGGACTTAAGATTTAGTGTTTTAAGGACAAGATGAGCCAGGAAGACCAGGATATAAACTAGTGAACCCTGAACATCTATGCATTCACATTTATTAAGACTAGTTTTATAGCCCAGTATGTGACTTATCTTGGTGGACATTTTACCCATGTGTATCTAAAGAGAAAAAGATAGTCTTTTGAATATCTTTTGTGGTTGTAATTTTCTATGTAAATGTACTTCAAATCATCTGTGTCTTAAATGATCTTTTTCTTTGGAGGGGAGTGGTTCTGTCAATTTCTCATACTATGTGGAATTGTCTGTTTTTCTTTTTCATACTGTCAGGTTTTGTCTCACGTGTTTTGAAGCTCTGTTATTAGGTACATACACATTTGTGATTATTGTGCCTTCATCCTGATGGATTAATCCTTTGGATTAATTCATTGATCCAAAAGGATTAATTAATGATATCATTATGAATGATATCTTCGTGTCTGTCTTGATGTCTTTGTTATTAAACAGTTCAGTCTTCTTATGCTTACCGTTTGCATGGTATATCTTTTCCATTAAAATTTTTTCAATCTACCTGTTTTTATTTAGTGTGGGTCTCTTAAAGACAGCATGGAATTGGATCTGGCTTTTTAAATCTATCTATCCATCTTTGCCCTTTATTCAGCGTGTTTGCTCCGTCGGCATTTAAGGCAATTCTTGCTATGGTAGGATTCATACTATTTAGTATTTGTTTTCTATTTGTTCCTTGTGTTTTGTTCTTCTGTTCCCGCTTTCTTTGGGGTTAAAGGTTCCAGAATGATTTTAGAACTCCATGTAATTGATTATTGTCTTTACTCTTATTTTGGGCTTGCTCTAGGAATTAAAATGTATATTCTTACAATTTCTTAAAGGTATTATTTAGGGTTACTGTAATACCATTTCCCATAAGATTAAGGACCTTGAAGCTATATATATATGACCATTTAACCCTTCCCACATATTATTCTGTAACTGCCATGGGTACTATATTTACATGTTATAAATCACACAGAGCAGAATTTTTACTTTAAACACCCATGTGTATTTTTAAAACATTATGAGAAATACAGTCTTTTATATTTTGTCAAACAAAGCATGACAGTTTCTGGCGCCCTTCATTCCTTCTGGGTATTTGAAATTCTAATTCTCAGTTAGGCTGGAGAACTTTGTTTGGGATTTCTTATACTTTAAGTCTGCTGAGACATATTTCCACAGTTTTCCTTTATCTGAAAAATTCTTTATTGGCCTTCATTTTGGACAGATTTATGGCCTGGGTAAAGAATTCTTGGTTCATAGCTGTTGCTTCCCGTTCCCTCCTCCCGCCTCCGCCCCCTACTTTACTTTTCTCCTGTCCTGAGTCCTCTGTAGTTTCTTACAAAAACTTAACATTGATTCTTATTTCCCTGTATGTAATGTGTCTTTTGTTTCTCTTCTGTGAAATTTATCTCTTTGTATTTGTTTCTCAGCAGTTTGATTATGTGTGCCTGGAAGTGGATGTCTTTGCCCTTATCTTGTTTGGAGTTTTCTGAGCTTCTTCAGTTTACACGTCTATGTCTTTCACCCAAATTTGGAAATTTTCAGCTTTATTTTTCTGCATTATTCTCTCTTTTCATCTTCTAAAGCTCCGATTATATAAAATATTTGCTATTTTCTTAGTGTCCCACAAGACCCTGATTGTCTTTTTATATTGTTTCTTCTTGAGATTGGATTTTCCTTCACATCCTTAACCGTACTTACTTACCCTTTTGACATTATTGAAGGATAATCTCATACATGAGTCAAATTTTTTCTTGAAGTAGGTTCAAGGTTTTTTTTATTTATTAATACGTCAAGTAATTTGGACTGTATTGACTTTGTGAATGATGCTTTATAAAGGCTCTGTATTCTGTAAGTTTCTTCAAAGACAATTGATCATTTTTGGTCTGAACAGGTAGTTATTTTGGTTGAACTTGAACTCAGTTTTGACTTTTCTGTGACTGTGAAAACTATTCTTTCTTTAAGCCCATATGATAGTGTCAGCCTATGTACTGCAGCCCCACTGATCCATTCACAAAGTTAATACTGAATATGTGCTGAATATCATGCATATGTGTCTAGCATAGGTAACTGTGCTGAAAATACAAATATCAATGGACCTTAATTTCAAGGAACTTGCAATCTAGTTGATAAAGGAGAATAAACAAAGTATGACAAATCCCCATGTGTCATGAGATAAGTACATAGAAACAGTGAGGTTACCGAGAATGGAGTTGTTAAAAGTGATTTTTAAAACAACCCAATCCTTCTGAATACAGGAGGTAGTTTATTTACTATATACAGTGATGATGAGAGATTGGTTTATGAATACCTATTAGTTACACTGTCACCATTTTGTTAATTCTTTAAAGTAAAGGACCTGTTTTAAAAAGCACAACATATTATGAAAAGGCAATATTAAAAATAAATGTTTAAATTTATAAATGTTTAGATCCTTAAGTGCCTTACTACATGGGAGAATACTTCATGTTTGGTAAGAAAAGATGATTTGATAAAACCTACACAAACAATGCACATGGTTATAAACAACCGAATGTTAGACACTGCTGAGATAAAAAGACCTAGCTATATTAAAAAAAGTATCACAAAAGATTTATATTACTATGTCATGTATTTTAAAAATCTGTAAGATTCCTGTGTCAAATATCTAATCCATCTTGATTTCTGTTTATACTTGTATCTGTATAAATTAATGAGTAACTTGAGGTTGGTTTTTACTGTGTAAAAGCATGTCTATCTTAGTAGTAACTTGAGCCTATCTTTTCTTTCTCCCCACTCCTTGTTTTAACAGTGTATCCTATTCAGTACATGTATCTGAAGATTACCCAGGTATGTTTTTCTTCTTTTTATTACAAATATTTATGCCATGATTCCTTTGAATATTTTTTTCTTCTGGAGATGTGAAATGTATTTAAATATATCCAGGGGTGAATCACTGGCAGGGGAAGACTACAAGGTATAATTCTGTTGATTGCCTGCTAGGTACATGTCTTACTTGAGATGCCGTCCAGAATCAAAATAGTTTCCCTGTGAAAACTATTCTTTCTTTAAGCCCATATGATAGTGTCAGCCTATGTACTTACCTCATTATGGTTAAAATAAAGGTTCTCTAAACTGGTTTAGTTGTGGGTTTGGGGAAATCATTTGGTTTCTCATAACCTAAAAATAATAGGTAGGAGCAACAGCTAAAATAATAGCTAAAAGTAATAGTAATAGTTGAAAATAACAGACCATTCTCAATTTCTCTAAGTCTATGTGTATGTGATAACATGCTCAGTTGTGTCCTACTCTTTGCAACCCCACCAACTGTGGCCCTCCAGGCTTCTCCATCCGTGGAATTCTCCAGGCGGGAATACTGGAGTGGATAGTCATTCCCTTTTCTAGGGGATCTTCCTGACCCAGGGATCGATCCTGGGTCTCCCACATTGCAGGCAGAGTCTCTCTATCTGAGCCACCAGGGAAGCCCTTCTCTAAGTGTATATATAATTAAACAATGCTTACAACCACCCTATGAGATTGTTACCATAATATCCCCATTTTACAGATGAATGATGACAGTGCTATTAAGGGGAAGAGCTGTAATTTGAACTCAATAGTCCAGAGCCCATGGATCGTACCACTAGGCTGCCCTGGGCTTCTTACATGTGCACAGCTGTCCTCCCTGTGTGTCCTGAAATCAATTACTAGGTCCACAAACACTTGTGCATAAAACGCAGAATGTAAGATCACTATAGATTCATTTTTTTATGCATCAAACCAGTGTCTTTCTTCAAGGCCATATTCAGTCTTACTTTCTGGACTCACTGTAATCTCACCAGAGCCCAGGGTGTGTTTGCCAACATCTGTCCTAATAATTTGAAGATATGAACAAAATTTGTTTATCTTTAGTTCTTTTCTCACAAATGATATGTATAATTTTATCTTGAGTAACAGCATGAGCTCTGTAGACTTAGTGAAGATTGAAACTGTCTTGATTAGGGCTTCCTGGGTAGCTCGGCCAGTAGAGACTCCTCCTGCAATGCAGGAGACCCTGGTTTGATTCCTGGGTCAGGAAGATCCCCTGAAGAAGGGATAGGCTACCCACTCCAATATTCCATGGCTTCCTTGGTGGCTTAGATGGTAAAGAATCCTTCTTCAATGTGGAAAACATGGGTTTGGTTGCTGGGTTGGGAATGTCTCCTGGAGGGGGGCAAGGCAACCCACTCCAGTATTCTTGGCTGGAGAATCCCCATGGACAGAAGGGCCTGGCAGACGACAGTCCATGGGGTCGCAAAGAATCAGACACAAGCACACAGTTTACCCCAGAAAGTGTAATGCAGGAATATATTGTTTATCATACACTATATGATACATACACTATATGATACATACATTTTATCTGCTTATATTTCATGTATATACTTTTTACTCCAGTATTCATTCCTAATAAAATCTGATGGTTACCAAACTGACCTATTTGTGTTATAACTTAAAGTCATAGTTCTAATTCCTATTTAAATCTAACTATTTTGTTCATTTACTGTGTATATTGAGATCATAATTTCTGTATAAAATAAGTAGATTGCTATAAGTTTGATTATATGTATTTTAAATATTAAAAAAATAATTAATAATGCGGTGTCAGAATATTGTAAAATTTATTTCTTTAGCTTTTAACCTAAGCATTTCCTGTAGCAGTTTACATTCTGCATTTAACCTTTTGGTAAAATCAAATTTAATATTTTAAAATAATTTTCATAAATCACAAATTCCCTTACAGTTACTTTGCTATGATCTCCATATATTTTAAGCGCAGCATTCTATAAAACTATTGTACAATTTTATAAGGAGAGTTATTCATTATTAAATATATACCTATTTTTAATAGCAGTATCAAAAGTATTCTAGGCAGATATTATTGGAAGAACCAAGACATGAACTATATAAAGAAAAAAAAGTTTTTGGATGATTTTGCAATCAGCCCTCTCCCTTATGATATAGTATGCTTTGATGCTGAATGTTTGCTTAACTGTTAGGAAAATAAAAGCCCTACTTTTTTATTGTTCAGTTCAGTTCAGTTGCTCAGTCGTGTCCGAGCCTCTGCGACCCCATGGACTGTAGCACGCCAGGCCTCCCTGTCCATTACCAACTCCCAGAGCTTGCTCAAACTCATGTCCATCGAGTTAGTGATGCCATCCAACCATCTCATCCTCTGTTATCCCCTTCTCCTCTTGCCTTCAACTTTTTATTGTAACTATAATTATTGTGTGTTTCATCTGAGGTAGCTTCTAGAGATGTCAGCCATGAGTGATGCAGGACTTTTAAGTCAAGGTGATAGAAATAATGCCACAAATCAAAGCCCAACTGAAGACAGTAAGTGAATTATTCTGTAGGGTAGAAAATATGATGGTGCCTTTAATTAAGTGAACCAAATATTTAGCTCCCTCTTGTGGCCACGGGGTATTATTCTGGTTTTTCTCATCATACAAGAGCCCCACTTGGAACTACAGTATACAGAAATTGAAATTGAAAATAAAGTATTGGTTATCATTGTGCTTTTTTAAAATTGAATTTTATTCATGAAACAAGTTAGTAGTGAATTTCCAATATAATTTATTAAAAAAGTATATAAATAAAACGAAGATGGAGAGACAGGATCGGCAAATTTGGGGATAGAACCAAGTATTTTCATATACCTGATTGAATTTATTCTAAATATAATCTATGTATAGACAGAACAAGTGTTATCATGCCGTTTATATGTGAAGAAGTGTGCTGAGAGAGGCTAAATATTCCCCAACGCCGTGTAGTTTTGCTGGTAACCAAGGCTCTAACTCAGTTCTGATTCCTGTCACTTCTGAAGATACTTCTGGAGAAGAAGTAGTAGCAGTATTTTTATGGAGCTTTCTTCAAAGTGAATATTACTGTGATAATATTTCCCCATTACTAAATTTAATTCTAGTTATTTATACTAGGAGTTCAGTTAATATGCTTGGTTTTTCATATATATATATATATATATAAATTATATGCTTGCTTTTCCTTCCAGTATTCATACCTGTATTTTTTCTCCTCTTGCACTAGCCAGAACTTCCAGAATGATTTTTAATAATAGATATGAAAGTTGGCAGCTTCCTTCCTTTTCTCAAAATTAGTGAGCTTGCTTCTAGTCGCTTTTAGAAAAGCAGGTATCATTCCTTTTCTCATTTACCAAGCTTTTTCTTTTTAAAGAATGAATATTTACAGTTTATCCAATTCTTGTTTGGCATCAAATGAGGTATCATATATGGTTTCTCCTCTGAACAAAAGGTGACAAGTTATATTAGCAGATATTTTAATGTTGCTCTATAAGAGTTATGTGTATTTTGTCATATATTCTGTTATTAAGCCTTCAGATTGCTGAAGAGATTAAACTGTTCTTTGGCATTTGATAGAACTTGCTAGCAAATCTATCTGAGCCTGGTATGTTTTTAGAGATTGTTCTAGGGCAGTTATATTTTTCTGCCATGATTAGTGATCTGTTCTTCTTCTTTTTTTTTTTCTATTTCTTTAGCCAATTTTTAACATGTGTTCTTCCTGAAGGTTCACTATGTTGGAGAAATGTCCAAATTTCTTTTAGCAATAAGTTTTTTTTAATAGTCGTCAATCTTAAATCTAAAAATCCGCATCTCTGTGATTATTTCCCCTTCCTTATTTATATTATTTTATATTTGTTTTTGTCTTTCCCCCCATTTGTTTTTCTTCTAAAATGTTTTTCTATTTTTAAAATTATTTCAAACAAATAGCTCTTTTATGTTGCTTCAAATTTCTAAATTCAGTAATCTTGATAGTACTTTTCTTAATTCCTTCTGACACTGTTCCTCAGGCTTTCCCCCCAACCCTGCTTTTTCTGAATTTATGGCTTAATGATTATCTTATCATTTAAGTTTGAAAATACAGTACAGAATTTTTTTATCTTATGAACATGTATCAGCATAATCTTCCCAATTCAAGATTATGCCATCTTATTTATTTCCTTAGGAGCAGATTTGCTGTTTTATAATTTAACCTATTAAGTTACCTGTGCCATCTATTGAAATTCATTTCCTAGTTTGTTTTTGTGAAAATGAAAATTTAGAGGGTCTTTAAGGTTTAGGTATACAAAATGACATGTATATAAATGCAATATATATATTGGCTTTTCAAAATAGTGAAGAAATAGAGCAGCCTTCTGATTATCTGTACTTCTTCATGGAGTTTATACTGTAGACAATTCTCTGTTTTTTAAAGTTAATTATATTACAAATCAGGCTTCCCAGGTGGCACTAGTGGTAAAGAAACCGCCTGTTAGGCAGGATACCTGGGTTTGATCCCTGGGCCGGAAAGATCCTTTGGAGAGGGCTTGGCAACCCACTGAAGTATTCTTGCCTGGAGAATTACATGGACAGAGGAGCTTGGCGGACTACAGTCCACGGATTGCAAAGAGTCGGACATGACTGAAGCAACTTAGCACACATGCATGTATATTACAAATCATAGGTTGTGACTCTGTTGTGACAGACCAGCAGAATTCTTTCTTGTGGGTTACCACCTTTAATTAGGACGCTTGCCTACTGGAGGGGATGAATTCTCTCATTTCTCTAGTTTTTGATATTAAAAAAATAGCAAAGCACTGATGTTTGGACTCAGACAGTTTCACCACTTACTATGCTATGTGTAAACTTTAATTACTGAAATAACTTGGGTGAATTAATTTCTCTGAGTCTTGGTTTCCTCATCTTTAAAATAGGGATGATATTGATAATTGACTGGGTTGGATGGTTTATATGAATATCATATATGGGGGAAATATACAGATTATGTTATAAAATCGATACAGTTATTATCTGTAATTATTTCTAAGAAGTTACATGATGGCTTAAATTAGAAATAGAATGAAATAAAATAAAAGCAGTGGTTTAAAACACGTGTTTTCATAGCTCTCTACTCATCTGTCCTCTGTCCACAGAATTGGCAGTAATGCTTGCATAGTCTGGCAGGGAAGGGAAGAGAAGAGAAAATATTCATATTGGTAACAGCCTTTAACAAGGATCTATATAGCTTCTCTACAAAATGTACACATTAAAGAACCTAATTGTCCCCAGAGGCTTTTAGAAAAGAAAGTGGACTCACTCAGTCATGTCTGACTCTGTGACCCCATGGACTGTAGCCTACCAGGCTCCGCCGTCCATGGGATTTTCCAGGCAAGACTACTGGAGTGGGCTGCCATTTCCTTCTCCAGGGGATCTTCCCAACCCAGGGATCAAACCCAGGTCTCCTGCATTACAGACAGGTGCTTTACCACCTNTGTAGCCTACCAGGCTCCGCCGTCCATGGGATTTTCCAGGCAAGACTACTGGAGTGGGCTGCCATTTCCTTCTCCAGGGGATCTTCCCAACCCAGGGATCAAACCCAGGTCTCCTGCATTACAGACAGGTGCTTTACCACCTGAGCCATAAGCTTTTAGAAAGAAAAGAAATTGTCAGCCCTAAACTCAAGTAGGAGAATTGCAGAGAAGGAATTTGAGCTTGAAAGAATTCTGTCTGTCACTGACTCATTCTGTTACTTTAAATGCATTGTTTACCCTTTTTGTGTACTATTTTCCTACATCTAAACAAAGATGAGTATTATTACAGATGTCAAAATAGTTTGAGGAAGATTTAAAAATGGTTAGTTAAACAACAACAAAAGAAAACACAGAATCCATTCAGACAGCTGGGATGCTCCTCAAAGCTCCCCCATCAGCAAACCTCTTCATTTTATAACTAAGCAGAACTTTAGGCTTAGATTTAAAGAGATCAACAGCTAATTGGTAGCAGAGTCTAGACTTGAAATGCTTTGTCTGCTCTTACATTTCTCTTCTTGACCTGGATATTCCTCTGTGATCTGGCCTGTTGTATTGTAATGGTGATTTAATGGATACTATTATCCATTAAAACTGAAACATTTTGGTTTGGGTAAATTAAGCCAAAAGCAGAAATGGGAAGTGTTCTGATGCTTAGATACTAATCAAAATACACCCAGTGGAAGATCTCTTTAAAAATGTTATGTTGAATGCATAATCCTGTCTTTTAGTATTATGCAACATTTATTTACCAAATTATATTCTCTTGACTCACACCTCACTTCCAGTGTCATCACTTTATTTAAGCCATTTGATCCTCTAAATTGAATTATTCACTTCCTTGTTTTCTTAAACAGAAAATTCTAACTTATTTGCTTCTTGATGTTTTAGCAGAAACCTCCTCATTCCATGACACCAAGATATTCCATGATACTGTGTCCACTTTACAGATTTTTCTGTATCTTCCCTTCTAGTTGGTGGTTAGCTGCTGCTTCTGTTGTTTTAATGCTCATTTTCTTCACAGGTTTGCTTCAAGGAATCCATTGTGCATAGGGAAAGCCTAAATAAATTGATTCCATATAAATAAATCAGTGAGGCTCTGAATGAGGGTTAAGAAATTTAAAAACTGGGTTTAAGAGCAGCTTTTGATCCTCACTTGAACATGTGAGGTTACTAACAGAAGAGACTTCAGATAAGCACTCAAAGTTTCACCTAATATGACAAGACAGTAATTAAAAGTTATATAAAATCTGTTTCTTAATCTGGGGTCTCACTAGATAAACACAGAAATCTCACACCCTCCTAGATGCTAGTTGAAAAAGAAATAAGGAAAAATTTGTAATCAAAACAAAGTAATGAAGCAAACCTACTTGGTTTCAAGTCCAACCCACCCCCATCACCTCTCACCTTCCTCAATAACTTAAAGCTTTATAACTCTGAGTCTTCTGTGGCTTCGCTGTGAAAACGTATCACTTTCACTTTACTCACTCCTCAAGGCCTAAAAACAGTACAGGTGTATCTTTGGAAATAATGACTTAGCTTGATAGCTCTCACTGCACTGACACAATATTATGAAAACTTGGCTCAAGATCTTTTATCATGTATTCATAAGTCATCTGAACACTCATTTCTCCTAGCAGAAATTGATGCAGGCTTCTATTATTTGTTGAATGTATTTTATACTTTCATTATATATATATATGTTTACATTTTTATACATCACTGATGAGCATATTTTAGGACCATTATTTAAGGGTCTGTTTAACTTTGTTGAATAGTTGTGTCACAGATGCCCTGTAATCATCAGTGAGCAAAAAATATAGCAACTGTGTATTATGTTACAAGATGTGTGTGCCGTTGTGCTGTGCTCAGTCCTGTCTGACTCTTTGTGACCCCTTTTACTGTAGCCTGCCAGATTCCTCCTGGAATTTTCCAGGCAAGAATACTGGAGTGCTTTGCCATTTCTTCCTCTAGGGGATCTTCCTGATCCAGGGACTGTACCTGCGACTCTGATGTCTCCTACCTGGCAGGCAGATTCTTTACCACTGTGCCACCCGGGAAGCCCCAGATATTATCATGTGCTGTGCTGTGCTTAGTCACTAGTTATGTCCGACTCTTCGCGACTCCATAGACTATAGCTTGCCAGGCTCCACTCTCCATGGGGATTTTCCAGGCAAGAATACAGGAGTAGGTTGCCATGCCCTTCTCTAGGAGATCTTCCCAACCTCAGCATAGAACCCAGATCTCCCACCTTCCAGGCAGATTCTTTACCATCTGAGCCACCAGGGAATTCTAAGAATACTGGAGTGGGTATCCTATCTCTTCTCCAGGGGATCATCCTCACCCAGAAATTGAACCGGAGTCTCCTGCATTGCAGGCAGATTCTTTACCAGCTGAGCTACCAGGGAAGCCTAGATATTACCATAGACTTATACCAATATTGCAAAGGATGTTCTTCCATGAGTTGAGGCAACCAGTCACTTCCAAATGATCCATTACTGCATGAAATGTTAGAGATGTGTTTGAATGGTCTCTATCCAAAGTCTGTACTTCTCCAGGAGATGCAAGCATCTTTAAAGAAACATTTATAATTAATTTGCACATTATTAATGTGCAAGGAAACCTGTAATTTCCTTCACTTTCTTTCCAGATTAAATCAGAATAATAGTGTGCAGCTCATGAGTGTTGGAAGTGATGTTGCTATTCCTTAATTGTTTTTAATAAAGGTTGTACTTTTTCAAGTTACTATGCCGTTAGTTGTCTATATTTCTTTGCAGATAATACATACGTGTCAAGTTCAGAAAATGATGAAGATGTATTAGTTACTACAGAGCCAATTCCCGTAATTTTTCATCGACTAGCAACAGGTAATGGGATACACTATTTTCTTAAGTTCCTGGTTAATACTTTGTTGATTGTAGGTAGCTTTGTTTTTTGGTTTCTTTTAACCCATATAATAGATATTTATCTTTGAAATCTATAAGCCTGGTTCTCTGTGCAAATTTTCTATTTAACATCACTAGTTTGTTTCTCAACAGTGTTTTAAATGCATAAAGTAGTACTTTTTAAAAGTCCCATTTAAACACATTATGTTGATATTTGCTTGTGAAAATATTTCATGCATAACAATACTGCTAGACAAACTGAATGTTTAAAAAACATAACACAAGATAGATCCCATGAACTATATAGTGAGAGCTGAAGGAATTTGTACTGTGGCCACTTTAGTCTGACCACATTTTTATGGGCAATGAACAATCAGAATAGTTTGTATAAATTCTCGAACATAAGATCATTTCTAAATATTTCTTAATTCTCTTGCAAAAAAGAATCATCTTTGGATGTTTTTATACTGAAACTTATAAATGTTTGGTAAATAGTACACTGAAAACTAAAATGATCCTTTAATTATATTCCAGAATTAAGAAAGACAAATGACATTAACTGTTGCTTATCCATAAAATCCAAATTGCAGAAGGAAAATGGCGAGGTATGTAAGTTACATTTTATGTTTTATTATGTTTCTTCAAAACAGTATAGATGTATTTGAAATTTACCATGTATTTGTTGTTAATACCATCATTGTTTAAATTAAGATTGCATGTAGTGAATGAAGTTCATGCTGCTGGCTTAGGGATTTATGTATGGGAAAGATAGCGTCCTAAAATTAACTACCTTTAAAGTAACAGAACATCTGATTTAAATCTAAATAAAGTGTGTACAAAACCTAACTTATTTTCTGCATTTTCATCTGATAACGTAGTTGACTGAAGAACACTTAAGTAGCATAGTTAGAATAACTGTGGTATACATAATTTTGATGAGACCTTTAAAATTTTATCTGTAAAAGATGATCTTTCTAGTTAAAGGAGCACAGAGCTTGGGTATAATCTTACTATTTTGGGCCAGTGTTAAAAGAACAATAGCACCTTTAGGAAATTTACTTCAATCTGTAAATAAATACTGGGACATTAATCAAACAAAATGATGGTGGGACCGACAATTCTTTGGTTTTAAAACTACACACTGGGACTTGCCAGGTGGTCCATTGGTTAAGACTTTGCCTCCCAATGGTGGGGACATGCCTTGTAGCCATTAAAAACAACAGTAACAACATAAAAAAAAGCAGAAGCAATATTGTAATAAATTTAATAAGGAGTTTTAAAATGGTCCACATCAAAAAAGAAAAAAGAAAAGGGTCAAGTAATCTTGTAATAAAACAAAAACTACGCACCGAATGCCACCTGCTTTCCTTTTAGTGTTATACCATTCATTCTGTGCTTCAGTAGCCAAAGTGAGCACCACTAATTTAGCATTATCATTGCTAAAACCATAAACTATGTTTTATAAAACCTACATTCCCTTTTCGGAGAAGGCAATGGCACCCCACTCCAGTACTCTTGCCTGGAAAATCCCATGGATGGAGGAGCCTGGTGGGCTGCAGTCCATGGGGTCGCGAAGAATCGGACACGACTGAGCGACTTCACTTTCACTTTTCACTTGTCATGCATTGGAGAAGGAAATGGCAACCCACTCCAGTGTTCTTGCCTGGAGAATCCCAGGGATGGGGGAGCCTGGTGGGCTGCCGTCTATGGGGTCGCACAGAGTCAGACACGACTGAATCGACTTAGCAGCAGCAGCAGCAGCACATTCCCTTTTCTAGGTTTTTGTTTTGTTTTGTTTTCTTTAATAATTTGAAATTTGGTCTAGAAAGTTAGGAATGATCAGAAAACATCAAGTTAATAGATTTCTGTGTCTAAATGCAGCTACCTTTCTCTTAATTATTTTAACAGGGCCCTGGGACAGGAATAGTTACTTTCGATGAATTTTGTCATTTGTACTTGAGACACATCACAGATATGGTTCAGTTAATTAGAAACTCATACTAAAAGTATATTCAAGTAAACATCCTTTTGAAAATTGAAATTTAAAGCAAATAATTTCTACACACTGAAAGTTATCTTTGTAATGTATTTGTATGTATATGCATAATTTGATTTTTATATTATTAGATTCAAAGTGCCCTTTCTTTCATAACCATTATGTGGAGTTGTCAGTGAAAGTGAGAACAGTCTGGGATAAATAGTGCTGAGGAATTTTTTAACAAAAAATTGAATCAGTGTGAGCTTGTCAGAGGTTTTATCAGAACAAAACCAAAGTTGTAATTGATGAACGTAGTTTTTATATACATCAAATATTAAATCATAAAACTCAAGACCAGGTACAGCTTCATGCACCCACCACAAAACTTATCTGTTACTATCTTTCATTTTTGGTTTGCATTGCACCAAGAATGCTTTTATTTAAAATTCATGTGATATATACATAAGACCTACCTTTTATGTCCATTCATTACCTTTTTTTCAGGAGGAAAAACTAGTTTGACCATTAAAATTGTCTTCTTACTCTATTATTTTAAGGAGTCGAGACAGAACAGCACAGTGGAGGAAGACTCTGAAGGAGATAATGATTCGGAAGAATTTTATTATGGAGGACAGGTGAGCACACGAGGCTCTCCAGACACCCACTCAAAGGCAGAGACAGCCGCACATGCTTTAGCAGAAATCTGCGCTTGTCATCCAAAAGGCTTATGTGTTCTGCAGCGCTCAGTTAACTAACAAGGACATTCATATAATTTATCGGTCGCTCATTCTCTGTACAGTTTTAGAAATTAAGGTTGCTTTTGCAGTTCTTTGACTGTGATCATTTATTTACATTGAAATCATCTGCCATCATTACAGATATTTTGCAAACAGCATCTTATTACGCTTTTAACTTTTACATCTATCAAGCATGTTGTGCTCAGACAGTGTTTTGAAATGGTGACACTAATAAAAGCATGGATTGCTTTCAATGGAAGATGATTAACCTTTATAAAAATTGATGGGCCCTTATTATGGAGCATCTTCATTATTTGTATTTACTGTCTTCCTTTCCCTTCTATATGAACGTAAAGTGTTGATCAGTTATGACAAAGAAACATCATAAATTATATACATGGAAATGGCACTGCTACACATGCATGTATTATATGAAATAATTCATTATATTTTTCTAGGATAATGTTGAAATTTCATACTGAGCATTCGATTTTAGGATATGGCTGTGTCTTGTTCTGTTTTTGTAAATTTGATCAAAATATGCTTTGTAATTTGGATAGAATAATGGAAAGGTAATTTGTTAAAGAGATGCTTTAAAGCCAAAGTTGTTATTATTATGTAAAGAATGCAAATCGATTTTTTCATTTAGAATAAAAAATTAGTAATTTGGTCTATCAAGCATATGCAAAGCAGTAGAGGTATGGGTGGACATGAACAAAACTAGAATTCTTCTCTCCAGGAATGCCTTACTAGAAATGGGGCATTTTTCCTAAGATTCTATAACCAGATAACACTTCAACAGTATTTAAAATAATTCTTCTAGTTTTGATTTTTGTTTACACTACTAATTCTTACAGAGGGGAAGTGAATGCTCTTTTCTCGGTCTAGAAGTTTTTCCAGATTATCTGCCATTTACTTCACTCATTTTAACAGTGGCATTGTCTTCGTATCAAAGTCGTCAGATAATAACTTTTTAAGCATAATGAATTATANTAACTTATTTTCTGCATTTTCATCTGATAACGTAGTTGACTGAAGAACACTTAAGTAGCATAGTTAGAATAACTGTGGTATACATAATTTTGATGAGACCTTTAAAATTTTATCTGTAAAAGATGATCTTTCTAGTTAAAGGAGCACAGAGCTTGGGTATAATCTTACTATTTTGGGCCAGTGTTAAAAGAACAATAGCACCTTTAGGAAATTTACTTCAATCTGTAAATAAATACTGGGACATTAATCAAACAAAATGATGGTGGGACCGACAATTCTTTGGTTTTAAAACTACACACTGGGACTTGCCAGGTGGTCCATTGGTTAAGACTTTGCCTCCCAATGGTGGGGACATGCCTTGTAGCCATTAAAAACAACAGTAACAACATAAAAAAAAGCAGAAGCAATATTGTAATAAATTTAATAAGGAGTTTTAAAATGGTCCACATCAAAAAAGAAAAAAGAAAAGGGTCAAGTAATCTTGTAATAAAACAAAAACTACGCACCGAATGCCACCTGCTTTCCTTTTAGTGTTATACCATTCATTCTGTGCTTCAGTAGCCAAAGTGAGCACCACTAATTTAGCATTATCATTGCTAAAACCATAAACTATGTTTTATAAAACCTACATTCCCTTTTCGGAGAAGGCAATGGCACCCCACTCCAGTACTCTTGCCTGGAAAATCCCATGGATGGAGGAGCCTGGTGGGCTGCAGTCCATGGGGTCGCGAAGAATCGGACACGACTGAGCGACTTCACTTTCACTTTTCACTTGTCATGCATTGGAGAAGGAAATGGCAACCCACTCCAGTGTTCTTGCCTGGAGAATCCCAGGGATGGGGGAGCCTGGTGGGCTGCCGTCTATGGGGTCGCACAGAGTCAGACACGACTGAATCGACTTAGCAGCAGCAGCAGCAGCACATTCCCTTTTCTAGGTTTTTGTTTTGTTTTGTTTTCTTTAATAATTTGAAATTTGGTCTAGAAAGTTAGGAATGATCAGAAAACATCAAGTTAATAGATTTCTGTGTCTAAATGCAGCTACCTTTCTCTTAATTATTTTAACAGGGCCCTGGGACAGGAATAGTTACTTTCGATGAATTTTGTCATTTGTACTTGAGACACATCACAGATATGGTTCAGTTAATTAGAAACTCATACTAAAAGTATATTCAAGTAAACATCCTTTTGAAAATTGAAATTTAAAGCAAATAATTTCTACACACTGAAAGTTATCTTTGTAATGTATTTGTATGTATATGCATAATTTGATTTTTATATTATTAGATTCAAAGTGCCCTTTCTTTCATAACCATTATGTGGAGTTGTCAGTGAAAGTGAGAACAGTCTGGGATAAATAGTGCTGAGGAATTTTTTAACAAAAAATTGAATCAGTGTGAGCTTGTCAGAGGTTTTATCAGAACAAAACCAAAGTTGTAATTGATGAACGTAGTTTTTATATACATCAAATATTAAATCATAAAACTCAAGACCAGGTACAGCTTCATGCACCCACCACAAAACTTATCTGTTACTATCTTTCATTTTTGGTTTGCATTGCACCAAGAATGCTTTTATTTAAAATTCATGTGATATATACATAAGACCTACCTTTTATGTCCATTCATTACCTTTTTTTCAGGAGGAAAAACTAGTTTGACCATTAAAATTGTCTTCTTACTCTATTATTTTAAGGAGTCGAGACAGAACAGCACAGTGGAGGAAGACTCTGAAGGAGATAATGATTCGGAAGAATTTTATTATGGAGGACAGGTGAGCACACGAGGCTCTCCAGACACCCACTCAAAGGCAGAGACAGCCGCACATGCTTTAGCAGAAATCTGCGCTTGTCATCCAAAAGGCTTATGTGTTCTGCAGCGCTCAGTTAACTAACAAGGACATTCATATAATTTATCGGTCGCTCATTCTCTGTACAGTTTTAGAAATTAAGGTTGCTTTTGCAGTTCTTTGACTGTGATCATTTATTTACATTGAAATCATCTGCCATCATTACAGATATTTTGCAAACAGCATCTTATTACGCTTTTAACTTTTACATCTATCAAGCATGTTGTGCTCAGACAGTGTTTTGAAATGGTGACACTAATAAAAGCATGGATTGCTTTCAATGGAAGATGATTAACCTTTATAAAAATTGATGGGCCCTTATTATGGAGCATCTTCATTATTTGTATTTACTGTCTTCCTTTCCCTTCTATATGAACGTAAAGTGTTGATCAGTTATGACAAAGAAACATCATAAATTATATACATGGAAATGGCACTGCTACACATGCATGTATTATATGAAATAATTCATTATATTTTTCTAGGATAATGTTGAAATTTCATACTGAGCATTCGATTTTAGGATATGGCTGTGTCTTGTTCTGTTTTTGTAAATTTGATCAAAATATGCTTTGTAATTTGGATAGAATAATGGAAAGGTAATTTGTTAAAGAGATGCTTTAAAGCCAAAGTTGTTATTATTATGTAAAGAATGCAAATCGATTTTTTCATTTAGAATAAAAAATTAGTAATTTGGTCTATCAAGCATATGCAAAGCAGTAGAGGTATGGGTGGACATGAACAAAACTAGAATTCTTCTCTCCAGGAATGCCTTACTAGAAATGGGGCATTTTTCCTAAGATTCTATAACCAGATAACACTTCAACAGTATTTAAAATAATTCTTCTAGTTTTGATTTTTGTTTACACTACTAATTCTTACAGAGGGGAAGTGAATGCTCTTTTCTCGGTCTAGAAGTTTTTCCAGATTATCTGCCATTTACTTCACTCATTTTAACAGTGGCATTGTCTTCGTATCAAAGTCGTCAGATAATAACTTTTTAAGCATAATGAATTATACCAGATGTATGTGAACCTAAGAACTTTAGTGAATATACTGCTGAATTATCTATCTATATATATATATATTTTTTTTATGAATGCAACAGAGAAAATGCCCATGGCAGAACTACAGGGTAACCTGTCTAAGAGATTGTTTATATTTTGATTTTTTTGTTTCTCTTCACCCTAAGTCACTCCTAAATGATTCCTTTTCATCAGGTCAACTATGATGGAGAGCTGCACAAACACCCCCAGCTTGAAGCTGACCTATCGGCAGTGAGAGAGATATATGGGCCAAATGCAGTTTCTCTCAGGTAAATAAATATCTTTGGTGATTACAACTTAAAATTATTTGGAAAGTCATTGAAATTTTCTGTTGGAATTATTTAGGTGGAAATTCTCTCAGGCTCAATTATATTTGAAAGTATATGAGAGAGTCTGTTACGTTTCTGCTTAAACAAAATGGCATAATTTTGGCTACGATTATTTTTTATTGTACATGTAGTTTAAAATTACATTCATTTCGTTAAAGAAACTAGTTATTTTGTAGAGTTATTTTGATAAAATAGCATTCTTAAGTGGCATCATTCCTGTAATAGATTCCTGAAATAGATTTGGTCAGCTAGGCCCACTCTGTTATCGTAAATCAAAGACATATCTGTGTGAACAATAAAAGTAAATAATGCATAACTGCTGGTATCCAGTCACGTTGTGAGAAGTAAAGTGTTGAAAGTGAAGGTGTAAGTGCTCAGTTGTGTCCAACTCTGCGATCCCATGGACTGTAGCCCGCCAGGATCCTCTGCCCATAGAATTCTCCCGGCAAAAATACTGGCATGGGTAACCGTTCCCTTCTCCAGGGAGTCTTCCCGACTCAGGAAATGAACCTGGGTCTCCTGCACTGCAGGCAGATTTTTTACCATCTGAACCACTACGGAAGCCCTTGTGATAAGTAATCTGGTCCCTACAAAAAGAAAGGAAAAAAAATAACATAACTTTGTGCAGTGTGTATTTGAATGATAATGTATTTTTTGTGCAGTTACTTATTTGATGATAAATTTCCAAACCAATTTTTCTTACTTTAATCATTCAGAAGACCCAACTATCCATATTTAGTCTTTCTTTTCTCTCTTTAATTTAAGAAAATCCCTTTTTTGCCATCATGCTGGTATCCTCCCACCGGTCAGATCTGATTATTTAGATTTTTGTTTTCCTAAAGGCTGGTCTCCAAGTCTCCAGGCCCTTCTTACAGCCTGACCTCAGTTCCAGCCTCACCCACCCAAACCAGGATTGTTCCTGGTCTCCAAATATGCTGTTTCCCCTTGACTTTGGCCATTTGCCCAACCAGTACTTCCCTCTCAAACCCTGTTTCTGTCTTTATTCAAACCCCAGTCCAAAGGTCAGCTTTTCTTTGAGCCTTCCTGGAAGCTCCAGTGCAGACTGGTTATTCTGCCCTCTGCCCTCCTATCACATTTGTCTCTTACCTCATTTATTATTCTCTTCATGTCTTGTCATTATTGGTTTACTTCTCCCCTTCTAGACTCTTAATTCTGTGCACTTTTTTGTTGTTTGTGTACTTTGTTTTGGTTTGGTTTTTGATCCTGGTTTTTAGTACAGGGCATGTATGAAATACAAACTGGAGGCTTCTTGATTGTTTTCAGTGGAACACCCATTAAAAATGTTCATATTATCTGGTTACATTCTTTTCAGTGGACATGTTCAGATTTTGAGAAAGCAAACAAATACTTATAGTGGTTGGGAAGTATAACACAGCTGTAAGTTATTATTGCTAACTTTCATTTTATCTGCAGAAACAGAAACTCGTAACTACCTGCAGCCAAAATAAGCTGGGGTTGTCTACCCCAGACGGGGCTTCCCAGGTGGCGCTAGTGGTACAGAATCTGTCTGCCAGTGCAGGAGATGTTAAATGACGTGGGTTTGATCCCTGGGAAGATCCCCTGGAGGAGGGCATGGCAACCCACTTCAGTATACTTGCCTGGAGAACCTCATGGACAGAGGAGCCTGGCAGGCTATGTCCATAGGGTTGCACAGAATCAGACATATGCTGTATCTCTGACAGCATAGCACAGACACCCAGACGCCCTCTCCTACTCGTGGAGGAATATTAGACTGCAGGTGAGTGAGACAGATAGGGATTATACTTGCAAAAAGCAATTCTTCGGAATTTTCAAAGTTTTAGCAAATTAGCTGTGATTATTTCATAGTTGATCTCTGTCTCAGCTAGAGGATAAGGAAGATGGAGATTCAGTAAGTATTATAGAGTGAATAAATGAAGAAAGCAATCAGTTCAGTTCAGTTCAATTCAGTCACTAAAGGACAGAAATGGTATGGACCTAACAGAAGCAGAAGATATTAAGAAGAGGTGGCAAGAATACACGGAAGAACTATACAAAAAAAGATCTTTACGACCCAGATAATCACGATGGTGTGATCACTCACCTAGAGCCAGACATCCTGGAATGTGAAGGCAAGGGGGTCTTAGAAGGCATCACTACGAACAAAGCTAGTAGAGGTGATGGTATTCCAGTTGAGCAGCAAATCCTGAAAGATGATGCTGTGAAAGTGCTGCACTCAATATGCCAGCAAATTTGGAAAACTCAGCAGTGGCCACAGGACTGGAAAAGGTCAGTTTTCATTCCGATCCCAAAGAAAGGCAATGCCAAAGAATGCTCAGACTACTGCACGATTGCACTCATCTCACATGCTAGTAAAGTAATGCTTAAAATTCTCCAAGCCAGGCTTCAGCAATACATGAACTGTGAATTTCCAGATGTTCAAGCTGGTTTTAGAAAAGGGCGGAGGAACCAGAGATCAAGTTGCTAACATTTGCTGGATCATCAAAAAAGCATGAGAGTTCCAGAAAAACATCTATTTCTGCTTGATTGACTATGCCAAAGTCTTTGACTGTGAAGAAAGAAATAGAGATTATCCATAAATTGTTCAGGGATTCCCTGGTGGTTAAGACTCCATGCTTTCACTGCTGAGGGCCTACGTTTGAACCCTGGTCAGGGAACTAAGATCCCACAAGCTGCCTAAAAAAATAAATAGTCTGAAACAATGACTGATTTTTTTTTTTNTAGGGATTATACTTGCAAAAAGCAAATCTTCGGAATTTTCAAAGTTTTAGCAAATTAGCTGTGATTATTTCATAGTTGATCTCTGTCTCAGCTAGAGGATAAGGAAGATGGAGATTCAGTAAGTATTATAGAGTGAATAAATGAAGAAAGCAATCAGTTCAGTTCAGTTCAATTCAGTCACTAAAGGACAGAAATGGTATGGACCTAACAGAAGCAGAAGATATTAAGAAGAGGTGGCAAGAATACACGGAAGAACTATACAAAAAAAGATCTTTACGACCCAGATAATCACGATGGTGTGATCACTCACCTAGAGCCAGACATCCTGGAATGTGAAGGCAAGGGGGTCTTAGAAGGCATCACTACGAACAAAGCTAGTAGAGGTGATGGTATTCCAGTTGAGCAGCAAATCCTGAAAGATGATGCTGTGAAAGTGCTGCACTCAATATGCCAGCAAATTTGGAAAACTCAGCAGTGGCCACAGGACTGGAAAAGGTCAGTTTTCATTCCGATCCCAAAGAAAGGCAATGCCAAAGAATGCTCAGACTACTGCACGATTGCACTCATCTCACATGCTAGTAAAGTAATGCTTAAAATTCTCCAAGCCAGGCTTCAGCAATACATGAACTGTGAATTTCCAGATGTTCAAGCTGGTTTTAGAAAAGGGCGGAGGAACCAGAGATCAAGTTGCTAACATTTGCTGGATCATCAAAAAAGCATGAGAGTTCCAGAAAAACATCTATTTCTGCTTGATTGACTATGCCAAAGTCTTTGACTGTGAAGAAAGAAATAGAGATTATCCATAAATTGTTCAGGGATTCCCTGGTGGTTAAGACTCCATGCTTTCACTGCTGAGGGCCTACGTTTGAACCCTGGTCAGGGAACTAAGATCCCACAAGCTGCCTACAAAAATAAATAGTCTGAAACAATGACTGATTTTTTTTTTTCTCTTTAGTTGATCTTTGCTTGAAATCTTAAAACTTTAATCATAGAAAATTAACCCTCTCTCCCATATACAAAGAAGTCTGTATATGATTAACGATGGGTTCTTTACCACTAGCACCACCTGGGAAGTCGATCACTCAACACAGCATAGAATTTCATTATTTTTCATCTGAAGTATGTATCTTTGTTTAGAGAATNATTAACCCTCTCTCCCATATACAAAGAAGTCTGTATATGATTAACGATGGGTTCTTTACCACTAGCACCACCTGGGAAGTCGATCACTCAACACAGCATAGAATTTCATTATTTTTCATCTGAAGTATGTATCTTTGTTTAGAGAATCACTTTACCACACGTTTTGATTGCTTTTAAAATTAGTTTTTATTTGTTTTAACACATATTTCCTGCTATCTTTGGTAAAGAATCTGCTTGCAGTGTAGGAGATGCAGGTTTGATCTCTGGGTTGGGAAGATCCCCTGGAGGAGGAAAGGGCAACCCACTCCAGTATTCTTGTCTGGGAAATCCATGGATGAACAGAAGAGCCTGGCTGGCTACAGTTCCTGGGGTCACAAAGAGTTGGACTTAGCAACTGAGTATCACACACACACCATGCTATCTAGGCCTCAATCATACCATTATTTATGTGTGAATATTTTTTAGTTTCTTCAGCAAGCATTTACTAAGTACTTATTTCTATTAGTACTTTCCATTATTAATAAAATAGAGATAATTTATGGATTGTTTACATTAGATTACTATATGGAATTTCATTCAAGTGAAGTGTCTGAAGTCATAAGTGGTTTTGATTGTTTTCCTCTTGCCTCTTTCACTTATATTTTTGATCCAATTTAAATCTTAATGAATGCAAGTCATGTTCTTGTCTGCTGTAGATTTTCTCCAACTACAGAGGATGTTTCCAGAATAAATAAGCTTCCAGAGGCCCCATGATATAAGTGAATCACAGCAAGACTAGTTTGATTTACTTAAAATAAATAAGAATGAGTTTACTGTCTGGTCTAAAATACCGTGGCTTGTACACATGGGAGAAATAGTTAGGCCTAAGGTCTTGGAGTCATCTTCTTTGCAAAGTTCTAAGTCTATTGAAAACAGACTGTTCTAATTAGGTGTTCTTTTACTTAATTGAGGTTTATAAGAACTTAATGGAGTTTGAAGAGCAAAAGTACCTCAATATGCATAATAGGCTATTTGGTATCATTTTTTTTTATGTGACATCTAATGAGAAAGGCAGCTAACCACATCTAAGTTCTCTGTAAGAGATGAAAATAACAGAGATTACCTCAATTGAGGCAAAACCCTCTTAAAGTAGGTGAAGGGGGCTTTAGCAAAAATGACTGATGATAAATTTATTACTTAAGTAGGTACTTTTAGTTCTACTTGGCCAAATCATTCTAAAACAGCATTCTGGTTGGGTTGAACCATACTTGTAAACATTGATGACAATTTTAATTCATAGGCTCTTGTAAAGGAAATGAGTTAGATCTCTGGAGGAACACGATCAACCCTCTAATCGGTGTGAATGTGTTTCATCTTGAATCATGCAACAAAATGAGGTTCTTTTATGTTTTCATTATAAATTTACTCCTATAATCAGTATTCATAAAAAATTGATCAGTGTCATTGAAAACAATTTGAGATTAATATTTTTAGAAAGTAGGGAATTACAGGTCACAAAATTCTCATTTGCTCAGAAATGATGCTGATAATTTGCTTATGATTTTGAAAGTTTTACACCAAATAAAATATCCTGTGCTTCATAGCTATCCATCATCCATTTAAAAAATTGAAGGCATCTGAGTAATAATCTAACCTTTTGATTGTGACTAATGCTTCAAGTAGGTTGGAAGATTATAAGATTGTGACTATTCTGCATTTTGATCATTTTTTTTGTGGTTGGATGATTGTGTGTTTGAAATGAATTAATAATTTTGGAATTGATGTTTTGGAGGACAGGGTGTGCAAAAGATGTTTTTAAGGTTTGAGGAAGCTATACTACTATATGCAGTCCTACCACCCAAACATATATCTCCTGGAAGAGAGAGAAAGAAAATCAAAGGAAAGAAAAAGCCACATAAATCAGAGTGGTCCACTTTAAATGTCTCTGGATTTCCATAAGCAGTGGATTAGTAAAACAGCTTAACAAATCTGGCTCTCCTCTTCTGGAAGATGGCAAGATTGCATTTCCCTAGCTCTTATAACATCAGCAGTGGATACACAACCTTGTGTTGGCCAGTGAAATATGAGCCAAAGTGCTAGTGTGCGAGTTCCCTTATCTTCAGGACTCCACCACTCTCTGGGCCCCTTGGCAACTACAGTGAATAGTGTTCTCTCTCTCCTTCGGATTCCACAGTAAGCAGGTAGTGTGAGTGAGATGTAAATCCTTTCTGTATGTTAAAGCAGTGAGTGCTTGAGGATGTTGGTTACTACAGTATAACTTACCCTACACTGAAGCATGTCATTCGTCAACAGATCTTAGGTTGGATGTTTGTAATGTCCTCTGCATCACATTGATTCTCTTGCTTCTGTATCTGAGCTGAGGTAAAAATAGTCTGCTCTGGACACCAGGGGAAAGTGATAGCAGGAGGCACACAGAAGAAAGAAACGAAAGGGAGACTCTTTCAAAAGCACTAGCATAAAATCTAGGTACAAGCTTCAGAACGTAAGATCCCCGACAGTCATCTCTGCTTCCAGCACCTATGCTTTCCTCAAGCAAAACCAAGGAGTTTTAAATGGGGGCCAGAGTTTTAGCAACTGTTTACACTGTACTTCTTCTACACTCTTAGTTTAGATGGGTTTCCTTTCTTACTCGGATCTAAGTTTTAAATTTGTCTCAGTCCTATTGTCCTTTAGAGAAATATATAGCTACCGTGAATACAGTCTTGCAAAAATGCCAAGACTTCTTCCTGACTACTGAGTTTGAATAATCTTGGCCCATTCACAAGCATCTCTCCCACACTGAGCATGAAACACACACTGAGTAGGCATGCAGAGACAGACACGCAAGCTGTTGAGTTTCAGATGTCAGAAGGAGGTGTCTATTTCTTCTCAGAATGTATTTCTTCTCAAAATATAACTGTCCAATTATTGAAAGCAGTAACTAAATAGCAATAGAAGTTTATTTCTCAAAAACTTGTGGTAGAGTTTCATGTATGTGTATTATACATGTGATTTGCTCAACCGTGGACAAGAAAAAGCTGTATTTTTTATAACCAGAACAGTCCCTGCTAATTTTGATCGGATAGTATTATAAAACATCATAATAGTATAATAAGCAAGCTGTGGTTTCATAGAGAAAGGCGGACCAACATAGATGGTCAAGTATTTAATATATTATAAGTGCATATGTGGTGTCATTAATGAGGATGTTATCTTAATAAGCTCCGTTAAAAAATGGGAGAATGGATTGCTAAGAGTTCTAACTCATAGTGCCCTAAAAATACCTGTTTATAGAAAACATATTTCATACATATGTTCTTTATACATATGAACTAGATCACATGTAAATATTCAAAATCAAATGGCTGGATTTCAAGATTTGTCTATTCAAAGACTTCACTCAGATGTCTGGGAAGAAATTTTTGGAGCAGTTTTCAAGACCTCAGTCCCTAAGTGAAACAACTGCAGCAGATCATTTGTGTCGCTTCCCTTCTCTTAAAAAAGTATTCAGGTTCAATTTGATGTGATCTTTTCACAATGAATAAATGCAGTCAGGGCACAGAATTATTTTGGATTATTATAAATCCAACACAGCATTCAGTATACAATCAGATATCAGCCTTCACACTTCAGGTTGCATTCATATTTCAAGCATTTGCCTTGATTCTGCATTTGCTATTCATGACATTGGGGCTACTGAAAGATATTAAGATACAGAAGCAATCCTGAGACTGGGTCATTGCATCTAGGCAGACTGTAATCATGCTTTGTAATCTCGCAGTGGGAAACGTGAAATGAATGGCATTATATAAAAAGGGCAACACAACAGAAATTGGTTTGCATACACACAGTGTTGTTGTGAGTTCTTTGAAGTGTGGCATAAAAACAAACGGTATAACTATTTACAAATCTACAGCTACAGAATCCAGTTAATTGCAAACCTTTAATGCCTCTGCTTCCTTAAAATTCTGTACTCCTGCTCTGCTGTGGTGAAAGACAGCGCTTGTAACCCTTTCGTTCCTATGTTTGTTTGTTTGTTTTTTGAAAGAAATTGACAGTATTAGAAGTTAAATTTAATTAAATTTAGTTAAATTTTTTTAAAAAGTGAAAGAAAGTGAAAGTGAGTCGCTCGGTCGTGTCTGACTCTTTGTGAACCCATGGACTCTAGCCTGCCAGGTTCCTCTGTCCACAGGATTCTCCAGTCAAGAATACTGGAGTGGGGTGCCCTGGCCTTCTCCAGGGGATCTTCCCAACACAGGGATCAAACCCAGGTCTCTCACATTGTAGGTAGATTCTTTACCATTTGAGCTACTGAGGAAGCTCGTTAACTGAAAAAAAAATGTTGAAAAAATTATATAAAGAATACTTTAGAATTCACATATTAAAGGTTTTATAAAGAACATATGTCACATTCTAATCATAATCCTATGATGTGTTCTGTTGAAGTGGTCTAGAAATCTATTAATGAAGAAAACAGCTGGGATAAGGTTTGTACTGACTTTTGTTGTCTCTGCTGCCCTTTTCTCTGCTTTTAAATATACCAAAAGTCTTGCCATCATAAGTAAATCCAGAGTTATTCTCCCCTCTGAAATTGGCAAAGATGGGAGAAAAAAATGCCTGGTGGTAATGAGGATGTGGAAAATGGTCACTGTGAGAATCTGGCTGGTGTGATTATAAGTTGTTTTAACTTTTATAAAATAGTAACTGAACAGTACATATTTAGGATTACCAAATATAGTTATGCTATTTATTTCTATTATTAATTCTGGAATTTATCTCTGAGAAGACAGCTGCATGTAGACTTCTATCCAGAGGGCCATTTATCAATATTAATAGTGTAAAAAAATTGAGAACACCCTAATGTTGTATTATATAATTTTATTCATACACATTTATAGATTTAAATTTATGGTTTTAAAGAATATTCCACAAGGTTAAAAAAAAGTACTCATTATAGAAAAAGTGGAAGAGCAGGACAAAATTTTTACATACCTATTATCCTTAATAATATGTATTATAATGATATATTAATATATGAAAGAGACTGGAATGAATATAAAGGAAAACTACTGTGTCTGAGTGGTACTAAATTTTGTTACAAGTTATTTATTGTCTGTTTTTCTCTTTCTCACATTTTATATGAGTCTATATTGCCATTGTAATCAAAAAGATTTTTTTAGAACTTCAGCTTTTTTTGTAAAATAAATGTTACCCACAGCCTATATGTAATATACAAGTCCTTTTCCTACTTTTTTGGTGTTCTTATTTCTATATTATTTTTTAAAAAGTATTTCACTCTCCATAATGTTTTGGTACTCTACTTGCTCAGTGGACAGTATTTCCCTCATGATACTAAATATTTTTATACCAACATTTTTAGTAATGGATAATTTTAAAAAATTATACCATCATGCCATAGTTTAAGTATTTCCTTATTATTCAATATTCATTTTCTCCTAATTTCTACTTCGTACATATTTGTTATAATTTTATGGGAATGGTTGTAGTCAAGGTCTCTTTCCCCACCAAAATGTCATTTGAACATCATTAGTGGTCTGTCCTCATCATTGTATTTAATGGTTCCCTTTTGACATGTCTGATTTTAGATATTTGACTTCTTGTATTTATGAATAATATGCTGACGTCCAGGGTCAGCAAATTATGACCAGTGGGCCGTGGGATCTGTTTTGAACAGTTCATGGTGTTTGCTTTTCTTAAAGGGTTGTAAAAAAAAAAGGCCCCAAAATAAAGAGAAATATGTGAAAGAGACTATGTGGCCTGTAAAAACGAGAAGATTTACTATTTGGACCTTTACAAGAAAAGTTTTCTGAACCCTGAACTAGACTCATAAAAGCAATGGTTGTTCTTGATCCTTATTCTTGTCTTAGTTTCTGTATAGTTTCATAACTAAATTGGCATATGTCTATATTTAAATTTGCATATCATGTCTAAATTTGCACAAGATTATAAAAATTTTTAACCTTTATGATTAAGACAGATGTTTTGAAGCATGCAATTAAAGAATTAATTCCTATGTGAATAATCTTATCTATTTTCTGTAACACCGATATTTTGAAGCGTGCAATTAAAAAGTTAATTCCTGTGTGAATAATTTTATCCATTTTCTTCTTTATGTAACCTTTAGAAATGACCATGAAAAAATAGAAAGTGTAAATTCATAAATAATGAAAATGTGCTCAGTGTTTTGATATATTTTTAAGGAGAGAATGGAGAAAACATAGAGGCTGAGTTATTAGTTTCTAACATGCTGCATTTTTTGGTCATTGATATAAAAAAGTAAAAGGACCCTCTACATTCCTTTATTCTTCAAATTACATAAAGCTATTTAATCATTATAAAAGTGCATTCTCTGAACCCTTAAAAGTGCCATAGTTTTGTACTATCTTAGCATTATTTGAATATTATCATACACGGAACTGGTCATTGAGTACTTACTGTGTACCAGATACTGCATTTGACAGTTTTGAGATTGAATGTGAATTTTGTGTCTGAATTTCCACCAACTTTTCTGCCCTCTGGGAACTTGTTCCACTTTCCTGAACCTCAGTTTCTTCATTTGCTAATGAGGATAATTATATTATCGCTGTCAGAAGTTTATGATGAGGACTTAGTGAGATCATCCATCATTGTTTGACCTGGTTTCCAACACAAAGTGATAGTTTATTGAATAAAGAGCTAAGCATCTGAATAAATATTTAAATAGGATGCATGTATTCAAATCCTGACTCTGCTACAAAGCAATGACGGGTGAGTTACTTTATTACTCTGAGCCTCAGTTAATGGACATGTAAATTGGAAATGGTAATAGGATCCTGGTGTCTCAGTGGTAAAGAACTCATCTGCCAATGCAGGAGACACGATTTTGATCCCTGGGTTGGGAAGATCCTTTGGAGGAGGAGATGGCAACCCACTCCAGTATTCTTGCCTGGGAAATCCCATGGACAGAGAAGCCTAGTGGGCTACAGTCCATTGGGTCCAAAAGAGTTGCACAGGATTTAGTGACTAAACAACAAGTAGTACCTACTGTGCGTTATGATCACACGTATGTAAAATCCTTAGAATGCTTTCTGGCAAGTAAGTGCTCAATAAATATTGGCCATTAGTTTTTACGATTTCTGTTATCATCATGGTTTTTTCCCTCACTGTAATTAGCATTGGTAACTTCAGAATTTTATAAAAATATGAAAAATAGGGATGTGTGTGTGTGGAGAATACAGAAACTACTGTTTTATGCCCTTTCAGTTCAGTTCAGTTCCATTGCTCAGTCGTGTCCGACTCTTTGTGACCCCATGAACTGCAACACGCCAGGCCTCNGATAAAGAAATGCAAAAAGGCAAAGTAGTTGTCTGAGGAGGCCTTACAAATAGCTGAGGAAAGAATAGAAGCAAAAACAAGGGAAGAGAAGGCTAAGATCTATCCAACTGAATACAGAGTTCCAGGGAATAACAGGGAGAGATAAGAAAGCCTTCTTAAATGAACAATGCAAAGAAGTAGAGGAAACCAATAAAATGGAAAAGACTGGGGATCTTTTCAAGAAAATTGGAGGTACCTAGGGAACATCTCATGCAAGGATGGGGATGACAAAGGACAGAAAAGGTATGAAAATGACAGAATCAGAAGAGATTCAAAAGGGTCACAAGAATTCTACAAAAAAGATCTTAATGACTAGGATAACCATGATGGTGTGATCAGTCACTTAGAGCCAGACATCCTGGAGTGTGAAGTCAAGTGGTCCTTAGGAAGCATTACTACCAACAAAGCTAGTAGAGGTGATAAAGTTCCAGTTGAGCTATTTCAAATCCTAAAAGATGATGTTGTTAAGGTGCTGCACTCAGTATGTCAACAAATTTGGAAAACTCAGCAGTGGCCACAGAATTTGGAAAAGGTTTTCATTCCAATCCCAAAGAAAGATAATGCCAAAGAATGTTCAAACTACCATACAGTTGCGCTCATTTCACGTGCTAGTAAGGTTATGCTCAAAATCCTTCAAGCTAGGCTCGAGTAGTACATGAACCAAGAACTTCCAGATGTACAAGCTGTGTTTAGAAAAGGCAGAGGAGCCAGAGAGCCAATTGGCAACATTCATCGGATCATGGAGAAAGCAAGGGAATTCCACAAAAGCTTCCACTTCTGCTTCATTGACTAAGTACCTTGAGTGTATGGATCACAACAAACTGTGGGAAATTCTTAAAGAGATGGGAATACCAGACCACCTTACCTGTCTCCTGGGAAACCTGTATGTATGAAGGTCAGGAAGCAACAGTTAGAACCAGACATGGAACAACAGTCTGGTTCAGAATTGGGAAAGAAGGACAAAGCTGTATATTGTGATCTTGGTTATTTAATTTATATCCAGAACACATCATGAAAAATGCTGGGTTAAGAGAAGCACAGACTGGAATCAAGATTGCTGGGAGTAATAACAACCTCAGATATATAGATGATACCACTCTAAGGGCAGAAAGTGAAGAACTAAAGAGCCTTTTGATGAGGATAAAAGAGGAGAGTGAAAAAGCTGGCTTAAAACTCAGCATTCAAAAACTAAAATTATGGCATTCAGTCCCAATACTGCATGGCAAATAGAAGTGTAAAAAGTGGAATCAGTGACAGATTTTCTTTTCTTGGGCTCTAAAATCTCTGTGGAGGGTTACTACAGCCATGAAATTAAAAGATGCTTACTCCTTGGAAGGAAAAATATGACAAACCTAGACAGAGTATTAAATAGCAAGGACATCACTTTGCTGGTAAATATCCCTCTAGTTAAAGCTGTTTTTTTTCCAGTACTCAGGTACAGATGTGAGAGTTGGATCATAAGGCTGAGGGCTGAAGAATTGATGCTTTTGAATTGTGTTGCTGGAGAAGCCTCTTGAGAGTCCCTTGGATTGTGAAAAGATTAAACCAGTCAGTCCTAAAGGAAATCAACCCTGAATATTCACTGAAAGGACTGATGCTGAAACTGAAGCTCCAATATTTTAGCCACCTGATGCAAAGAGCCCACTCATTGAAAAAGACTCTGATGCTGGGAAAGATTGAAGGTAAAAGGAGAAGAGGGTTGCAAAGGATGAGATTCTTCAATGTCATCACCAACTCAGTGGACATGAATTTGAGCAAACTTCGGCAGATAAGAAGAACAGGGAAGCCTAGTTTTCTGCAGTCCGTGGAGTCAGAGTTGAATATGACTTAGTGACTGAACAACAACAAGATTAGTTCCATCTGTTCCATTTGTAGCAAAATTTGCTTAGTTTCTCTCATGAGGATGGCATTATTCCAAGTTTCTGGTCCTTTTGCTGGATTTCTCCTATTTCTAAAATGCAGCGATTATGATAAACCTTGTTCAGGATGATTGACTCACTTTGTCAGCTTAACTAGTAAATATCCCCAAAAACTATGTTTTTTTCTCAGAGAAATTTAAGGAAGAATATGATTTAAAATTAGGAATAATATGAAATAGATGGCCAACCTAGAGACAAGGATACTAAAAAGAAACATATAATTTATTATTCTGGAAAAAATTAGAGTTTATCCTAGTTTACAATTTGGATCATTGCAAGCAAACAAATAGATGAGAAAGTATTTCTTGAAGATTGTTTTGCAATATCTTTGACAATATCAACATTTATAGTAAAATGAACTTGCAAAAAATGTATGACTTGCAAAAATCCAAGGTTTAGGCTGACCTAGTTAACAGTTCTTTTTGAAGAGCATTTGTTCCTTGGTTTGGAGAATGTATGAGTAATACTTACCTGAACTATAACATTTGGCCAGGGCTAATCTGACAGTGTATCTGTGAGTGAACAGAAATGATAAGAATATAAGAAATAACCTCCTTATCCACTTTGAAGTTAAAGACTATTTTCATTGTACATGGAGAAATATACTTTAAATAAAAGGACAAGATTGTTATGATTTTTATGGCACTGTGTATTTTTTTGAAAATTGCTGCTATGAGGAAAAGGGGATGACAGAGGATGAGATGGCTGGATGGCATCACTGACTCAATGGACATGAGTCTGAGTGAACCCCGGGAGTTGGTGATGGACAGCGAGGCCTGGCATGCTGCAATTCATGGGGTCGCAAAGAGTTGGGCATGACTGAGCAACTGAATTGAACTGAACTGACGTCTAGTTTATGGTCTCAAGGACGCGGCTGCCTTTTGTTTAAAGTGACACGCAACTAACATTATTAAAAATGTTTTCTTGTGCAAATCATCTCATTATTGATACCACTACATTTATATGATCAGAGTTGGAATAATTTCCACCTATCTTGAATGACCCTCACTTATTGCTTTCCCAACTTAAATTATGAAAGACAAGGAAAAGCTGAATAATCTTCCCTTTTAAAACAAAAAAATATTTTAGTAGTTTAACTTTCTCATTCTTTTGTCCCCAAAAATGTACCTTGTGGGGAATTTAGTTGAGGTAAACTTTTAATTTAGGGAGAATAAGTATTTCTATGATATTTAACTTTTCCTGTAAGGGTCATTTACTTGTAGATTCTACTTTTATATTTATTTATTTGTAGATTCTACTCTTAATAGTCTGCTTAGAAGACTACTTTTAGCTAAATTTATACCTGAGTATTTGTTTACTCCTGGAGGAGGAAATGACACCCACTTCAATATTCTTGCCTGGAAAATTCCATGAGCAGAGGAGCCTAATGGGCTACACTCCATAGGGTCGCAAAGAGCCAGACATGGCTGGGCATACAGACACACATTTGCTTATTTGCTTAATGGGTCTTTTATATTCCATTTTATTTTCTAGCTGATTATTTTGGCTAGCAAATATCTATTACTTTTAAAAACATTAAAAAAATTAATCTTAAGCATTTTCAGATTTATAGAAAAACTGCCGAGTTAGTACAGAGTCCCCATACATGTATATCCAATTAAACTGATTACTAACATCTTATTTGAATACATTAAATACATTTCAGTAGCTAATCGCATTAATTTTAATAGTATATGAATTTTGTCACTTGAATTTTGGAATATTTTTGGAAGTAACATCTTATTAGCTCTTTCAGTATATTCCACAATTTGGGGTCATTCAGATTTTATACTACTAATTGAGTCAATATTTGTGGCATTTAGTTTCTGCTAATTCATCATATGAATAAAAAATTTTGGTCTTTGTCTTATTCATTTGTAGGAGTAATTTATATATTTTGGTAAATAGTTGTGTGTATTATATCTCTTCTCTCTTTCTCCCTTTGTCTTATATAATTATCTTCAGTGAAGATTTCAGTTTTTCTAGTGCATTTTGAATTTTTTTCTGCATTTTTAAAAGCCAGGCCTCTTTCATTTTTCTGCCTCCATCTATCCAGTTTTTTTTTTTTTTTCATCTGCCTGAGATTGTGTCTTCTTAAATCTTCTTAGAGAGAACACACTCTGTTCTAATGTTGTCATCTTTTTCTTTAAAGAATAATTCCCCTGAGTTTTCAAGTTAGGATTTTTTAAATTCATTTTTCTATAGCCCTGGGTTTGGGATGCATGGAATTGAAGTTAAGTATTCTCTATGTTAAGGATTAGAATGTTTGCTGGACAGAAACTGATGGGTGATTAGCACCAGTTTTCTTTGATCAGTGGAGTATTTGTATCCCAGACTAATGGCCAAGAAAGGGAGAGAGGCAGCTGGGGATACCAGCCTGCTTTGCTGTGTGGAGCATGTGTGATCTGAGGATGTGTAATAATTAGACAGTCTTAGTTCTAATGATCTGTTATTGCCACAGTTTTTAAGAATGGTACTACCCTTGCTCTTGTACAAGGTCATCTTTTTATTTGCATACTAGCTTCCATCCTCTTTCATCTAAATTAACACACCCTTTTCTCTCCTTCTTATACTGTTCATGTATGTCTCTTTCTTCTAAAAGATTCCCATTACTTAAAAAAAAAAAAGTCCTCTCATTTCTAAAACAAACACCTTTAGACCTTAAATCACTCTTCGTTTAGTCCCTAGCACTCTGCCTCCCATGACTGTTGAGTTTCTTCATTAGACTTGTCTTTGTTAACTTACTTCATTTTCCCCCTTCTTTTTCTCCTTGAATATGCTGTAGATGTGTTTTGGATGCATCATTTCACAACCAGGGCTCTTGTCAGCATCACCAGTGACTTGAATATTGCTTAATGACCCGATGACCAATTCGGAGTCTTCATCTTAATTAACTTAGCAGCATAACATAACAGTTGTTTATCCCCTCCTTGGAAAACTTTTGTGAACATATATCCATATCAGCAGCATTCTGGAATCTTCCATCCTCCTAGCTATTCCTCTTCAACCTTCCCTGTGGAGCCTCTAGATACTGGATGGCTCAGGGCAAATCCTTAACTTCTGTCTTCCATCTACACTCACTCATAGTTTCTCATCCAGCCTCATGCCTTTAAATACATATATGTTCTGACTCATCCAAATGTATGTCTTTAGCATGTTTCTCTCATCCAAGTGTGTAAATGTTGGGTTTCTCTAGTAGCCTACTGAAAGCTTTCCACTCGAGTGACAATCAAGCATTTCAAATTTACAGTGAAGGTGGGTGCTTAGTTGTGTCTGACTCTTTGCGACCCTATGGACTATAGCCTGCCAACCTCCTCTGTCCATGGGATTCTCCAGGCAAGAATACTGGAGTTGGGTTGCCATTTCCTCCTCCAGGGGATCTTCCCCACCCAGATTTACAATATCCAGAGTGAAATTGCTGATCTTCCCCACTGCTCTGATCTGATTCTCCTGCAGTCTTTCACCCAGAAATGTGTTGAGTTTTATACTTCTGGTTGCTCAAGCCAAAATCCTTTGATTCATCCTTGACTCCATTCTTTTTCTGATACTTTGAATTCAGTCCATCAGCAAAACCTGTCAGATGTCCCAGAGAGTGTGAATCCAGAATGTTCCCCACCTTCACTAATCCAAGCTACCATACTCTTCCCTTATGTACTATAAGTTCTGGGCCGAATTTCCTGTTTCCACCTTTGGTCTTTACAGTTCAGTTCAGTTCAGTCGCTCAGTCGTGTCCGACTCTTTACGACCCCATGAATCGCAGCACCTCAGGCCTCCCTGTCCATCACCAACTCCCGAAGTTCACTCAGACTCACGTACATCGAGTCAGTGATGCCATCCAGCCATCTCATCCTCGGTCGTCCCCTTCTCCTCCTGCCCCCAATCCCTCCCAGCATCAGAGTCTTTTCCAATGAGTCAACTCTTCGCATGAGGTGGCCAAAGTACTGGAGTTTCAGCTTTAGCATCATTCCTTCCAAAGAAATCCCANTTCTCCTCTTTTACTTTCATCAAGAGGCTCTTTAATTCTTCTTCACTTTCTGCCATAAGGGTGGTGTTATCTGCATATCTGAGGTTATTGATTTTTCTCCTGACAATCTTGATTCTAGCTTGTGCTTAATCCAGCCAGGCATTTCACATGACGTACTCTGCATAGAAGTTAAATAACCAGGGTGACAACATACAGCCTTGACATACTCCTTTCCCCGTGTGGAACCAGTCTGTTGTTCCATGTCTGGTTCTAACTGTTGCTTCCTGACCTGCATACAGATTTCACAGGAAGCAGGTAAAGCAGTTTGGTATTCCCATCTCCTGAAGAATTTTCTAGAGTTTGTTATGATCCATATAGTCAAAGCCTTTGGCTTAATCAATAAAGCAGAAGTAGATGTTTTTCTGAAATTCTCTTGCTTTTTCTATGATCCAGTGGATGTTGGCAATTTGATCCTTGGTTCCTCTGCCTTTTCTAAACGCAGCTTGAACATCTAGAATTTCATGGTTCACATACTGTTGAAGCCTGACTTGGAGAATTTTGAGCATCAGTTTGCTAGTATGTGAGATGAGTTCAATTGTGTGGTAGTTCGAACATTCTTTGGCATTGCCCTTCTTTGTGATTGAATGAAAATTGACCTTTCCAGTCCTGTGGATGCTACTGAGTTTTCCAAATTTGCTGGCATATTGAGTGCAGCACTTTAACAGCAATATCACCTTTTAGGATTTGAAATAGCGCAACTGGAATTCCATCACCTCTGCTAGCTTTGTTCATAGTGATACTTCCTAAGGCCCACTTGACTTCATAGTGCAGGATGTCTGGCTGTAGGTGAGTGATCACACCATCATGGTTATCTGGGTCATGGAGTCCTTTTCTGTATAATTCTTCTGTGTATTCTTGACATCTCTTCTTAATCTCTTCTGCTTCTGTTAGATCCCTACCATTTCTGTCCTTTATTGAGCTCATCTTTGTATGAAATGTTCCATTAGTATCTCTAATTTTCTTGAAGAGATCGCTAGTCTTTCCCATGCTATTGTTTTCCTCTATTTATTTGCACTGATCACTGAGGAAGTTTTTCTTATCTCTCCTTGCTATTCTTTGGAACTCTGCTTTCAATGGGTATATTTTTGACTGTGGCTCAGATCATGAACTCCTTATTGCCAAATTCAGAGTTAAATTGAAGAAAATAAGGAAAACCACTAGACCATTCAGGTATGACCTAAATTAAATCCCTTATGATTAGATAGTGGAAGTGGCAAATAGATTCAAGGGATTAGATCTGATATACTGAGTGACTGAAGAACTATGGATGGAGGGTCCTGATATTTTACAGGAGGCAGTGATCAAGACCATCCCCAATGAAAAGAAATGCAAAAAGGCATAATGGTTTTCTGAGGAGGCCTTACAAATAGCTGTGAAAGAAGAGAAGTGAAAGGCAAAGGAGAAAAGGAAAAATTTGAATGCAGAGTCCCAAAGAATAGCAAGGAGAGACAAGAAAGCCTTCTTCAGTGATCAGTGTAAAGAAATAGAAGAAAACAATAGAATGGGACCCAAATTAAAAAAAAAAAAATTTCTGTTGCTCTTATAAATGTGTGTGTGTATGTGCATGTGTGCAAGCTCTAGTGTGCCCAACCCTTTGTGACTCCCTGGACTATATAGCCTGTCAGGATCCTCTGTCCATGGGATTTTCCAAGCAAGATACTGGAATGGGTTGCCATGCCCTACTCCAGGGGATCTTCCTGACCCGGTGATCCAACCCACGTCTCCTGTGTCTCCTGCATTGCAGGCAGATTCTTTATCACTGAATCATCAGGGAAGCCCACTCCTATAAATATTTCCAAGTATTTTTATGATTTCTCTTTCAAGAGATGGTAATTCCAAGATTTGCAGGACAGGATATGCTTTGGAAGTTTAAAGGCAGCCACTTCATTCACACGTATGACTCACAAGTGGAATTATGTCAGTGCAGGTGGCATTTGTTTGAAAGAATAAACTGATGTTTGTGCAATATCTGCTCACTTATTTGTAAGCTTCTTTATCTAATGGTGTTGCAACTTCCATTTGCTAATACTGACATCCAATGCAAAGCAGGATTATGGCAATAATACATGAGCTTCATTTTCCATCCAGTGTTGCACCTGGATTCCTAGTTAATGAAGTAGTTCTTTATTGTTATCTGTCTTTTGTAAGAGAAAATTTCCCAGGTATGGGAAATATATTCTCCTGAGTCTCATCACAGAATTAAAATTTAGCAGTTATTGCCTTCATCTTTATGGTTTTTTATTGCAAAAATGAAAGTCCAAGTTCTGAAATGTTCCAAGTGAAATATGGAGCTATTAATAGTTCTTACCCCAATACCATCCCCTTGAAATTTTTTGATTAATATTTTGTCTCAGTTTAAGGATTTATCACAAAAAGAATATGTTCATAAATATTTTCACACAATGGATTACATAAAATATCATAAAATATTTTGTGCTTGGAACAACGATAGCTGGTTAATGAAGTATTTTTATGGGTATGTGTTTGACTTTTAAGCTCTGATTAAAAACCGATATATCAAATAAAAATAATATGAAAACCTCCCAGTGGTAAAACATGAGGAACCTCCATTCCAACAGCTCTCCATTCCAGAACCAATCAGTAAAGTCACTGAGAAAGAATTTTATTTTTCCTTTTTGCAGGTTCACTCCATCAGGCACACGCAGATGGAGTTTTCCAGGGCTGAAGCAAAGATTTCTGCCTTAGAAATTTAGAGAACAGTTTTCTGGTCTTTGTGAAGGATGTCTTCACTAATAAGCTTGTGTGGATGAATCATCTGCATAGTTTTATCTACTCTGTAAACGTTTCAACTGGGACTGGCGTTCACTTAGCAAGATTGAGCCACAGTGAGTTAATGACATATAGCCCTGCTCTGAGCCTTNAGAGAATAGTTTTCTGGTCTTTGTGAAGGATGTCTTCACTAATAAGCTTGTGTGGATGAATCATCTGCATAGTTTTATCTACTCTGTAAACGTTTCAACTGGGACTGGCGTTCACTTAGCAAGATTGAGCCACAGTGAGTTAATGACATATAGCCCTGCTCTGAGCCTTTGCAAAACATCTCCATTTATCTCAGGAGAGGATCAGCAGGATCCCTATAGCACAAAAAGAAAACACAGAGGTGTGTGATGAAGGTCTGAGTTAATCAGGGACAAATGCAAGCTAAGATCTCTAAAAATCCTTTTGTAATTTGTTTACGATTGAGTGTAGAGACTGCTGTGGCTGAGAAGTTTTCCATGATCCCTGAGGCCTGGGTTAACTGCATCTCCTAGTTTCCATGGTGTCCTGTGCACAGAGAACACTCTATAATCATTGTAGGTTACTTGAATTTCCAAATTGTAAGTCCTTTGAAGGTAAGAATTTTGTCTTGTTAATAATTGTCTCCCCATCTCTTAACACATTTCTTGACCCACAGTGGTATCTCCATAAGTATCTATCAAGAAAATAAATATATAAACACACAAATAAATGTTTACTAAATTTTCCAACCTCATCAATAGCTTCCAAGCTCTAGCTTTGGGTTTTTGTTAACTGTTAACACTGGTCGCTAAACATGTTTAAGAAAGCTAGCTTGCTGTCTTCTGAGACATGTTTCAGTTAAACACTTTGAGGATTCTCAGTGAGGGGAACTATTGTTCTGAGCTATATATTGAGTTGACACCCTTCTAAACAGACACATGTAAGAATTTAAGAGGGTGCCTCCCGTTTGCATCACCTAGAAGTCTGTCTCAAGAGCTGCATACCCTCTTAACAGGCAATGCTATTAAGGAAGGGCCAGAACCTGGCTTCTTTGGCTTTGAGGTTGGAGACAGAAAGCACCCGGCGATGCCTGGACATGGTAGGCATCCCCTGCATGGGGCACAAGGCAGAACACAGCCTCTGAGTGGCAACAAAGCTGCTGCTGTGGGAGACGGGCGGGCCCCTTGCACTTCACCTGCCTGTCTTTTGGATCTCTGCTCAAAAAAGTAAGTTTTCGGTGAGAGTTAACACTATTTCTTGTAACTGAATTATAATTGCCTGGTTTCTCGTCTTATTTCTTCATGAATCGACAAACTCCTTCAACCATGATTTTATCCTGTTCATTGTTGTCATTTAGCTCCTCATGCATTGATGTAATACAAGAAGTAATGTAAAGTAATTATTTCTGCTCAGTGTGGGAGATTTCTCAGGTAGTATTAAACTTGGAAGTTATATCAGGAAATGATGAAGACAAGAACACTTCCTTTTCCTTCTGTAACTAAGCAGAAACAAAAAATTCTAGCAGGCAGTGTCACCAAAAGTATCAATAACCTCAGGTATGCAGATGACACCACCCTTATGGCATAGAGTGAAGAAGAACTAAGGAGCCTGTTGATGAAAGTGAAAGAGGAGAGTGAAAAAGTTGGCTTAAAGCTCAACATTCAGTAAACTAAGATCATGGTGTCTGGTTCCATCACTTCTTGGGAAATAGATGGGGAAACAGTGGAAACAGTGGCTGCCTTTATTTTTGNTGAAGTCTTTTTGTGCCCACCTAACCTTTAGCCCCTTCCCCCCTTTTCCTTCTTTATTTTTATCCAGAGCCTTTATCACTATGTGACATTTGTTCTGTTTTCTTATCTGTTTTCTATCTGTCTCCCCCTGTTTACTAAGGCTTAGAAGGGCAGGGTATTTGTGTTTTTGTGTTTTGCAGCTCTATCTATAGTGTCTGGCACAGAGGGAACATAATAAATACCCTTTAAAACCAGTGAATAATGAATGGTGAGTGACTCTTCTGGTAGTTATCAGTTTCATAAGCAGCATAGTTATTAATTTACATAAATGCACATATCTGATAAAAACATTAAGCAAAAACAAACACAAAAGTGAAAAGTGAATCTCCCTATGCCTTACTGTCATTCTCCATTGTTTTATTCTTAGAAAAAGATCTATGTGTATACGAACATGTCTCTCTTACACCTAAAGAATAAAGTGCAAACTGTTCTTACACCTAAAGAATATCTCTTACACCTAAAGAATAGAGTGCAAATACACATTGCTATTTACAGTTAATATATATATTTTTAAAATCATCATTATTATACATATTATATATTTACATATACATATATTTATACATTAGTATATAATATGGAAGGAAAGCTGTGACAAACATTAAAAAACAAGGACATCATTTTGCCCACAAAGGTACATATAGTCAAAGCTATGGTTTTTCCAGTAGTTATGTTCAGATGTGAGAGTTGGTTCATAAAAAAGGTTGAGCACTGAAGAATTGATGCTTTCAAATTGCGGTGCTGGAATAGACTCTTGAGGGTCCCCTGGACAGCAAGGAGATCAAACCAGTCAATCCTATAGGAAATCAAACCTGAATATTCATTGGAAGGACTGATGCTAAAGCTGAAGCTCCAATACTTTGGCCACTTGATGCAAAGAACTGAGTCACTGGAAAAGACCCTGATGATGGGAAAGACTGAAAGCAAAAGGAGACAGAAGACAAAAAAGTGGCAGAGGATGAGATGGTTAGATAGCATTACTGACTCAATGGACATGAAACTGAGCAAACTCTGAGAGCTAGTGACAGANAGTCACTGGAAAAGACCCTGATGATGGGAAAGACTGAAAGCAAAAGGAGACAGAAGACAAAAAAGTGGCAGAGGATGAGATGGTTAGATAGCATTACTGACTCAATGGACATGAAACTGAGCAAACTCTGAGAGCTAGTGACAGACAGGGAAGCCTGGAGTGCTGCATTCCATTGGGTCACAACGTGGTGACTCAACAACAGCAATGGCAACCTAGAATGATCTCCAAAATCTCTGTATAAAGCATAAGTAACCACATGTAGGATTGTTTTAAAATGTGTATTTCTATTTTAAATGTGTATGTATGTGTATATACATATTACATACACATAGTAATATATATATTACTTTTCAGTCTTTTTCCTGGCCGATAGTTGAGTTTCAACTCAATATTTAGACTGGTTTTTTGTTTTTACTTTGCAGTGCCCACTGTTGATGTCTTTCAGATTTCCACAAAAGAGAGATTTGGTCTGGGACATCAGCTGAAAAAGTAAGTTTTCCAATGAGTAAAAGCAAATTTCTGTTAAAGAGAACTGAGTTCTCATTTTGCTTGCCACCCCACCCCATTTTTATTCAGCACAGCTTTTTGAAGTAAATGCCTCAGGAGAGGAATTCATCCTGATGCTGAGAGGCACATCAATAATTTAGCTGGCAGAGCTCACTTTTAGAACTGGGCCAGATTCCACCTGCCCCGCCCCCTACCCTCCACCCCCGCTCCCCCCAGCCAGGCTCCTTTCTCATCCCTGCAACACCCTGCCTTCCACCTGAGAAAGTGGGCATGTGAAAATCCGAAAATAAACTCGTAATGTTTAGAATTCCACGTCTTTGAAATGAAATTCAATTTACAACATATGTTTAGCACTTTATATTATGTGGTGTTTTCTTTTTAAGGACTCTGAAGAGAAATTTTCTGTTTTCTGTATTGAATTAGATATGTTTTTCCAGCCTAATTGGCTTTGTTCTTTCTATTGGATTTTGTTTTTCAAGCCAGTATCTTACAGGTCTTAGAGCGAAGCATGGAGCCTGCCTTCTATGTTAAACCATTCAAGTTAGGTACCACCTCACCTTGCCACATCTTCCCACCCCGCTATGATTTTTTTTTTTCCTTCACCAATTTTCTCCTTCGTTTTAAAACTTATTTTTAATTTAATGACTTGTTTAGATCGGTTTTAGGTTCACAGCAAAATTGAGAGGAAGGTACTGAGCTTGCCTCCTGCCCCCATACACACATAGCTTCCCTATTAGCAACGTCTCCTACCAGGTGGCACATTTGTTACAACTGGCGAACCTATATTGACTGATTATCACCCAAAGTCCAGAGTTCTACTTTATGTACTTTTGTAAGCCACTTAAGAGATATTTTGGGAGAGTGAAATGACATTGGTCCAAACAAGACAAGAAACAAGACAGAGCAATAAAACAGAATCTCAACAACAGCAGGAGCTGCAGCATTTGTTTATACAGTGTTGCTTTTTTTTTGTCAAGTACTTAGCATAGTGATATATAATACCACCCTTGATCTTCATAACAACCCTATCAAGCAGGTACTATTACTCAGAAGTGTAGAAATAGCTTCCTACCCATACTGGCATTTGGGTACATCATCTGGGCTCAGAAAAAGTAATGATGTGTGTAATCCCCAACCCTGAGAAATTAAGGAAATCTGTATTCTATATTCACTGTTTAATCACATTATAGATTAGTCACTGAGTCATGTCCAGCTCTTGTGACTTCATGGACTAGAGCCTGCCAGGCTCCTCTGTCCTTGGGGTTTCTGGAGTGGGTTACCATTTTCTGCTCCAGGGGATCTTCCTGACCAGGGATCAAACACAGGTCTCCTACATTGCCAGTGGTTTCCTTCTTGGCAGGCAGATTCTTTACCAACTGATCTACCAGGAAATAGCATTTCAAAAAAGTTATTTACTTTTATGTATAGATTTTAGTTATGTGGACAGTTTGGTATATGAACTGGAACTTTTTTTTCATGACTCTTGATCAGTTTTAGTCTAATTTAGTTTCTTTCCTTAATTTTAAATAACTGGGTTTGCCTGTGATCTTCTAGTCTAATATAATATATAATAAAATTCAAAACCTGATCTCATTTTCAGAATAAGTCATAAGAGGAAATTGAAATATAAAGAGGTTATTTTCCAGAAACATACAGCAAGTTAGGAAGGCAGATTTAGAATCTAGGCCTTTTGTTATTGCTCAGGAAATAAGAAATACTCATTAAACTTTTTCTGTGATTTTTTATCTTTTGTGTTTCTGGCAATAAGACAGAATCTCAACAACAGCAGGAGCTGCAGCATTTGTTTATACAGTGTTGCTTTTTTTTTGTCAAGTACTTAGCATAGTGATATATATTACCACCCTTGATCTTCATAACAACTCTATCAAGCAGGTTCTATTACTCACCATGTTTCCTAGATAACAAAGCCCAGGCCCCAACAGTTTAAGCAACTTGCTTTAGCTCACACACTGAGAAAGTGGTGAAGTGAAGTGAAGTCGCTCAGTCGTGTCGGACTCTTTTCGACCCATGGACTGTAGCCCACCAGGCTCCTCCGTCCATGGGATTCTCCAGGCAAGAATACTGGAGTGGGTTGCCATTTAGAGCCAGGATTTGATTCCACATCAGTATTTTTGATTCACCCACTAATCTTTCTCTCATACAATCTTAGATACTCCTTGCCTTCATAAAGCTTGGAATATATTTTCAGCATTGAATACATATTGGGGAAAATGTAAAGTCATTAAAAGAGCCTAAAGGAAAAAATACTGACTCCAAACAGATGTAATATAGTGATCAGTCTTGAATAGGGTATCTATTAGTCAAAGGTCAAGCATATCACAGGCTATGGAAATAATCTTAAACTCTGTATGACTTTATGTTCAATTGGCATTAATCAAACTTAAGCTATTTTTAAAAGGAAAAGTACATTGTGAATCTCCAGCATTGCCTTAAGTACATACAAATAAATCATGGTATAAATTATTCATATGTTGAGTTCAAATTTATAAACCAAAATTCAATTTATAACTGATGTGTAAATTGCAATAAAAACTCACATTTCAAATTAATACAGGAATTTAACTTGATGGATGATGTCATTTTGCTGCAGCTGTTTCACCACCACAGTTTGAACACAGTACTGGTTATAGTGGTGCGCATGTCTTTTGAAATCAGCATGTAGAAAATCATCACATTGCCCATGTATACTCCCATTTCTCTATCTGAACTACTCTGGAATCTTTGTTCGAATAGCTGACTGTGACATCATCTGGTCTTGATGTGAATGTATAATTTACCTTGAAGTCTTTTCCCTTCTTTTTATCATCAGCCAATGGCAGTTGTAATAGTTCTTCTTAGTGCCAGTAAATTCAAACACCAGTATGAGCACTGAAATCTCTATTTTAAGGGAGTGTCCATTATACTAAATGTACTCCCATGTATATTTCAAATTACCATTGAAATGAAACACCATATTGAATTACTTAAGAGAGACAGTTAACTCCTCCCTTTCAAATCCAGGAACAGGTAGGGATTTGGGTGTCCAAGTTTAAGAATTACTAGCTTAAGATGTTGAAGTCACACTTTAGAATGCTAATGTTAGATGAAAATGAGAACAATTTTAGCTCTTTGACTTGTGCTTTGTTCTGGTTAGTCTGTCGAGAATCAGAGACACACTTGTTAGGTTTCTTAGGTAATGGAACACAGGAATGGCAATTCTTCATAGGAGGAAAAGAATTCAAATCTGCCTGGTACAAAGGGTGGTGTCACTGGGGAGTTCAGGTTAGGTACAGGGGAAAACGATGACCCTGATGTTCTATTACATTTAAATTTTGCTAAAATCTTGGGAGAAAAAATATCTTCAAAAATTAAGTGGAAAATAAAACCTTGGTTTCCTGTTCTGATCTCTGGAAGGGATATACTGCAAATTTGAAGTCATGCATCATTGATTGTGACTGCAATTTTACCCCCTTCTTCCTCACTACCTCTACAGCTATAAACACCGCCCCCCATAATTCCTCTGAATTCATCTACGCTAGCTGACAAAGTTGGGGTAGTAAGTCTGAGTGATGTAGTTCCTGGCAATCTGTGTTAATTTGGTAAATGAATAATCAGCCTAGTATTAAGAGGCACACCTGTCCCTTTTGAATAACATGTTAACATAGATTCATCTGTATCAGATTACATAGGTATTACAGCTCTGCCACTTACTATCCAGGTAATCTTGGACAAATTTCATGTCCTTACCTTACTTACGAAATGTGTAGAAGGAGGAAAAAAGATTTGTAAATAAAGTTCCTCCTTTACACCCTGGCCTATTGTCAGTGGTAGATACTGGTACCATTTTCCTGGTCCAAAAGCAGTCTGTGTTAGAAATAACTGAAAACAGCAGGAAAAGCAGGCAGTGCTGAATTGACTTTGAAAAGAAAATGAAAATGTTTAATCTATTGCACACAATGTTTATTGTAAAATTTCTTCTCTACTTCAGTATCAGTTAAGGGAACCTCCTCCAATGCCACTGGAGAGATGGGATCCAGAGAAACTGTCACAGCCTGGGACCCATCTCAGAAAATAAGGCCATGTCTTAAATCCATAGCTGACATTCTAGAATTTTTTTACCGCGAACAGTGATGCCATGGTCTTGATTTAGAAAATATTGAGGTCAGAAGTTACCAAATTCCTGCCTTATGATAGGAACTGAAAATTCTTAGAGGCTCGTCATTAAACAAACAAACAAACAAACAAAAAAAAAAACAGCATATTTTCAAGTAAATGGGGCTGTGCTGAACGTAAAATTTGCTGATCTGCTTATTCTCCATAGAGTTAGTTTTGCACAGCTTATTTTTGCTCAGGATTTTGTAGTTTCATTTTGGTTTCCTTTTCAGGAAGAAAACTACATAAATCAAGTAAAAAGAAAAAGTTTACTTGTATCTTAATCATAATTACTAACAAAAATCGTTTTTAAACCTATGTGGCTGGCACCAACAAAATGTTTCAGACTTTTCTTTTGCCACCAAAGCTAAAGGTGTTGATCCTGGAGGGTATCCTTATAAATCTCTTTATATCCTCATTCTTTTACCTTTTATCAATTATTTAATCAATTGTATTTTTAATTATGTCTCAGTAATTATTAATTGCAACACAGTAAAATCATTAGAAATTTTCTATAGGATGCTTTCCTACACATGAAATCATCTTGTATGGTTCAAAATTAAATTTTCTCTAATCACCGTGCATTTGTTTTCCTTTGATAAATGCATTCTCTCCATAATCTATATGGAAATCTGATACTAAATTACCTTGGAACTGTAACAACACACTTACCTTTGGTTTGACAGAATCATGNAATCATCTTGTATGGTTCAAAATTAAATTTTCTCTAATCACCGTGCATTTGTTTTCCTTTGATAAATGCATTCTCTCCATAATCTATATGGAAATCTGATACTAAATTACCTTGGAACTGTAACAACACACTTACCTTTGGTTTGACAGAATCATGCAGACATTTGTTACACAGCAGTGGAAGCAGAGCAAAGAAAAATCCAATTGCCTGCACAATAAGAAGCTGTCAGAGAAGAAAGTCAAGTCTCCCCTGCATTTATTTTCAACCTTGCGCAGGTGGGTAATAGACATCTTTCCCTCGTCCTACTTAAATGCTGCACTTATGATCGTCCATGGTTATTTAGTTCAGCGCATTCCTTCTACAGTCTTGGCATCTGTTTATTTTCTTTCTGACTTTAAAGAACAAATCAGAAAACATAGCTACTCATTTCTGTGTTTTGAGTTTGTGTTTTTACATTGGTTAAATTTACTAAAATTACATTTCTTTTGGTTTCTAATTCCATAGAGTTTCCCTACCAAAATTAGTCCTTTGTATCGCAGGGGTCCTCAAATGGTCCATGGCCTCTTAGGAACCAGGCCACACAGCAGGAGGGGGGCTGCAGGCCAGTAAGCGAAGCTTCATATGTGTTTACAGTCACTGCCCATCACTAGCATTACCGCCTGAGCTCCTGTCAGATCATTGGTGATTTAAGATTCTCAGAGGATTGAAAACCCTAACCCTAAAGTCANAGGAGGGGGGCTGCAGGCCAGTAAGCGAAGCTTCATATGTGTTTACAGTCACTGCCCATCACTAGCATTACCGCCTGAGCTCCTGTCAGATCATTGGTGATTTAAGATTCTCAGAGGATTGAAAACCCTAACCCTAAAGTCAAGGTGGAATATTCTGACATTGGCACAAAATAGAAATACACTGCACAATAAATGTAACTCACTTGAACCATCCTGAAACCACCACACTCCCAGGCCCACAAAAAAACTTTCTTCCACGAAACCGTTTCTGTTAGGGACCACAGCTTTATAGGGCTCTAGAATAGGTAGGAGGGGAAAAAACAAAACTGGACAATCAATCCTTTTTTTTTTTGCTTTTCAGGTAACATAGAATTCAGTCCCTGTGATTTTTCGGTACATACTTCTGGTTTCAGTTTTCACTGGATAGGCTGGGTTTAAAAGAGATGGTATTTGCAGCAGAATTGAGTTGATGGAGCTCGACAGGTGCTCTCCATGGTCTGTTACACTCACTCACGATTTGCCCTGTGTTCACTGTTCGATTTCAAAGGTCGCCAAGTTATCCTCCCCCTGGTTGTGGAAAAAGCAAATCCAAACTGAAATCGGAGCAGGACGGGATCTCCAAGACGCACAAGCTCCTGCGGAGGACTTGTTCCAGCACCGTCAAGACGGAGGACGGGTGCGCCCCGAAGCCACACAGGACCTTCGGCCGCTCGCTGTCCAGCGACCCCCGGGCTGAGCAGGCAGTGACCACCGTTAAGTCGCACAAACTCTTGAACCGTCCCTGCCCTGCGGCCGTCAAGCAGGAGGACTGCCTCGCTCTCAAGTCGCACAAACTCTTGACCCGCTCTTGTTCTGGAGACCCGCGCTGTGAGCACAATGCCAGCCTGAAGCCTCACAAACTGTTAAGCAGGTCTTACTCCAGTAACCTCAGAATGGAAGAATTATACGGACTCAAGAATCACAAGCTGCTCAGCAAGTCTTACTCCAGTGCCCCTAAGTCATCCAAAACGGAGCTTTTCAAGGAACCCACTGCAGAGGGCAGGAGGCTCTCTCTTACCTCAGGGCTCATCGGTATCTTAACACAATCGTCCTCTTCATCTTCCCAGCCTGCTGTGCGTACATATTTTCATCTTGAGTTCTTAGATGTTAGCCAAGGGGCAGGAGAGGGTTTTGTGAGTATGTCTGTGTTGCAAATGTCTGGTCAAAGAGGCACGGTTTTGTTTTGGGTTTTGAAGATTTACTTTTTTTTTTTTGTAATATTCCTTTGCATACCAGACATTTTCAGCTAGTACTGGAATGTTCGTTTTGATTCTGGAAAAACAACCGTTCCTGTGGATGTGAGGTCTAGTCCAGATTCCTGTCATGGGAATGAATGCTCCTAAAAATAGAAAGAAGTCCACTGAATTCACGAAGCAAGCATAGCATTTTGAATGTTTAATTAAGCAAGTTTATATAATCTCTAGTTTCCTCACATAAGTAGTGGAAGTCAGAGTTTGTCGAAAGACTAAGAGTGGTATCCTTCCTGTTGTACATAAGTGGAACGCTTTGCCTGTGAACTTGTAGAGAAAAGTAATATTTAACCATTGTATCCCAGAGCGTTACTTCAAGCTGCTCTCAGTGTCTGCTTTATAAAACTGAAATCGCTTTATCCTGAGCTGTTTTGTGGTGAAGATGGGGCTTGCAGGAGATTGTATTAAAACTTAAGTACTTTGGGTGGTATTTACTGGGAGTCAGATTTACACAAAGTTTGCCTCTAGAGTGATTAGCATTATAGCCAGCTTCAGATAAAGAAGCAGACCTATCTTATTTATAATTACATAAAATAATTGACCAAAAGTTTTCTTTGCTTTTAGTAAATTGGTGTGTGTGTGTGTGTTTGTGGTGCTCTTTTATAGATAATATTTCTGAAATTACATTGTAAACTATACTGTGAAATTTTGTGTGAAGAAAATATATTTGGCTATGTTGGTAGTTTTAGGTGGACATGCCTAAAAGCCCATATCTTCTCAAAACTATTAAAGACATACAGAAAATTAATTTTGTCAGAGTTACATAGTAGAAAGCGTCCCATAGTTAGTTTCACTCAAGAAAGATAATTTTAGACATTCTGTGAAAGAAAATGTCTTCATGTCTTCGCATAATACGTCCTGCTGTATTATGTTGAGCATAATATGGTGTTTAGTATTCTAGCCCTTTCAGTAGCTTGGAGGAATTGTACCTCTTTCATACATCCTTGGAGGAATAATTCTATCTAGTTGTAAAATGAGTTTGAACAGTCTAAATGAGGAAGTGGGAACGTTCAGTGATCAGGGACAGAGACAGCAAGTTTTTGTGATCTAGAGATGCCAGTCGTTTTTACTAGAAGATCAGAAATTAAGAATGCAATTCATTTAGTTTAAACAAAGATTGCAATAATAATGGAAGAAAGAACATTATAATAAATTATAAAATCTTAGTCTCATAATCAGTGATTTGATGCACTTACAGGTAATCTTAGAAAATCACATCTGCATTTATTCTTGCAAAAGTAAAACACCATAATTTATATATTTTTCCTAATTTAAAAATATTTTCTTTTTACTTTGCTTCTTATAGCCAAATGGTGCCAAATGCATTCCAATACGAGACCGTGGCTTCCTAGTGCAGGTATGAGTCAAGCCTCTGAAATAGTTTAGCCTTTAGTGGGTTTTCAAATCCTTCTTGAACTTGACTTAATTCTTTCTCTTTATTGTCTTATTCAGACAATTGAGTTTGCTGAACAGCGGATCCCTGTGTTGAATGAGTACTGTGTGGTTTGTGATGAACCACATGTGTTTCAGAATGGCCCCATGCTTAGGGTAAGTTCTCACTGGTAGAATGTTGGTTTAGAACAGAAATGAAGAAGGTTAAGATATAAACAAGTAAATAATTGCATTTACAGTAAATGCTCCTATTGAGTCAACTATTTAATACACAAAGTTGTATAGTTTTGACAAATATATCACTATTTCTGAAGGACTCTGTGAAAGATCAACAAGCAGTTTCACTTTAGGAAAATATTTTTTGACTGTATTTCTTACATGCGGCTATCACCTTGTTGTTGGTCTGTCTTTATATACCTCTGTGTCCATCCATATTGATATGTGTATATATATGTAAACTTGTAAACACCGTTGTTTTCAAAACCACACAATCTACAATACTTAAGGTAGGAGGAATCCCCTCGCGGTTCAGTGGTTAGGACTCCATGCTTTTACTGCCAAGGGCCTGGGTTCAATCCCTGGTCGAGGAACTAAGGCCCCATAAGCCATGCAGTGTGGCAAAAAAAAAAAAAAACAAACAACCACACACAGAAGAAAAAGAATAAGATATTTAATATATAGAGAAATGGGTAGTCCTTATTCCAATTAGAAGAGGTATATATAGTAGAATCAGAGAATAAAAGATTTTTTTTTTAATGCCTACTCACAAATTTGTGACATTATTAAGGAAGTATGGAAATAAGAATCAATGTGTAAATGCTTTTTTGGGGAAAATTATCCAATTAAAATTTTTTTGCAGTTTTTTAATTGAGATAAAATGTGTATAAATATACAATTCATTGTTTAATGTGTACAATTCAGTGTTTTTTTTAATAATATTCTCAATTTTGTGCAATTATGACTATTTTCTATAATTCCAGAATCTATTACCCCAAAAGAGAACCCCCGTAAATCTTAGTAATCACTCCCAATCTTCCCTTCCTCTCATCCTCTGGCAACCACGAATATATTTTCTGTCTCTATGAATTTGCCTATTTTAGGAATTTCATATGAATGGACATTAAATTATATGTTATGTGGCCATTTTTTTCAGTTGATAGTAAAATGTTTTTGAGGTTCATCTATGTAGTGTGTCTCATAATTTATTCCTTTAATGGTGGAATAATACTCCATTATACAGCTATGTGACTTTTGTTTATCCATTCATCAGTTAATGGAATTGCTGGAGACTTGTGTTAACTGTTTAACTGTTTCAGGAACTAACAAACTGTTTCTGACAGTGGCTGTGCCACTTTAGATTTCTAACAGCAGTGTATGATGGGGTTCAAGTTTCTCCACATCTTCACCAGCATTTGTCATTCACCTCTTTTTTCCTCCAACTATAACTATCCTATGAATTGTGAAGTTGTAGCTCATAGTGGTTTGCTTTGTCCTTTGCTAATGACTGATGATTTGAGCTTCTCTTTATGTGCTTATTGGCCATTTGTATGTCCTCTTTGGAGAAATATCTCTTTAAATCCATTGCCTATTTTTTTATTTGGATTGTTTGCTTTCTTTAGTGAGTTCTAAGAGTTCTTTGTGGCTTCCCTGTGGCTCAGATGATAAAGAATCCACCTGCAGTGTGGGAGACCTGGGTTCGATCCCTGGGTTGGGAAGATCCCCTGGAGAAGGNATTTGGATTGTTTGCTTTCTTTAGTGAGTTCTAAGAGTTCTTTGTGGCTTCCCTGTGGCTCAGATGATAAAGAATCCACCTGCAGTGTGGGAGACCTGGGTTCGATCCCTGGGTTGGGAAGATCCCCTGGAGAAGGGAACTGCTATCCACTCCAATATTTTGGCCTGGAGAATTCCATGGACTATATAGTCCATGAATCGCAGAGTCAGATACGACTGAACGACTTTCACTTCAAGAGTTCTTTATATATTCTGAATACTAGATCATTATCAGAGATATGATTTGCAGGTATTTTCTCCTGTTTTGTGGGTTTTCTTTTTCTTGATGGTGTCCTGTGACACACAAAACTTTTAAGGTTAGTGGAATCCAAATGATCAATTGAGGTATTGCCTGATCCAAGGTAACAAAGATGTATGCCTACATTTCCTTCTAAGAGTTTTATAGTTTGTATCTTACATGTAAGACATTGAGTTAATTGTTGTTTATGGTATGAAGTTGAGGTTCAGATTCCTTCTCTTGCATGTGGATATCTAGTTGTCTGTGCACCATTTGTTGAAAAGACTATTCTGGCCTCATTAAATGATATTGTCTCCCTTGTGGAAAATGATTTAACTACAGATGTGTGAGTTTGGACTCTTGATTTTATTCCCCTGATTGTATGTCAGTTCTTGTACTATACTATCTGAATTACTGTAGCTTTGTAGTAAGTTTGGAATCAAGAAGTGTGTGTTTTCTAATCTGAAGTATGAATTTTGTGCCTCTTCTAATCAACATTTTACTAGAGGTTCTAGCCAGGCAATTAAGAAGAAAGAAATAATAGAAGGTATCCAGGTTAGACAGGAAATACTGAAACGATATCTATTTGCAGATGATTTATGTACCATGTGCCAGATACTCTGGGTAGATATTTTGCATGCTTGAGTGCGTGCTCAATCGCTCAGTCACGTCCAACTCTTTTCGATCCCATGGACTGTAGCCTACCAGACTCCTTTATCCATGAGATTCTCCAGGCAAGAATACTGGAGTGGGTTGCCATTCCCTTTTCCAGGGGATCTTCTTGACCCAGGAGTTGAATCTGTGTCTCCTGTATTGGCAGGCAGATTGTTTACCACTGAGCCACCTGGGAAGCTCCAGGTATTTTGCATATTACTTCCTTATTTGATTTTCACAGAACGCTGTGGTTTAGGTATTTTTATGCCCATGGCGCAACTAAGGAGATTAAGATTCAAAGAGGGTAGGCAGTATCCTCCCCAGCTGTGTGACTGGAAGCTAAACTTTGAAACTGATTCTGTCTGATTTCAAAACTGCATCACCAACATTTATTAAATGCTTTATGAGTATAAGGCACTATGCTAGAGTCTGTTGCACTTTTTAAGAGAAATTTATCCTTTGTGTTTGAAAAGATAAATTATAAAGCCTGGAAACAGGTAGTTTTATTAGAACACTTTTGCCTTTCAAGATTTATGTTATAAAAACGTATATAACAGCCATTAATGAGCACAGTCATCTGTCAGATTTTATGATATATTTGTTTCATTTTATTGCTTTCGGAAAACATATAACAAAGTTTTTCTTGCCCCTCATATGCTGTTTTTAACAGTTTTTCCTCTCAAAGAGATATATTGCTAATCTAAAACCAAATTAACTGATTCAGCATTTATTTTAATAAAGATTTGTACAAGATTGTTATTTTTATTCAATACACAGAAATGTATAGTTATGATGAAAGGAGAAAGAATTTTTTTATCATGTTCATTTATCCCACTAAGAAGGCTCATCTTTATTTTGTTTGTCATTGTGCATCTGTGGACCTTGATTTACTTCTTAATCCATGGCAGTAATATTTTCATTGCAGAATATAATAGTCATGTTATTAATAGCATAAGCTTTTTGGGTGTTTCTTTTTTTGTAATCATGTTTTTGAAGTGCCTTACATGGATCTTTCCTGGTGGCTGGGCTTCCCTTGTGGCTCAGCTGGTAAAGAATCTGCTTGCAATGTGGGATACCTGGGTTCCATCCCTGGGTTGGGAAGATCCCCTGGAGAAGGGAAAAGCTACCCACTGCAGTGTTCTGGCCTGGAGAATTCCATGTACTGTACAGTCCATGGGGTTGCAAAGAGTTGGACATGACTGAGCAACTTTCACTGCATAGATTATCTTATTTAATCCTTATAATAACCTTCTGAGGATGGGTATTACTACCCCTGCTTTATAGATGAGGAAAACAGTAATTTTTTTAATGTCACAGTGCTAGTAATTGATAGGGACAGGATTTGAATCCTGGCAGAATGGCACCAAGGCCATGGTTCTCAGTCATAATGCTGCTCTTGACTTACATACTTGAACTGACTACTTTTACGTCCTGGAAATTGACTACACTTGGTGTTGGGAGTTTGCTCTTCCCAGTTTACTTACTGGCAGTTCATTCCAATAATAGGTGATAAAAAGATCATAGTTAATATTAGTATTCTCTGTACCTTGCTCCAAGTTTTCTTTTACTTTATCTGTCTTTCTGCACCAGTTAAGTAGGCTGTCTATTTCTAGAAATGGAAATGCTTTCATAAACAAAAGTGAAGACAACATTTTTAAATAAATATAGTTTATCAAGCGGTTTTATGTTGTTGTAATTCAGGCTGATATCTAAGGAAATCAGAAACCTTACTTTCTTAAATAGTAAGATAAGTAACATATGAAATCAGATCAGGAAATGAAAATAGAGAAACATCTCATATGCAACGGAAGAAAAGTAAACAGAATACCTCCTTGTTGTATTAAACAGGTATTTCACTTAAATCAGGCATATTCATTTTTTCTTTCTTATATTCCCATTGCAGTGTATTTTGCTATAATTTCAATAATGTATAGTGATCATTTCAATAATGTACAACAATTTTTACAAACGTAATTTCCTATGGATAGTAATCAATAAATGGACTCATTGGTCACTTATTCTCAGCCCATGTAACACATTAAAAACTGCAGTAAATCCCCAAGCTATAAAAAAGAGACGTTATAGCCCCATCGGTGATTAAATGGTTAGATAGAATTGTTTCCATAGATTTTCTGCCTCATGTTTGTTACATTTGTTAGATTTCTCTGTCAGAATTCAAACTGTTTCTCACTTTTTTTCTCTTTTCTTCAAGCCTGATTGTTTTTTAAATGACATAAGTCTCCATTTACTCCTATTTCCCAAATGTCCTAAAATTTTAGTCACTAATTTCCTGTTCTGTCACTTTCCTCAGAGGTCTAGGCAAGCTTGTCACACTTTTGCAACATGAGGAACTAAACTGTTTATTTAGAAATACCACAAGGGTCTGATTTTCCCTTTTGTTTACAAAGGTTGTAAATATCACTCTCAGGTGAGTTCTGACATGTGATACTTTAGATCTGCATAAAACTCACATTATCAGGAGGGTTGTTCAGAGTCCCAGAATTTCAGTTTGGCAGTACAGTCTGCAGTCCCATCAGAAAACCAAACCAAAACCAAATCGCTAGTTCTCTACATTTTGGAATCAGCTAGAGTGTTGATGCAATAGACTGTTTTGGTGATGCTTTAGAATGTTGATTTTGGACTTCATCAAGTGTGTTTACAAAAGAGGAAAAGGAGGATTTACTGCCAGAATCACCACTGTTTTTATCAGCCTGTAAATTCCTAGTGCCCTTGTCTTTTTGTTACACTCACCTTAAGCCCCATTCTTGGATCAATGCAGGTGTTTGTCTTCTTTGAGCCCTGTGTGTGAGCTGCTGAATCCTATTGGAGAAAACCATCACGTGGTTGCGTGACTTAGTTGTCCCTACAAAATTGGAACTTTGTCAGTGACACCGGCTGTGTGTTCTCTGTGTCCTTGGTTAACAGACTTTCTTGTTTCCCACATTAGCCTGTGATAAAAGAATTATGATCTGTTTTCTTCTCCTGCCCTATGGAAATGTCCCACATTACTTGCTTTGTGTTATCAGGCCTGAGATTCTCCCGTCACCTCTTGAGAATAGTGTGCCATCCCACTAAAGTCAAGTCAAAGAAACCCATGAACCTAGTAATTTTTGTACCCAGTTTTGCTGGGGACCTTAGACAAATGTTTGTAACTAAGGCTCTTGTTAGAGTAAAGTTAACACTACTCAGCTATAGTTTGGTCATAGCTTAAGGCAGTCTCAAGATGAATCTTGAGAAACTGAGTAGGTGGGTAAACCTGGATATGTCCCATTTTACTTAAGAGGAAAACAGGTAGGTCTTCTTATATTTAGGTCTGACCTTCATACCTTAATATTTAGAGAATGGATGAAAAAGCATAGCCAATTTTCTCCCCTCAAATCCATTTCACAGAAGTTAACTTTGCAAGTTTTGAAATAACAGGTCAAACTAAATAATTAAGCCAAAAAAACTTTTAGTTAAACATAAATAGTTTTACATCCAAATTGAGCAGAAATTGATTTTAATAATCAAACAACAGCATTAGTTTTATGAGACAGTAGGGATCAGCATGTATATTGAGGCCTAACCAGGCCCGACCCTATTTCATTATGGATCTGTCTTGATCTCTGTGGGATTCCTGTCTTTCCTAATCAACAGTAAATCTTCAGTTTAGTTCAGTTCAGTTGCTCAGTCGTGTCCGACTCTTTGCAACCCCATGAATCGCAGCAGGCCAGGCCTCCCTGTCCATCACCAACNGCTTTGAGGCAATTTAAAACTAATACTTCTGCTTTCTATATGCTTATAAACATTTCTATTGTCATGAAAGTAAAAAACAAAACAAAAATGAAAAACTTCAAACTGCAGAGATAAAGGAGTATACAGCGGAAATTAACACAACATTATATAAATCAACCATTCTTCAGTAAAAACATATTTTAAAAGAGAAAAAAAAAAGTTGTTTTCAGTTGGGGGGGGGGGGAAAGTAGCTCAGTGTTTCCTGGGTCAGGAGAACAGCTACAAAGTAATTTTGAGTTTCTTCTTCCAAGAGTCCTGTGAATTTCACAAGTCCAGGACCAACTCTGCAGTTTCACCTTGGTTCCCAGAGTTAGGTGGGGAGTTCAGCTCCAGCTCTCTGCACAGAGCCACTTCTAGACCCAATTCCCTTGGCAAGCCCTCTTATCTCAGCTAATTCACTGACCTGGATGGGAATTCCCTCTTCATTATTTTACCTGATGGTCCTCCTTGCTTTGAAGTAAAGTTCAAGTATATATATATGGGTTTCAGGGGGTTGTTGTTCTATTTATTTATTTTAATTGGAGGATAATTGCTTTATAATGCTATGATAATTACTTTATAATATCATATTTTGCCATACATCACTATGAATCAGCCACAAGGGTACATGTGTCCCCTCCATTCTCCCTCTCCCAAATTCTTCCCTCCTGCATCCTTCATGGTTGCCACAGAGCACTGGTTTTGAGTACCCTGCTTCATGCAATGAACCTGCACTGGTTATCTATTTTATTTATAGTAATGTATGTGTTGTGCTTAGTCGTTCAGTCATGTCTGACTCTTTGCAAACCCATGGACTGTAGCCTGCCAGTCTTCTCTGTCCAAGGGGATTCTCCAGGCAAGAATACTAGAGTGGGTTGCCATGCCCTCCTCCATGGGATCTTCCCAACACAGGGATGGAACCCCTCGGTCTCCCACATTGCAGGCAGATCCTTTACCAGCTGAGCTACCAGGGAAACCCCATGATAACGTATATATTCCATTCACTTTTTGTATTTTTATGTATGGAAGCTTGCAAAGGATTTCCCATACAGTATGCCGTAGCAATCAAATGTATTCTCAATGATTGGTTGCCTTCTACACAGGCATTATGCGGGCTTTCTGAAACTGAGTTGCAGCCAGTCCAGCTGGGCACACACATTTCTGTGCTGTAGAAACCCTTGGAAGAGAGCCTGNCCAGCCAGTCCATCCTAAAGGAAATCAGTCCTGAATATTCAATGGAAGGACTGCTGCTGATGCTGAAACTCCAAAACCTTGGCCACCTGATACGAAGAACTGAATCACTGGAAAAGACCCTGATGCTGGGAAAGATTGAGGGCAGGAGGAGAAGGGGATGACAGAGGATAGGATGGTTAGATGGCATCACCAACTCAATGGATACGAGTTTGAGTAAGCTCCAGGAGTTGGTGATGGACAGGGAAGGCTGGCGTGCTGCTGTCCATGGGGTTGCAGAGTCAGACGTGACTGAGCAACTGAACTGATAATTTTTTGGAATGTGTATTTTCATTTCCATTTAAGTTTTTTCTAATTTCTCTGTACTTTTTTCTTTGACCCATTGGTAGTTATTTAATTTTCATACATTTCTGAATATGTGAGCATGTGTTAATTTTCACATATTTGCGAATTTTCTAGTTTTTGCTCTTTATTTATTCTGTTGTGATCAGAAAAGACATTTTGCATGACTTCAATCTTTTAATCTATTGAAATATATTTTGAGGACTCACATATGGTCTATTTTGGAGAATATTCCATGAGACTAACTACATTTTTATATATCCCACTAGAATTTTGTTGTCCATTTAGGTATGCAGGCCAATAACTATATACATGTGAATGAAGCTATAAGGACTAAATGTGCTTTTACTATATCATTGTTGTTTCATATCCATTATTTAATTATATCATAATGTATTTAGCCAATATATTATATGGTTTAGTATTTTTTCCAGCAGAAAATTGGACTCTAATGATTATGGCATCAGTGTCCATGGGGTCACTGAGGGTCAGACACGACTGAGCGACATCACTTTCACTTTTCACTTTCATGCATTGAAGAAGGAAATGGCAACCCACTCCAGTGTTCTTGCCTGGANCTGCATATCTGAGGTTATTGATATTTCTCCCAGCAATCTTGATTCCAGCTTGTGTTTTTTTCCAGTCCAGTGTTTCTCATGATGTACTCTGCAGTCCTCCAGTATTCTTGCTTGAAGAATGCCCATGGTCAGAGGAGCTTGGCAGGCTACAGTCCATAGGGTCGCACAGTGTTGGACATGACTGAGCAACTTTCATACTATCCAGCTTACCTGGAGTGATTAATAGTGTTAATATTTCAACAGCTCTCTGTACCTCAAGGAGATTTTATAATCTTTATCTCACTTGATTCTTCTCTCTTGGTCCTTTTATCAACCTGGTGAACTAGATCTGATTTTATGCCTGTTTTGTAGCTAGGAAAACTGAACTGTGCACATAAGCTCCAGCTGGAACAACATCCATGTTCATCTGTTTTATATTGGGCTTACATGAAATATTTTGTTTGAAAAAAATGATCACAGCAAAAAAGAGTCTGAAAACCACTCACCTACACTGTGCTATATATAAATACATAGCTGGATTCTCGAATTGTGTTATTTCTGTTTTCAGTAAGAAGTAATTTAAATTCATTGAAAACACAAAATTTCTAAAGTGCAGTTGGTTCTAAAATATTCTTTAGGGCTTAAAATCATTTTTTGAGTCATGTTTTTACTGCTCAAATTTAAATTGTTTTGATTCAAGTAAAATTTTAAAAGTATTCATTTTAGCTGAAAATTTTCTAAAATGAATCCTAGTTTAGGGACATATAAAGTTCCCTATGTTTTGAGTGGTGCAGAGTGAATGTTACATTGCAGATATGTTATATATATTATGTGTAATGGCAGGAGGGACTTGCCATGGTTTCACAGTTTAAGTTATAGGGACTAATTGTTTGAAGGCAATATAATAGTATAACATTAAGAATAGGCAATATTTTATAAATTGAAGCTAATAGGTTTCATGTAAACTTAAATTAGTAAATAATGTACATTTCTGGTGATATCTAGGCATGTATACTTTATTAAGTCATGTTTAATAAAACATAGTTTTGCTTATTCAGCAGTAGCTATTCCATGAGTATGTTTTATTTTGAATTGAGACTGGAGTTTTCTATGCAAATAATATAGTGATAGCAGATTTTCTTGGGAGTGGGGCACTGGCTGGCAGTATGCTCAAAGTGGGAGAATGCTAATTGCAATATAACTGTATATTTTATTAAGGAGGAATGAATCACTTGCTTTCCTGGAATAGGATGTCCTTTCTGTGAGACATCTAGTCTTGACTACTTGTGATTTGAGAACTTTCTTTTAGTATGCCATCTTGTGTTGACATTTTGAACTCCTCTCATATAAAATATGGCAAATAATTATCTGAAAATTAAGCTTATTTATATCTTGAATACTCTATTGAATGTTCTAGTAAAATGATTGATAGATGTAACATTGTTATTTTAAAATTCACTGGCATTTAGTGTGGTGGCGGTGGTGTTTAGTCTCTAAGTCATGTTTAAGTCTTTTTGTGACCCTATGGACTGTAGCCCACTAGGCTCCTCTATCCATGGTATTTCCCAGGCAAAAATACTGGAGTGGGTTGCTATTTTTTAATCCAGGGGATCATCCTGACCTGGGAGTTGAATCTGTGTCTCCTGTATTGGCAGGTGGATTCTTTACCACTGAGTCACCTGGGAACCCCTACTGTGGTACATAAATTAATTGCAATATTACTACCTCTGTCGTTACTATTTTAAAAATAAAGATAAAATTATCTTTATAAGAATATAATGTGTAGTTATACTTCAGATTTTTCAGAATGGTAATATCATTTCTTGCCCCCCTCCACAAAGCAAGTTTTCTTTCGTACCTGATTTCCTTCTTCAAACAGTTGCAGTAATAGGATATCCTTAGAAATTAGTCTTGCAGATTTGAGTATGGGAAGAAAGGCCATTTTTCAATGAAAAAAATGCAAGAAAGAAAAGGAGTGTTTATAAAGAAATTAAGCCATAGCTTTATCATTAGGATTGTAAATTTACAATTTAAAATAATGGGTCAGTTGATAAATCCATGTGATTTGGAGATTTAGAGGTTGGAATGGAAATAGGCCTGGGAGGAGGATGAAACAGCAATGCAGGAGAAACCATTCAGAAAAGACTGAACTGTTGCTCATTTGTTACTCACGATAAAGACTAGGAGGTCTGGGCAAAATCGGTAAAAAATCATTTGAGACAAGGTCAGGGTGGCCCAAGAATTCCTAGGACTGGGGACAAAGTATGCTGATAGAATACTCAGATTTCAAATAATTACCTTCTAGTCTAGTTTAGCAGAGTATTTTATTTCATTTTCATTTATACTATTTAATAAGGCAACAATTTAATGCCAAAAATTAGTTTCTACTTTATTCCCTGAATATGTGTGTGAATATACATATATACATGTATATATTAGGATGATCACAAAATAAATATAATTAACTATCTAAGCTTCAAGAAGACAGACATAGGAAGACAAATATCATATGATATTGCTTATATGTGGAATCTTTTTTAAAAGGTTATAAATGTACTTATTTATAAAACAAAAGTAGAGTTGTGGATCTAAAAAACAAAGCTACTTAGGGGAAACAGGGAGGGGAGGAATAAATTGAGAGATTGGGATTAACACAAGAGTATATATAAAATAGAAAACTAGTAAGAACCTGCTGTATAGCACAGGGAGCTCTACTCAGTACTCTGTAATGGCCTATATGGAAAAAGAATCTAAAATATATGTAAATGTATAACTGATTCATTTTGTTGTATACCTGAAACTTACATTATAGATCAGCTATACTCCAATAAATTCTTTTTAATTTAAAAGAAACTAAAAAAATTTTTCCAAGGTTCAAATATAGCATTTTTAAAATGATCATTGCTCGTATATATTAAATGAGCCTTATCATGATATTCAGCTTTAGGATTGATGGATTTGGGTCATCAGAAAAAAACTATATGGTTGTTTGGCAATAGTATTATTAAAAACAAAGTACCTTCTTTGTCTCTGTTTACTTCCTCGGTGAACTTTGGGTATCCGGAATATGAATTAATTCCTGTGGCCCCTTAATGATTTCCAAAGCTTGCCTTCTCCTGGATTCTTTTTTGTTTACAGTTTCATTATACTCAAGTACCAATATAGTGTTTGATGCTATAGTAAGTGTGCAATAAAATGGTTGCTCTTATTATTCCAGACCATACCATGCTCCCAGAAAGTGAACAAAAGAAACAACCCATTGTCAGTGGGAGAAATTGAGGGGCAGCCGTACATGCACATAGATACACATGAAAAAATAGGACAAGATTAAGTTAAATGCTAAAGTAAAAGTAGTAGAAATTGAATAGTCTGCTCTAAGTTTATCCAAGTGCATACAGCAGTGTGTATAGCTTGAGTCTGGATGAAGAACTTTGTCCAATTAATTTCCTGCCATAGGTAGTTTTTCCTATGTTTCTGAAACAGAAATCTGTCTTTTTAAGACTAACAAAATACATCAATTTATTTGGGGGGGGGAATTTTCTTTAGGGAATATCAATCAGAAATCTTTGTGTGATTGGCTTTTTGTCTGCAAAGCCACCACGTGGGCCCATTGTGAGCATAAAGGGTGCTTAGTATGGGGCTGTCCTTCCCCACTAGTTCAGCAATGGACGAAGTTATCCTTTGAAGTCAGTGAGCATGGGAGCAGTGGCACTAACAAATACGTCTCTCTGCTGTGCCAGGCACCACAGGCTGCATCGTGTTAGGCTTCATCAGCTACCTAATGCGATGTAACTCGGGAGATGAGATAAATCAAACAGATGACACTGTATTAGATTTGAAAGATGAGAGCTCTTCCAAAGCAATTGCAGAGTGTATATTTCAGTGCTGTTGGCTTCAGGAGGTTATTGAAGTCAAAATCTTAGCAACAAAACCAGTCTTTGAAGAGTTAGGTAGCAAGTAAGCAGAGTCATGCTTATTTCCTCCAGAGAAAATTACCTAGGAAGAAATGGAATTCTCCTTTGTAGATTTGTTTTACATAGCTTTGGGATTGAATCTCATTTTTTAGTATATCACCAGTTTAGGTATCTACTTTCAAATGCATCTTCTGTGCAAATGTGAAAGTTTAAATGCATCTTCTGTGCAAATGTGAAAATTTAAATGCATCTTCCGTGCAAATGTGTATTACGCAAGCAAGATGGATTTTCTACTTAAAGGATATATTTTGTGCATGCATGCTCAGTCATGTCCAACTCTGCAACTGCACGGACTGCAGCCTCCCAAGCTCCTCTGTCCATAGGATTCTCCAGGCAAAAATACTGGAGGCTGCCATGCCCTCCTCCAGGGGATCTTCCTGACCCAGGGCTTGAACCTGCATCTTCTGTTTTGGTAGGTGAATTCTTTACCACTGAGCCACCTGGGATAGATCCAGAGAATATTTTCACATAATGCTAAATCATTCCGAGTGCAAGTGCCTAAAACTAACTGAATTGAATTTTTAATAATATTTTTGACTATATCAGTAAAATGGCTATTTACTAATTGTTACTTATATTTAGAAATTTAATTTTTTAAAATAAAGTGATAGTTCTTCCCATCCTCTCTCCAGTTTTATTGAGATATACAGCACTGTATAACTTTAAGGTATGCAGCATAATGATTCATCTTACATGCCTCATGAAATGATTATCACACTAAGTTTAGAATGTCCATCATCTCATATAATACAAAATAAAAAAAAGAGAAAAGCATCTTTTTCCTTGTGATGAGAACTCTTAGGATTTTAGTCTCTTTTATATGCAACATAAAAGCTGGATTTAGAAAAGGCAGAGGAACCTGAGATCAGTCAATTTGCCAACATTCATTGGATCATCGAAAAAGCAAGAGAGTTCCAGAAAAAGATCTACTTCTGCTTTATTGATTACATCAAAGCCTTTGACTGTGTGGTTCACAACAAACTGGAAAATTCTTAAAGAGATGGGAATACCAGACCCCCTTACCTGCCTCCTGAGAAATCTGTATGCAGGTCAAGAAGCAACGATTAGAACTGAACATGGAACATCGGACTGGTTCCACATTGGGAAAGGAGTACATCAAGGCTGTATATTGTCACCCTGCTTATTTAATTTATATGCAGAGTACATCATGCGAAATGTTGGGCTGGATAAAGCACAAGCTAAATTCAAGATTGCCAGGAGAAATATCAATAACCTCAGATATGTAGATGACACCACCTTTATGGCAGAAAGCAAAGGAGAATTAAAGAGCCTCTTGATGAAAGTGAAAGAGGAGAGTGAAAACATTGGCTTAAAACTCAACATTCCAAAAACTGATATCATAGCATGTGTTCCCATCACTTCATGGCCAATAGATTGGGAAACAATGGAAACAGTGAAACACTTTATTTTGGGGGGCTCCAAAATCACTTCATATAGTAACTGCAGCCATGAAATTAAAAGACACTTGGTCCTTGGAAGAAAAACTATGACCAACCTAGACAGCATATTAAAAAACAGACATTACTTTGTCAACAAAGGTCCGTCTACTAAAAGCTATGGTTTTTCCAGTGGTCATGTATGGATGTGAGAGTTGGACTATAAAGAAACCTGAGCACTGAAGAATCAATGCTTTTGAACTGTGGTGTTGGAGAAGACTCTTAAGAGTCCCTTGGACTGCAAGGAGATCCAACCAGTCCATCCTAAAGGAAATCAGTCCTGAATATTCATTGGATGGACTGATGCTGAAGTTGAAACTCCAATACTTTGGCCACCTGATGTGAAGAACTTACTCATTTTTAAAGACCCTGATCCTGGCAGGAGGCGAAGGGGATGACAAAGGATGAGATGGTTGGATGGCATCAACTCGATGGACATGAGTTTGAGGAAGCTCTGGGAGTTAGTGATGCACAGGGAAGCCTGGTGTGTTGCAGTCCATGGGACTGCAAAGAGTCAGACACAACTGAGTGACTGAACTGAACTGATATGTAACATACACTAGTGTTAATTATATTAATTATGTTGTACACTATGTCCCTAGTAGTTATTTATCTTGTAATTGGAAGTTTGCACCTTTAGACCACCTCCATGCAGTTTCTTCTCCCTCTACCCTTCCACTTTGGGTAACCGCAAATCTGTTCTCTTTTTCTATGAATTTACTTGTTTTTGAAGTATAATTGACCTACATAGAACACTTTGAGAGTTCCTGGTGCATAGTGTAGTGATTTGATATTTCTGTACATTACAAAATGATCACCACAGTAACTTTAGTTACTATCTGACAGCATACAAAGATGCTGCATTATTATTGACTATCTTCCCTGCACTGTGCATTTCATCCCTATGACTCATGTATTTGGTAAATGGAAGTTTGTACCTCTTAATCTCCCTCATCTGTTTTCTCTCATCCTTCCACCTCCTTCCCTCCTGGCAACCACCTGTTTGTTCTCTGTGGCTATGACTCTGCTTATATTTTTGTTATGCTTCCTCATTTGTTTCATTTTTTTAGATGCATATGAGTGAAATCAGACAGTATTTGTCTTTCTCTGATTTATTTCAGTGAGCGTAATGTTCTTGCAAATGGCAATATTTTATTCCTTTTTATGACTGAGTGGTATTCCATTTTATTTATATATACCACATCTCCTTTATCCATTCATCTATAAATGGGCACTTAGGTTGCTTCCATACCAAGACTAGTGTAAAGAATATTTATATAGTATTTCTTCCTTTAAAAAATTTTTTTGTTTATTCATTTATTTTGGGGTGTGCCAGGTCTTTGTTGCTGCACAGACTTTTCTCTGTTGTGGCGAATGGAGTCTCCACTCGCGTTGTATCGTGGTGGCTTCTCTTGTGGAGCATGGGCTTGGGATGGGTGGGCTTCAGTAGAAGTGGCTCCCCAGCTCTGGAGCACAGGCTCAGTAGTTGTGGCGCCTCGGGCTTACTTGTGCTGCAGCATGTGGGATCCTCATGATCGCAAATAGAACCCATGTCTCCTGCATTGGCAGGCCAGTTCTTTATGACTGAGCCACCAAGAAGCCCCTCTTCCTTTTTATTAATAATATTCTAAAACTTTGCATTTTCTATTTATTTTAAAGAACATCATACATTTACTTTAGGAATTGGAAGATGATAAAAAAAATGTTGAATTGATTCCCCTTTCTTTTGTAGCCTACGGTGTGTGAACGAGAGCTGTGTGTATTTGCTTTTCAAACCCTGGGAGTAATGAATGAAGCTGCTGATGAAATAGCAACTGGAGCTCAGGTACTAACACATGCTACTAATTATTTTATATTTTGATTTGAAAACATTCTTTATTCTACCCTTCTTTGGGGGCAAATTTTTGATAGTTTCTTGATACATTGAAAAAGCAAACCGGCATTTGATATTTTGGGATAGACACTGCAGTTTGCCAACTTTATCTAATGTGTTTGTCATTTTACAGTTGGCAAGAGGAGAAGTTAAATCAACTTTAATTGTTTGAAAAATTATTGCATTTCTTTTTTATATGGTAAAACTGAGCTACTAAAACCCTTGCACTTGCATTATGTAAAATTTATTTGTAAAGTTACAGTGCTATAAAATGGAAGCCAATTTATTTTTAAAACTTAGGTGAAAAGGTAATGGGCTGCTGTTGCTGCTGCTAAGTCGCTTCAGTCATGTCTGACTCTGTGCGACCCCATAGATGGCAGCCCACCAGGCTCCCCTGTCCCTGGGATTCTCCAGGCAAGAACACTGGAGTGGGTTGCCATTTCCTTCTCCATAAAATGGAAGCCAATTTATTTTTAAAACTTAGGTGAAAAGGTAATGGGCAGAACATGTAATAAAAAGAGAGCAGCATTCAGTTTTACAATAGCAGTGTTTATAACATAGGAAGAAAAATATAAAAACAAAGAAAAAACTTGGAAGTAGAGCAGCATCCCATGTTTCTGGAAAGAAAAAACAGTTGTAAAGATGCCAAAATGTATTACATTATGTAATTCATTAAAATTTCAACTAGTCTTTGTTCATTTATTGAACATGACTGAAATACTAATAGATGAGAAAATTCCAAAAATCAAAAAATAGTGAATGTTAATTAAAGGAGGCTAGAGCAGCCAAACACAAAACCATATTATATAATTCTGTAGTATTTTAACAAAATACAGTAAGGCAAGGAAAGCACTGACTAGATAGTCCAGTAATCCCCATAATTGTTCAAGTTTTAAATACATTTTTTTATATATCAAGGCAGGTATCGCATCATGTCATAAAATAAAAATGGTTTAGGGTGATGCAAACAACTGACTTGCAGCATGCGGGGAAGAAACACTTTTTTAGGTCTTTACACTTGTGTGCGAAATCAAATTCCAAAAAACTTATACTTTAAAAGTTTAAGTATTACCTTATAAGTGTCTAAAAGTATTATATCTCAACTGGAGAAGAGTCACATTAAGCATGTACAGCTTATATAGGGCATCTGGTTCATGCATTTATGCACATATAAGAAATCATAAAGAAAAAAACAACAGATCTGAGTCCATACATATTTTACATCTTTTACCTGAAAAAAATAGTGAGCACTAAGAGCTAATTATGAAAAAGTGTATTTTGCTACTAACTTAATTACATGGAAGCTCATAAAAATTGAGAGGAAAAACGTGAATATCATTACAAATTAATATAGGAAATGAATGCACAATTCACAAATATGAACCTGTAGTTAGTAGAGAAACATGAGAAAATATTTACCTTACTAAAAATCAAAGGAAACTAAAATGTAAGAGAATTTTTAAAAATTCACAAAGATGGGTGGGAAGAATGAACATACAAGAGACATATGGTCATCATTGCAGTAAATATCAAATGCCTGCTGTGTAACAGGTGGTACACTAGACTAAGATAAAGCAGTTAACATAGACAGCCCAGGCCTCATGGACTTACACTCCCTTAACCTAATTATTTCACTGATGAGCTAAAATAAGATGCAAACACTTGATGAAATTTTAAGGGTAATATTTGTGAGGTAATGAGTGCAAATGAAATTGATGCAAACAGTAGAACACTGAACAGTTGTGATATGAAAAAAATGATTCCATGATTAAAATAAACTTTAGAAATCCAGCTTAATATTACCTTTGCATCCAGTGTGTGCAAATTTGCATACTAAAAGCTCTAAGAATCTCTAAAACTGAAGAAAATGACTAGCCTATATTTGGAGGATTTCTCAAATTTATCTCACTGTGGTGAGTCTTTTTTTTTTAATGTAAAAGGTTTTCTCATCCCTTGGAAACTAATATTGCTCAAAAAAGAAAAGATACTTTAATTTATGCTATGTAAAAATAAACTTTACACAGGTGTATATGAGTATACATACCCAAATACATGTATTTTCACATGGGTATATATGTATGTATGTATGTATATGTATAATTATTTGAGTAGTATGGTTAACATTTAAGCATTTTACTGGATGTAAATTGTCTTTCATACAGTTTAATCAGGGAAGAAAGTATAGCCTAGAAATAAGGCACAATTGATTAGAAGGAAAATTAACCTCTTAACAGTAGGCTAAGTTGATAGAATAATAGGTGCTTTTTTCCCCCTCCAATTATAGATACATGTCTAAAAATAATGGATCTTAAAGTGAAATTATATTTGGATTATGTAAGAGTAGTAACAAAACACAAGTTTTCACTTAGATCAATTTAATGATTTAGCTCTAAAGATCAATATAAAAAAAAATTTTTTTTTAGAGAATTTAGTGATTCTACTTGAATGCCAATGCAGAATATTCTTTTAACCTCTTTAAAGATATACCCCAGTATTCTGGTTATAATCTTAGAGATTACGGGTAAATGGATTCTTTTTCTAAATAGCACTGTATCTCTGTGGTCTTGTTTCATCAGCTGACTCTTGAATTTTTCATGGGGCTCTGAGGAGCTCTGGAGGTTGCACGAACATTCCTTAGAGGGATCTGCAGGAGACTGGTCTGGGATGAGAGTGTGTCAACAGCTGGAATTCCAGGCCTCCAAATACTGCTTTAGCTAGAAGGCAGCTCCATTTTATTTTATTTCTTTTATGTACTGAGGCTCTTACATACATTTTTCTTAAAAAACAAAAAAGGAATTACTATTGAAATGCTTGAAAGCCAGTGGTCTACAATTTTAAATTCACCTCTTCTCCAGAAAAACACATCATTTTATTCCATGGAAAAGTTATCATCTGCAAATAGAATACAAATTCAAAAACTGTAGTATAAACCTTTCTTTGTTGCCAAGATTCCAAATCTGACTACTGTAATAGATAAACTATTAATATGGTACACTTTTATTTCTAACTCACACAACTGTCTGGTTAGAATGTTTGTTGGGTAGCTCTCATCATTGAAGGAAATGGATTCGGTCCACCGTGTGGGTCTGCTGTGTTTCAACATGTGCTGTATAGTAGAGGGGAAGAGAGGAAGGAGCACTGTCTGTCCATCAGCTCAGCCCCTTTCTGCTTACTGTCCATGGGTTAAGATCAGTCATATGGTCTGATGTAGGCAAAAAGGGTAGAAATATTGCTTGCAGAGAAGTTGCTTCCAAGCAGTAGCTCTATTATACCTTGGAAGCAACATATGAAACTTTGGTGGACAGCATGGAATTTTGCCAGAGTAGTTGCACTGTTACTTTGAAGTTAGTTTAGGATGTATATTAACAAAAATATTCTATTAGTTAAATTCTCTACCCCTACATCTATTATTTTCACTGTAATTTACTTTGAAATTATTGGCAAAACAATGCAGTTATTTGGGTAGTTTTGATTTGAAGCTTTTGGTTCAAGGTATTTAATTAAAATATTTGATTGAAAGGGGAACATTTATCAGGTTATTATTGTATCCATTTTTTGCCTTTTTTATTGTTGTAAAAAAGACATAACATAAAATTTACTACACTAATCATTTTTAAATGCACAGTTCAGTAGTGTTAAATATATTCACATTGTTGTGAAACAGATTTCTGTAACATTTTCATCTTGCAGAACTGAAACTCTATACCTGTTCAGACAGTCCCATTTTCCCCTACCCCCATCCCTGGTAACCACCCTTCTTTCTGTTTCTGTGAATCTTATTACTTTAGATGCTTCATGATTATAGTCAATAGTATCTGACTTTCTGTGACTGGTTTATTCGTTTAGCATAATGTCCTCAAGGCTCATCCATTTTGTAAGCGGTGACTGACTTTTCCTTCTTCAGGCTAAATAATATTCCATTATATGTGTCTGTAGCATTTTGTTTATCCATTCATCTATCAATGGATATTTTGGTTGCTTTCATCTCTTGTCTATTGTGTATAATGCTGCTGTAAACATGGGTGTACAAAAGATGTTTTCATTTTAATTCCTTTGGTTATGTACCCAGAAGTGGAATAGTCACTTCCAGCAGGACCCTTATGGAATTTCTATTTTTTAACTTTTTAGAGAAAACTCCAGACTGTTTTCTGTAGTGGTTGTACCATTTTACAATCCCATCAACCCTGCACAAAGGTACCAATTTCTTCATATGCTCACCAACACTTTGTATTTTCTGGGTTTTTTTTATAATAGTCATCCTAATCGTTGTGAGATGGTATCTTATTGTGGTTTTGATTTATATTCTTCTGATATATCTTCTTAAAAGAAATGTCTATTTAGTTCTTTTTGCCTATTTAAAAATCATGGTATATAATCTTTTGTTGGTGAGTTATAGGAGTCCTTTATGTACTTTGGATATTAACCACTTATCAGATAAATTATTTGCAAATATTTTCTCCCATTCCATGTTGCTTTTTTCACTCTCTTGATTTTATCCTTTGATGATAAAAGTTAAGTTTGGTATAGTTGTACTGTCAATTTTTGTTTTTGTTGCCCATGTCTTTGGTTTTATATCTATAAAATCATTGTCAGATCCAATGTCATGAAGCTTTTCCCGGTCATAAAGTTTTCTTAGTTTAAGAAATCTTATAGTTTAAGGTTTTATGTTTAGATTTTTATTCTGTTTTAGTTAATTTTTGTGTGTGGTGTAAAATAAGGGCCCAGCTTCATTCTCCTGCATGTGTATATACAGCTTTTCATCATTATTTGTAGAAAAGACTTTCTTATCCCCATTGAGTGGTCTTGCTTGGCACCCTTGTCAAAGATTACTTGACCACATACATAAAGGGCATGTATTTTTACAAAGCTTCAAATGCATACTATGCCATATAATTTTTTAAGATATTTATAAAATTGTACCAATTCTTGACTCCAAAAATTTCAAAAAAGGCTCTTTTATCTTACTGATGAGTCTTTGCTTTACTAACAGGCCAGATCATGCTGAAAACAGTTTGTATCTGGGTTAAGGTGCATCTTTCTGGGGTAGAAGGGGTGTGGGTATGGGAGAGGAAAACAAAAAGGAGGGTTTTATTATTGTATCTTTATTATTTTAAAAAATTGATTATTAATTTTAATTGGAGGCTAATTACTTTACAGTATTGTAGTGCTTTTTGCCATACATTGACATGAATCAGCCATGGGTGTACATATGTCCCCCATCCTGAACCCTCCTCTCAACTCCCTCCCCATCCCATCCCTCAGGGTTGTCCCAGTGCGTGGGCTTTGAGTGTCCTGTTTCATGCATCAAACTTGGTTAGTTCAGTCACTCAGTTGTGTCCGACTCTTTGTGACCCCATGAACCACAGCACACCAGGCCTCCCTGTCCATCACCAACTCCTGGAGTTCACTCAGACTCACATCCATCAAGTCAGTGATGCCATCCAGCCATCTCATCCTCTGTCGTCCCCTTCTCCTCCTGCTCCCAATCCTTCCCAGCATCAGAGTCTTTTCCAATGAGTCAACTCTTTGCATGAGGTGGCCAAAGTACTGGAGTTTCAGCTTTAGCATCATTCCTTCCAAAGAAACCCCAGGGCTGATCTCCTTCAGAATGGACTGATTGGATCTCCTTGCAGTCCAAGGGACTCTCAAGAGTCTTCTCCAACACCACAGTTCAGAAGCATCAATTCTTCGGCTCTCAGCCTTCTTCACAGTCCAACTCTCACATCCATACATGATCACTGTAAAAATCGTAGCCTTTAAACAGACTTTTGTTGGCAAAGTAATGCCTCTGCTTTTAAATATTCTATCTAGGTGAGTCATTAACTTTTCTTCCAAGGTGTAAGCATCTTTTAATTTCATGGCTACAGTCACCATCTGCAGTGATTTTGGAACCCA